>NNCF01129513.1:9495-68860 GCA_002313205.1 Laupala kohalensis
CGTGTTTATTGTAACAATAAATCGTGAATTTAGTGTTATTTCAATTCTTATGATTTTTAAACACTATACTCAGAATAATCTATAGTTCGATAATAACTTGTACATGTAATTTTTTGCTTAAAATTACAAACATATTGACATTCTATTAGTATTATAACTCGCTGCTAACTTTTTATCTTATCTAGGAACTTTTGCTGAAATTTTTGAATCCGCCTCTGCCTTAGGGCCCTTGATCGGAAATGATGGGATGGTCCCTTGCTTGCTTCCGGAGAGTAAATTAGTTTTTTTTTCCTCCACGTGGTCATACGCAGTTTGTACTGTTTTTTGACAATAAAATTTATGAAAAATTTATAAACGGGCTATTTATGTTGACATTTTACTAGCAAATTTCAATCGCAACACGACTGCAAAAACACCGTGGAAAGTCGAGAAATTCGGCTAGTATCTTTTATACAACATCACAACACTCTTATACTTTCAGTTTCTTGCCATGTAATTTTATATTTGTAAGTAAATATGGTTTTAGTAGCTTGAGGCGTCAAACTTAGTAAGTACTAATTCAACTTTAAAATTTCTGAAAAAATATTCAAGTTCTTAAATTTGACCTTTCATTGTTTAGAAATATCTGCATTCATGTACATTATAAATATTTGCTTCTATGATAAGTTATCAAGTAGGGGTACTTTTTAAATAAAATTTGTTTGAAACGTCATTTATGGTTAACGACTGATGTTTTGGAGGTAAAATTGTAGGAGAATGTGACGTTTCTTAGCTAACATGTGTTAATGACAGTATCAATAAGAGAATAATTTTATTTCAGGAAAAGTAATATCTAGACATTTTCAAAACATTTATACTGTTACTACTCCATCCGGCGAGGCTTCGCACGGGATATTTTGTTTTCCACTTTTATAATTTGGTTTTGACAACAATGGCAAGCTTATACAAAATAACTATGATGTCTTATTTCGTGAGATGAAAAGTGTATTTAAAAAATAATAGAAATTTACCCTACTTCCTCAATTTAAATTCAAAATTTTGAAAAATTCTTTCTTGGTAAAACTCTATATTCCCGTAAAAATTTAAAGTTTCTACTTGTAATACTTTCTACTTTCTCTTGTGTTGATGAAACAGTAAATCAGGTTAACGCACCAAATATTTTCTTTCATTTAAAATTTCTAAAATTACTAATATTAATTTTGATATATTTGGTTTAATAAGATAAAAACGATATGTTATCTCAATTAGTTTGTTAGATACAGTGAGAATAATGTACATAATGAACATAATGAAAACATGATGTTAGCGTTGACAGAAAGCTAAGAACATTCCTCTACTTTTTCACCAATTCAAAATAAAATGTTTAAATCATAGAATTACGTTTTTTTATATTTGAATTAGTTTCGTTTACCTGCGAAAATCGACCAATAAAGACTTAAGTATTAAGAAATCAGAAAAACCTGTTATTAGATTATTAAATTAACATAAAAGGCATAAAAGGCGAGTTGATATATGGAACAAATAGTAAAAATTCAACAAATCACATTTAACTCAAATTCACTGCTTTAAAATTGAAATTTCGTTTATCCTTTCTTAGAGTGTTCGCACAATAAATGAGCTGTCGACCTCTCGTCAAAATTTCACGTACCTATATTTATATTTTTCGCTGTGTATATGTATGAGTGAGAGAGTCCCTTAGCACTCATCGCTTATGTTATGTGCCACTTTGAGGAACTGACCCCGTCCTCCGGAGCCCGTACCAAGCTCCAAGAAAACTATTTTTACGTTTGCTCTCCGCAAACAATATTTTATCTCTGCTTTGATACGAGTTCTTTAAAAACGTCTTGAATTCACGTGTCAATGTCCTCTTTAAGTAGATACAACACAATGCTTTCTTACTTGGCAAAAGTTTCGCCCTGGAAAAGTGTACACAATATTTCCTACTTTTTGTTATTTCTTCGTCCATTAGCCACCTAATGACATGTATGTGTCGACTCTGAATTCGATGGGAATAGAAAATATGAGATATTTCAGTTACATGAGCGAGTGAGTTAATCATTCCGGTTTATAACCATAAGACTTTTATTCGATATTTCCTTCTTAGTGGGTATTAAAAGGTAGGCAGGTTTCCGGAAGTTTGTCGTTAGCGATAACCACATAATATACTACTTTCACTATATTTTAAGATTGAACGAATTGAGATATCAACTCTGTTTCCGTATGTAATGATCGTTAAATTAAAAATTCAGAAACTTTTCCGGAATTTTCGATGTCTCAAGATTAAATCTTTGGAAAGGAATGTTCCCTGAATATCAGACAAATTCATCAAAGCAGATAGAAAAATATTTATGATACCTGTATGAACCTGAACATTGCTCATATATTGTAAAAAAATTAATATATTGTGTATATATATATTTCTTCTGTGTACCCTACACGTGGAGAAGATATGTGAAAACTTTTGGTCAGGTGAAAATGGCGACAAGCTGGGAATCGAACCCGGGACTCCTGCTTTGATTAACCCCTTTAAAATCGAGTAGAAAAAAACAATCAAAAGATATATATAAGTCAATTACTTGATTAGATTACCATAGCACCCCCCTTAAAGGGGTTAATTAGGTTAAGTGTAAGTGATGTGGGTGTAAATAATTTTCGCACTTTAGACCATACCTTCCGAACTAATTAAGATATCAACTCTATCTATGCAACTTCCTGACCTGCTCCCATATTCTGTTTCTTATCTCGCATGTTTCCTTATCTGTTTCGTTACGCCTAATATATCTCAAGAGCTCGTGGATGTAGAAAGTAATATTTCTGTGTGTAGTAATATAATGAGAGATACGCGACCTTGGTTGCTGGGCTCGAGATGGTCCTCTGTAAGAGCGTAGGTGATGCTATAAAATCTCTAATTACACGATAAGCGATCTGCTAACATACGTGGGCAGACGCTACACAATATGAGCTGTCATTAGAATACCATCGTCGAGAATTCATTATGCTTTTAAGGGATAATGGAAATTTTTTATACTATTACATAATGTAAGTAATGAGTATAAGTACTCATATTATTTTTAAGGCATTACATTTAACATAGTTATTTGAAATTAAACTAATCTTGATTTGGGCAATCCTATTTTTATTCGTAACTCGCCTTTAGATAAATTATTGTAATTAAATGACCATCAGATAGATCATTCTAGATTTTAAAAACACAAGTATAGATAATCCTCTTTCAAAGCTTGATAAATATCATCTCATGTTTTTAGAGTGTTTTCCGTGAAATTAAGGAAGCCAAATTGAAACGTTCATATGTTCTCCCTGACTCCAGAAATCTTAATGTGTCTGTTGGTCTTTCATGTGGCGAGATAACATTTATCATAAATGTCCTGCATTTGAACTGAGGGAGTCCCCGCTGACAAGGAGATTGACGATTCCTTTAATAAACTCATGCGAGAGTACTGTCTCATTGATCCCATTTATATATACAGCTTTCTGGACGCTCAAAATTTTCTCGCCAAAACCTTTGTATAAGTTAGCATAATTTAAAGTATATTTTACTTTTTCTCTTCAATGCTAACATGAGACATCCTATATTTGCCCATAGTCAAATAGAAAAACTGTTCCATTGATGGGTGAATAGGTCATGATCAGTGGTGTAATGGCGAATTTAACACTGCCGGAATGCTGAATTTCCCATACTTCCCAACAAAAGATGAATACTGCGTCTCCCCCCCCCCCGGAAAATTCTTAATATTGATTTATACATTTTAACACCTTCTGGAGTCGATTTTCTACATTAGAAATTCACTATTTCTAAAACATACATATTTGTCTGTATTTTCTCTAACCTAATACTTTTCTTGAATTGCGAATATTGATAAAAAGTTATATTTGATATGGCTCCTTCGACTCTCGAAATAAATTTATAATCAGGTCTATGTTTAAAACATATAGCAGAACATATGCCAAAATTAAATGGCATTGAAAAAAAACCTCATTTCTCTTACGCGTGGCTCATATCTCTTGCTGAATTTGACTGGAAATTTGTTTCTCAGATTTATTTTCTTTTAACGTCGCATAAAATAAACTATTTAAGTATATAAATAAAAAAACATTCCAAAATCCAGTACCGGAACGGTGTTTCGGCACGTTCGAGCACCATGACACCACTCATGATTGATTAATTGATTATTGAAATATAATTATTTTCATCCAGCTTCTAATGAAGAAAGTTCCTAATGTCAAAGCTTTAAGTGGCTGTATCGTGGATCGTAATAGCATTTATCTTTTCTCCAAACCAAATTTACTCACGAATATACCAGTCAAGTTTATAAATATTTTCGGCGTTTCGGTCTTTCAAATGGGTGGCGCTTCTCAAGACTACAGCATAAAAATATACACAGATATAAAATATGTAAAACCCAGAGATTCAACGATGTAATAAAAAGAGAGCACATGTACTTACAATTAAAACTAAGAGGTAAACCAGGTCAGTAACCAATTCGTGACAAAAGAAGGGCACTGCCCGTCTTCTACATTTGTGGGACTTCCTGACGACAGACGGGCAGAATGAAATAAAAATAAACAATTTTAGCGAGTCTGAGAAATCTTCATTCCAAGAAAACTCAGACAACAATGGGTTAAAAGATTTGCCGGAACACACATTTCCTAAGTCACATACATTCAAATACAAAAAGGCACTAGAGGAATGTAGCTCTCAGAATGAACATCTTCGACCAGTGTAGTACCAGGACTGACCACTAGTTCCAGGCTATCTCCTCAAACAGTTAACATCTAAATCATTTTAATCATCCTATCATAATATTTGCTTAAGTTTGCGGTAACCAATTGTTCAATCATGAAGTTGTTTAGTTTTCTTCATCTTGACCAATATATTAAAAAAATTTGTTACTGTTTAGTTTTTTTATGAGTAACATTTCAGAAATTAAGGTTTATTTCTTTATCCAGTATTTTGATGTCCTCTATGGTCACTATCTAACATATGGTTGATAATGGCATTGAACCCATTAGAGTGTTGTTTCACATTTTACTTATGTTCCATGATCTCTTAGACTGGCCAACATATGTGCCGTCGCTCTCTAATGGGGGTTATAAATAAATAAACCTTATTGTCAAAAAAGCAGTTACAAGCTGCGTATAACTACGTGGGGGTGGGGGTGGGTGCAATAAACTAAGTTCCTCTCCAGAAACAAGAAAAGGGGTCATCCCATCAATTCCGATCAAGGGGCCATGGACAGTGGCCGATTTTAATACTTACAAAAGAAATTATTAAATAAATACGTACTCTTATCCATTTATTATTTCAAAATAAATTGTAGATATTTGTGCAGTAAAAATTCGAGATTAAAAAAAACAAAAGGAATTAATGATATTCCCGCCCAAGGAAAAACCGACACTACCCGGAGGAAAACCGGAGAAAAACCCGGGCCAGGATAGGTCTAGAGAGATGATGTACACAACCATGCCAAGGTTGCATACAGTTAGAAATAAACTATTAAAAACAAAAAGGAGCAAAAACAACATGCATGAAAAAAAAAGAATTTAATCAGTATCTAGTGTTCTATAACAATAGTGTGGTAAAGTATAAGAGATATTACTATCCGAAATCATATGGAAAACAATATTTATTAGGAAATTGAAACACTTCATAACTTCTTTTATCAAAATATGTAAATTCTCTGACATTATAGAAACAATAGCACGTTAAAAAGATATTAACAGCGTATTTAAAAAGTATTTACAATTTATTCTGTAGACTACATGAGTATTACCTTTTGTCAAGTTTGTCCTTCCCAGGTAGAGTGGTTTAATTTATTACTTGATGAAAACAATATCAATTCGTATTTTTCATGTTTTGTTTAAAATTATCTGACAGTCCATAAATATGAGGGAGTTCTAACATTCTACGAATGCCTAAATTACTAAACTAAGCACGAAATTGAAAAACCTGATCCGGTGGAAGCTTGTTGCGACCTGGACTGGCTAACAAATTATGGCGATCCTAACATCGACTGTCGTGAAGAAATTATTAAATAATAGTAATAATAATAATTAATACCAAACTGAATGTCAAAATAGCTGTTACAAACTATGTACGATCAGGACAATAAACTAATTTCTGAAAGTAAGCAAGGAACCATCTGATCAATTCCGATTGAGACCCTAAAGTATTGGTGGATTTATCATTTTTACACTTCAAGGCATACGCCACCTATAATAAGAACAAATTTGACATTAACCCCTTTAAAATATTAACTAATTGAATGATACTTGGTAATTGTGGAGCGTTAACAACATTATCAAAGAATTATAAATTGAAAGGCATTTCTATGTTGCTCACTACTTAGCATTAGCTGTACCCGGCCACGCGTTGCTGTGTATCAGTCTAGTTAAATGGATAGGAAAGAAAGGACACCGCACACGTTTTTAATACGTTTAATTTGACAATGCTTGTGGTTATACAATATTTTTTATTGTTCCATTGTGTGTGCAGACACGCAACATATAATTGTACATGTGAGGAACAATCCGTGTCTAGATCTAAACCGCGCAATTCTAAAGATTGGCCCTGAGCTTTCCAAACGCCAATCGAATTGGGAATTGTAATCTCTTAAATTGAAATGGCTCCTGAAACGTCCGCTGGTGTCGATCGAGGGATTACAGGTAATATTTGCCTGAAATCTCCTACAAGCAATGTTAATGCGTTCCCAAATGGTCTGATGTTTCCACGCAAATCTTGCAATGATAATCTTGCAATCAAGAGCCTCGAGTAATTTTTTGTACCATTGTGCATTCATCCCAAACAAAACATTAAAAAGGAGAAACACGCACTAAAAACAAATAAAAGATTACTTACGAAATATTTCAATTCAAACGCTGATCAATCGACACACTTCAATTCCAACGCATGAGAAACAAAATAAATCAATCCGTTCGAACAAACCACTCCGCATATTCGAACGCGACGTTGTGACAAAATTTCAATGCAATCGGTGACGAGCTTTCGGAGATTTAAGACTTTGAGATTACATCTCATGCAATCAATGGGTCTTTACTTGCGTATTTACCTTGAAATGCAATGATCAAGTAAAGCATCTGTTTTAGCGAACAGGGGAGGCCTTGATTCCTAACAATAGTGCTCCGTAGAGTATTACATTATTCTTTTCAAATCGAGACGTGCGCTAGCACGCTTGGCAAGTACGTGAACTAAAAAGCAAAGAAAAAACACTAAAGAAATATTTAAATTCAAAAGCAGATCAATTGACAAGGTTCAATTTAACTGAAAAAGAAAAAACAGATGGCGCTGTTTTAAAAACGTTTACCTTCACACGTATGAAATCAATATAAGATAAAAACACACTTGTATTCGAATGCAACGTTGTGTCAAAATTTCAAAGCAAACGGTGAAGAACTTTCAAAGATTTGAGTCTTTGAACAAATGAACATTTATTTTTTTATTTATATAGATTTTAAACATAATATGTATTGCATGAAGTATGTATCTAACATGATTAAAATCTAAAGAACCATCAGTATAAATGTTCTGTCATGAAATGACTTCTAGCCAAGACACACTGCATGCAATGTTGCCACACTTCTGTCCGGTGACGCATTCTGAGTTCGAAACCGATATTTCTTTTTCTTCGGATATTATAAACCATTTTTTACAACGACTATTTGATAAGATTATGTTTATAATTATCTTTTGCGTGTTTGCCTTTTTTTCAAAAGATGGTGGAGTCAATGAAGTAAATTTGTTGAACCATTGCGTCCATTCAATTAGAAAAAGTAGATGGTATCATCATTGAATGATTAGCACCTCTTTGTTTCTCTTCAGATTAATAATTCTGGAGAAATGTTGAGTTTGAGTCATTTACACAAGTCTAAA
The DNA here is from genome assembly GCA_002313205.1 of Laupala kohalensis. NCBI lineage: Eukaryota > Metazoa > Arthropoda > Insecta > Orthoptera > Trigonidiidae > Laupala > Laupala kohalensis. The sequence continues at coordinate 17,405 of NNCF01129513.1, forward strand.
GTAAAGATCAAATAATAGAAGTCATTAGAGCTTATAGTGTGACGCAAGTGCAACTATCAACAAAAGAGCGGGAAACTGCGTTTAGAACTGTTAGCTTCAGCGATAAGACTCCGGAAAAGTAATAGTATAATCATTCGTGCGTCACGAAATATCATTCACGACCCACAGATTAAAGTTGAAACGTCACGGCGCTCCGCACAGTGAGACCAAACGTCGACAAGCTGATCAAAATTGAGAAAAAAGTGAGGCTGACCTCAAGTAAAAAAATTGGAAAGTTAATTTACCTAATTGGAACGAGACACGTTCTTATGAGCGACTGCCGCCATAATAAAGATTAGTATTCCTACTTTTATGGACTAATAAAACAGGTACTTGCTACTGCCGACAGTCACACTGTTGAATTTGTCACCAACAGACAAAAGACAAAAGCTTCGCCAACCCATAGACAGACGAATTCAATAAGGTACGTGTCTGCACATCTGTCTTTATCTACGAGAGATTAATGGGTAAATGAATCCATAATGCTTTATTTAAAAGAAATCAGAGCAGGTATCAAACGATAAACATTTATAATAAATCAATGAACCATAACTTACGAATGAGTACATTATTTTTTATTTGTAAATAATATTTTTCAAGCGGAACAAAACTGACATAAATTAAAAACGACAAGATATGTGGAAAACAATTAATCCGACAGGCCTACTGTCCCGTTCAAAGAGTACCTTATCGTTCAAACCAGCACTGCCCCGTTCCAAGTGGTATGTATGGACTGCCCGTTAATTGAGGTACATTGTCCGATAATTCAAATGTCTTAAGAAATCAAGTAAACTTATCTAATACATTAAGATAAAAGTGTTTTACTGTTTGTCCAGTTTTTAAACCTATCCCATTTTGTTGCAATGATATCAAACTCGGTGAAACTGATTGTTATAGTCCAGGCAAGAAAGTAAGATATTTTCAAAATGTATCTATAAATTAACGCATTTTTGTGAAAGTCCTACTAAGATATCTGCGGTTCATTGAACTAGTAAATCTGTAAGTCTGTAAATAGGCGTTATATTATAAATCATGGAAATATAAAGGAATTCATAATACCTTTTTTTCTAACAACTTTTAAGGATATCAATTGGTTTTAAACCGTTTACACGGGTGGAGCATGTCTACCGGTTTTAGTTTTTCTGTATTCAAGTCATGCTGTATGCATTTCTGTAGGATATTCCATCTCCATAATGATCCAAATCTTTTTCTTGGGGGCCAACGTCTTCCTTTCGTTGACTTCGCAAAATTCCTGGGTCTCACATTCGACCGCACACTAACTTCGCGCAATCACATCCGAAAACTACAATCCTGTCGTGTTTCTTCCCTAAACCTCCTTCGCTGCTTAAGCGCATCATCGTGGGGCGCATACCGCACTTGCCTTCTTTGTCTGTATAGACGTCTCGTTCGGTCTGTATTAGATTGTATTGTATACGCCTCCGCATCACCGTCGACACTCAGGACACTCAACAATATCCATCATGCAGGAGATCGCATTGCAACTGGTGCTTTCCGCACTAGTCGAATAGAATGCTTGCTAGTAGACGCTGGCGAACCATCTCTTAACAAGAGACGTGAAATTCTACTTGGATCTTACGGAGTGAAACTGATGGGGGTTTCAAATCACCCCACTCGGCGACACCTACATTCCCCAAAATTTATTTCTTCTTACGCTGCAAGACCTTCGTTACCCTGCCCAGCGGGTGTTCGTTTTAAACAACTGCTAGAGGAAAATGTCATCACACTACCTCCCCCAGTGAAATACCCACTCGCTCTTACATCACCTTGGTCCTTCATGCAACCTACCATCGACTTTCGGCTGTCTAAACTTTCAAAGCAAGAAACTCCTGCTGCTGGGTACCAACAGCACTTTGGAGAACTAAAAAACCTCTATTTGGATCATATGTTCATATACACTGATGGCTCATCAATGAACAACTCGGTTGGTGCTGCTTTCCACTGCCATAGTGCCACCCGTTCTTTTCTCCTCCATTCCTTTTGCAACTTGTACACTGCTGAAAAATTTGCAATCCTTGAGGCGCTGAAGTTCATTCAGGTATCTTCAATACGGCGTGTGGTTCTCTGCAGTGACTTAACTAGTGATCTGTGGTCAGTGTCTTCACTGTACACTTCTGACACCCTTACGCTGACAATTCAGAATCTAATAAGCCATCTAGTATTTCAAAATTTTGAAATAGTCCTTTGTTGAGTTCCTAGGCACGCGGGTATTACGGTTAATGAAGAAGCTAATGAGGCAGTGAAGCGGGGAACACAGAAGGAAGTCCTCGACCTTTCATCTGTTCCTACGTCAGATTCAAAGGTTGCCATAAGATCGTCTCTTCTTGGGACATGTGGGACATGGCAAGCCGAATGGCAAACTTGCGCCTTCAAGCTGAGGAAGGTAAAATACTTCGTTAAGACTTGGGTGTCGTCATCCCGTGCGAAGAGACGTGAAGAAGTAATCCTTACACGTCTTCGTATTGGCCACTGCTATCTTACCCACGGTCATCTCTTACGCGGTGAACTTCCCCCATCTGTGAAATTTGCAACACAACACTTACCGTGGAACACTTTCTTCTGGAATGTATGAAATATAATACCAGCCGAAGGAGACACAATCTACTGAACAGTTTGAACGTTATGCTTGGAGGTCTTTTTAGATTCCTTCAGGAATCTAGCCTCTGGAACAGTATCTGATCTTTCTTCGTATGTCATTACTGAAATCCATACACGAAATGAGGTTCCTCCCACAAGTTCTCGGGAGGGTTTTGATTTAAATCTCTTTCCCCTTTGCTTTAAATTTACATTTTTTCTGTCTCTAAATTTACTTTTTTCTTTGTTTTCGGTTTTTATGTTTTAGAATTCTTTTGTCTCTTTTCTTTCTTCGTTTTTTTTTAATGTTTTGATATATTCCTTCAGGAGGGTTTTTAGTGGGTATGGTTGAGTCATTCGGCGAGTCCCACACGCGGGGAGAGTCATCTTGGCTCTCCTTAGTGCGTAACTGCATTTTCCCTACCTGTACAAAATTTTAGGGCTCTAATGACCTCGATGTCGGCGAGTCGTAAAAACCAAAAAAATAACAAACATCTGCAAAAAAGAAATGTATTCCAGATACACTACGGTTTCTTTCTTTACATCAAGACCGATGTTTTCACTTCTTCTTTAACTATAAATTGTAGTGGTTTTTGGTTTGTTTTTCAATCGTGTTTTATCAATGTTCTCACCACTGATTTTTCTCATTTATTTTATCTGTTATCCCGAAATTACACGAATCTCGAAAATCTATACGTAATAACCTCCAGTGGCTTCTAAATAAGCGAAATATAGGTCAGATTTGACAGCAGCATTTGTTGCCATGCAATCACTAATACTTATATTTGGATCATTAACACTTTGTAATGTTTAATCTCGAATTATGAGTGATTAGTTAGAAATTTTCTGAATATTAAATTGATAACAGTAGGTATTTTTTTAAAAAGACTACTCTTTTATAATCTATTCAAAATTAATTTGTTAATATTTTCTTCATATTATGTCAAAGAACAAATTATTTTTATTCTTACAAAATTTTAGGACGAGGGGCAAACGCCATCGCTTGGGGTGCAGAAATATTGAATCTGCCTCTTCCTTTGGATTTTTTGATAATAATTGAAGAGATGACTCCTTATTCACTTCCGAAGTGTAAATTAATTCATTGTCCTCCGTGTGGTCATATGCAACTTCTTTATTGAAAAAAAAATATTTACTTCTTACTTTTTCAGCTACTTCAATTCATTTGACACAGAAACATTATATTTAAACCCCAAATATTTGGTCACAATTTTATTGGGTGTTGTACCAGTAACCTCTGTGTACACTAATATATGATGCAAGGAATTAGATCCAGAAAGCCAGTGATAAGCAGAGACTAGTACATTCTGCATCGCAGGAAGTTCTGCCACAAAGCGACTCTGCTGTTCCTATTGCGTCCATATTTTCATGTGGTTGACAAAAAACTTTGATCGCTGGCTTGCTCCACGTTTTCCCTTAACAAGCATATCTACAGTGTAACAAGCACTCTGACTTATGGTTGACAATTCTTTACTGACATTTCTGGAAGGTCAAATAAGTCAGACAATCGATTAACAGACTCAGATTGAAACATGTATTTTCTCCAGGGAAGAGAGAAATGCGAATATCTCATAGATTAAATGGATGAGTGCAAGCAGTGGCGGCGATTGGGAATCAAAAGTGGGGGGCAAAAAAATATAATACAGACAAGTACCGGTGAATCGGGACTACAGGTGGTACTTGATATCACATACCATGATAGATATTAAAGAAAGATACAAGGTATTTCGCTCCTTTATAGATGGGATATATGAGATTAAAGAAGCTCTGAAAATGTAGTGGAGTACCTACCCGGGACTATTGAGTAGATTCAAAATCATTAGGTGGCAGAAAGATTTACGAGACGATAGTCATGTAATGTCTCGTATGATGTAAACATGATTACATAAATCAGCAAATGAAAAATAAAGACAACGAAATTTTCAAATTTAGATTTAATATGGTAAGATTTTTATACTTCACGGGAATTTGCATTGAGGTATTAGTTACCCGTTTACCAACTTATCTGCTCAATAATAGTGCTCACATTTTGAGTAGTACTAAAAATATAACTTTCAAATGAATTGCTTGTTTAAAATAAAAATAAAAAGTTATAATTAACCGAAGTCTAATACGCGAGTTTACTCAAGGGTGTTTCGTAACCTATTACCTTACGCAATACGTAAGGAAAAAATTGTGTTAGATATAGAAACTATATGTAGAAAATAAGCTTCTTATAGTCATTTATTTTAAGTTTAAAAACAAAGTTAAGTGTCGTTGCTTTCGCCTGGCGTACACTTCCACACAGTCATCCAAGTTGAGGTCCATTTTGTCAACGGTCAACATTGACAAGTGCGATAGACGTTCTGGAAGCATTGTATTCCTCAAATAATTTTTCACTCTTTTCAAAACACTGATCGTTCTGCCGATGCAGTGAATATAGGGACAGTTAAAAATAATCTCAAAATCTGGAAAAGGTTTGGAAATACATTCTGATTGTGAATGTTTTCAGACTTAAATTGCATCACTAACTTTTAAATGCGTTTTCGATCTGTTTCTTCAGGATCTTTTCGAGAGAACACATCAATTTCTGCAGATAAAGTTTCACTGTCAATAACAATTGATTCACTCACAGCTCAACAAACTTATTTGATAATGTCACTACAAACCTTACTGTTCTTCATTGAAGCAGTCAGTTATGTTTCTATATGGCACAGTAAAATCAGATGATTTTTTTTTTCAAAACGCGACTTTATGTTCTCAGAGAGGGTGTCTGGTAGAGGGTAGTAAAATGTTCTTAACCAAAAGTCTTGAGGTGAATCATAATTGGGGTGAACATATCCTCCACCAATTTTCTGCGTAACTTTCCGCTTGCGTGGAACAGTAGACCCCTCGAGTTTCACAAATGGTAAATGCCTCACACCAAAGTTTCTTGAATTCATTTCTATAATCAGCTAAAGATCTTATTGTTCTATTGGTTATATCAACTACTTCATGAAGTGATACACCATGATTTTGAATGTATTTTGAAAGAATGTTAGTCTTTTCAAACACACGTTTCATAGCATTTAATGCGAAAACGAACTCAAACTTACTGATACACATTATCAAACCCTGAGCTTCACCACCAATTTTGGGGTCCGTTGATTTACATTAAATCATTGAAAAAAATTATATTCTGAAACAATAGCATATGATATGAAGCAAGAAACAAAGTATTTCTAAGCAGTCTACACTCATAACAGTCTATCCATAATATTGCTTCCTCTAATTCTTCAATTTGTTTGACTGATGTTTTGCTTTCTTACAAAATCAATCTCTCTGATACTGTTTCCCGTTTTTGCAGAATATGAGAAATCAAGAAGTTTCCTGTTAAATGAGTAAATCGGAAGAAAAAATGTGAAGTTGGTGAGACTAATAATATTCTCTCTATTTGTTATTACGTAAAAATCTTCTCACCGTGTCATCTGAGTTTTATTAGTGTGTAGTGGTTTTATTAGTGTGATAAATTATCACCTAAACACTAGGGGACACTCGCGTGCGACGGCGGGGCACAAAATTATAGAAGATCTATATTGCTTATAACTCCATCTCTTATCAGCGCATAGAAACAAACAGGGTCACATTATATAGAATATGAATGTCAATACTACTCAGTACCAATCTTGACTCACTAACTAATCGAGATTCCGGAAAAGTGAGATATTTTGGACGAATTTCTTGCGCGTACATTTAACGAAACCTTCGTTTCTCAAAACCTATAAGAACTACGAGTACAATCTTTATTTAGTTCGATAGTTATTTAAAATTACAACAAATAACGGGCATTAAAACAAAAAATTCCAGAGTACCTATTTTAGTGAGTTGAAAAAATAATTACTGTTGTAGAGTAAAATAAAATTGACCAGGAAAATATTTATAGGACAGACACGAAATTGATCCTTGGTAATGAACAGGAGAACTGTCCATCACAGAAAATTTTGGAAATGGATATGCAGCAATAGCGTTTTCAGTATTCTGTTGTAGCTCTTCCAGTGTGTGAAAATAATTGTAGTACACCTGACTCTTCAATGTACCCCAGAGGTAAAAATCACAGGGAGAGACATCAGGCGATCGAGGTGCCCGAGAGATTTTACTGCCTCTGCCGATAGTCCTCTCCTCTTCGAATACCTCATGCGCTCGTGACAAGGTTCTCAAGGTGTATGTGTGCTGTAGAAATCCACTGAAATTATCCATACAATCGTTCATCTTCTGCGAGTAGACCCACAAATGGATTAAACATATTCTGCACATTGCGGTAGGCATTAACAGTTTGGTGAGAGAATCGTATTTTGATGCGGAAACCCGACATTGCGCACCAAACACCAATCTTCACTTTACACGGCGGTTGTTCTCTGTACTGATTCTGGACATTACATTTCCGGTTGTTGCATCGACGTCACCAGTGGCCATTTCCAGCATTTTCTGTAAAAGGCAGTTCTCCTGTCCATTCACAAGGGACAATTCCGTGTCAGAATTAATTTTAATTCTGAACAAGAGAAGAACGTAGATAAGGAAGTGGTGAAAACATCATTAAAATATTGAGGTTGGTACCGACGAAAATGTGGGGCCCAAATCCAATTCCCAGCGATGTCTGGAATAAAGCGAGCGTGAACGAGTAAAGCGCTGCGGATGCTGTAGACGCCAGGTCGAGTGGCAAGCCACAGAATCTGGATGTGGTAAAGTGATAGCAAAACCGAGACGCAATTCCTACTCCTCCATTACGAAAATTTAAGGCACCGACAAATTATATAAGCGTGTATGTTATGTAAAATGGTAATAGATGAGGGGTAAACAGAGGTTGTACAATTAATTATGAAATAATGGTATACTCTACTGTCATAATCCTACAATAAGCAAAGAGCCTTTTCGCTCGCTTAGTGAGCATCGTCAGTGATAAAAACAAATATAAAAGTAGAGAATCATAATTTTAAAATACATTAACATTGGTGAAAATATTAAAAAGATTTTTTTTTTAATTTTAAGACCGGAAGAAAGTGTATGTTTGAGGAAAAGTAGTGGGAGAAAACTTCGAATATATTAATATTTGCGAAAGGGAGGGGTAATTAAATTATGGATTCTACGAATAAGGCAAAAGACATGGGAAAGCACCTTGTTTTGAAATTCTTCAGAACTCTGCTTTAAGCTGTGTTCTTTCATACCCTAACCCTACTAGCGTCGGGATCGAAAAGAACAAGAGGTGACCAAGGAAGGTCAGGAAAGAGAAAGGAAGGAACCCCGCACAAGTAAATGGAAGCAATGCCAGACTCAGCTCGGGGTCCCGTGTTTGCCAAACACGCACTTAGTACCCTGGGAGGAAAATGAAAGATACCCTAGCCCTACTAGCGTTTGGATCGAAAAGAACAATTTATGTTACGAGGAAGATAATTAATCTTTCTTATGCAAGCCAGAATTCGGTGGATGAAGCGGAAACCAAAATAAAATGTGTTGAGAGGTACATGAGAAAATAGCAATAAAATGAAACTTCTAGAAATTGGAAAAGAAGGTAATTGTGACAATAAATGTACTTATAGTACAGTGGAACTCCAATTATACAGATCAATTGGGACCGGGGCCGGTCCGGATAATCAAATATCCGGATAATTGGCTTTCATCCAAGAAAAGGTTATTTTTGAGACAAAATTGCTAAGAAATATAATATTGCTAAGGAAAATACAAAAACAATTTACACTTGAAAAAATCAATGATACAAAAGGACTATAGTGGTTACAGTTAGCTCAGAACAAGAAAAAAATAATAATTTAGTTTACTGTAATAAAAATACAAATAATTTCTCCTTAAATCTTACTTCTTAAACATTCATTGGTATTTCTTTAGTCCCTTCACTCATTTTCGTGCAACCAGATATCGAAACCGATTGATATTTTTCTCCCATCGATCCGGATATGGAATTCGGGGTGATAGGAGTTCTATGTAACATAGAATAGAAATTATTTTTTTGGAACATTTTTTTTTTTTTTGGACGATGCAATTCTAAACAACTTTTGTTTCGAAATTATATAACAGGGATGCTCCTCATTACATCCTAATTAGATCACTTTGATATGAAACGGACCTTTGCCAGATAGAACTACAAAATTTGAAGCAACAAATACACTAGATTGTACACGATCATAAGAACTGATGCGAATGGGAAAAAATTGGTATCACGGTTTACAAACATACATAAATCAATTAAACAAGTTGAAACCATTTTGATTATATATTTTCACACTATAAACAAAGCTTTTTTTAAAAATCTCCTTTTATTAAAATTAAAACATTTCATATACGAGTGTCAACTGACCTTAGTCACTGTTTCAACTTACCTCGTCACCAGCAGTTGAAACAGGTTAACTTGATCGCTAAAAAACATTTCTTTTTACCGCCTTTTAACGAGGCTACATTTTTTTCCATTCAAACTAAAGGAAGTGTGAACTATGCTTTCTACTGATATAAATTTTACGACCGTAACTCTCAAAAAATAGTTATTATCGCAATTGTATATTTTGTGCCAATCCACCTGGTCTCCCATGTTTTATTTGTTTGCCCGGTAACACAAAAACAAGAGGGTACGCAAATTTTCTGGGACGTTAACACATTAATAAATATGATCGAATTCGCTGATGAAATCGCGATATTCCAGCTGATAGTGAAGAAGAGCTGGAATTTTGAAAGTAGTGGAAGAAGTTCTTATCACCTGTTACAACATGGGAATGAACGAGAGAGAAATGGAGGTGGTGGATGGCACGTCCATTAACCAAAGCCCGGGAGATATGACAGTACAAAAAAATATAGGATTTTATGTGCCTTGGTAACAAACTAACATCGGACGGATGTTCGAGAAAGATAGAAGAGTCGTATCAACCAGGCCCTGTCAGCATTTACAAGAAAAAAAACCCTCATTTCTAAATTTAATCACAGAAATATATAATCGAGGATTCGCCAACAATAAAAAGAAAAGGATTCTTTCTTTTACAACGCCAACGTTTCGGCAATTCATTTTGCCTTCATCAGGGCTACAATGAACACACACAATTTACATTGTTTATAGTATACTTTGAAACATATACTATGTACTATAAAAATTATAATGTATAATAAATAATGTAAATTGTGTATGTTCATTGTAGCCCTAATGAAGGCAAAATAAGTTGCCGAAATGTTGGCGTTGTAACAGAAAGAATCCTTATTTTATTGTTGACCAATCCTCGAAGATATCTTTCTCTTAGTTAATATCAACATCAATATCTAAATTTAATTTTGACGAGAGAGAAAAAAACTTCTCAAACCTTAAAATAAAAAATAAATTTATTGTCGAAAAAGCAGTACAAACTGCGAATGACCACGTGGAGGACAATAAACTAATTTACTCTCCGGAAGCAAACAAGGGACCATTCCATCAATTCCGATCAAGGACCCTAAGGCAGAGGCGGATTCAAAAATTTCAGCATAAATTCCTAGATAATATAAAAAGTTAGTTGCAAGTTATAATACTAATAGAATGTCAATATGTTTGTTATTTTAACGCAAAAAAATTACATGTACAAATTATTATCGAACTATAGATCATTCTGAGTATAGTGTTTAAAAATCATAAGAATTGAAATAACACGATTTATTATTACAATAAACTTACCCACAGATAAAGCCTAGAGAACTGGTATAAGAAATCCGCCTCTACCCGAAGGAAAACCGGAGAAAAACCCGGGCCAGGATGGGGCTACAGAATTAATGTACACAACCATGCCAAAGTTGAGTACACATAAAACTAAATTAATATGAACCATAAGACAACAATCATGCAAGAAAATAGTTTTTGAAATTGTTATAAGTTATTTTAAAAGTACTACAGCAATGGCGTGATAAAGTACAAGACGGATTTAACTTTTATTAAAATCAATAATTCTTTTACATTGTAGAAGCACTGGTGCAGGAGGTACTTTTTAACCGCGGATTTGAAGAGTTTCAATTTCATATTATCTTTTATGATTTTGATTTTTATATAGAACGATTCCCGAATGATATAGTTCTTTTTTGGCAAAGAGTGGTTGACACTCTAGGGCAGGGATCCCCAACCTTTTTGCACTCAAGAGCACATTCTAGAATGCCGGTCTGGCGGCGGGCATCTTGTTCATTTCAAGGTATGTTTATAGTTGGACATAATAAATAATGCATATAAAGCACAAAAAATAAATGTGCTGTGTCTGATATATCTGTAGACTCGTCAAATTGTAGTGAAAACCAGTCACATATTTCCAAATCATTCTTTAATTGAGTTTTTATGTCCTTTGAAATGGCATGTATTCTTTTTTGACGGTGTTATCTGACAACTGTAAGTTTTGTATTGCGGACATAATCTCACATTTGTTAGAAAATCCCTCAAATAAACAATCAGCGCCAGTCAGAAATGCTTCTTTTAACAATTCACCATCTTGGAAAGGCTTTTTCTTCTTTGCGAGCAGGTGAGAAATTTTGAAAGAAGCAATCGTGGCCTTTTTAGAATTTACTACAGACCTAGTGATAACCGACTATTGGGCATTCAGGTTTGATTTAATTTGAATTATTTTCCTCATTCTTAATTCAGATTTAAGTGGATAGCTCGTATTAAAAGTTGCATGGACTGTTTGAAAGTGGCGTTCAACATTATGTTTTTTCGGCACTGCAACACTATCGCCGCACAACAAACAAAAGCAATTATTTTTAAAATAGACGAAACAATATGATATTTCTCAGTCAGTGTTAAAACTGTAGGTTCGTTGTCTTTTATTTGATCCACTCATTTTGGGGTTAAAATAACAAAAGTATTTAAAAGCTAGGAATAAATAATAAACATAGATCGAATGTACGTTTATCTTACACAGCACAAACCAACCTAGCTTACACCACCACTCACGCCGACGTAAACATTACATATAGGACACTGCTATATTTATTCAGCAACTTTTCTATTGTTGTTCAGATCAATATCGTGAACGCATTACTAGAGGGCGTTATTACAGAGACAGATACAAACTAAACTAGACCCATAAGATGCTATTTTACCAGCCTTATATATGATTTTCTGGAAAAAGTTCTTATTTTGAAAATTATATCGATATAATTATTTTCGCATATATTTCTCTGTTTAACTACTAAATATTAATTTTTTTCATAACATTTTATTGTAAATAATTTTTTTATCGTGGTCACACAGCGGCGGGCACACGTAAAACGGACGGCGGGAGCCACGGTGTCTGTGGGCATAGGTTTGGGAACCACTGCTCTAGGGCTATGAATATTATTACTATTGCGAGTATTGTGTATGTGAACGAGACAGTTTCGTATGAAGCAAGGGTGGCACTTCAGTAATTCGGTCTTTACAAACACGACCGTTTCATAAATATAAATGCAGGGAAGTGTTAAGATATTTAATTCCTTGAATAAAGGTTTACAAGAGTTTCGGGGGTCAGATTAACAAATTATCCAAACTATTCTCTTCTGAATTCTGAAAATTTGAATACTCTGACCGGAATTGCCCCAAAAGGTAATGCCGTAACGTAAATGGGAGTAAACGTTTGCAAAATATACGCAACGGGAAATATGTGGACTAACTACGTTAACTAAGATTCGGGATGCGTAACACAATTTGCTTAATTGGGAATTAAGTTTGTCAACGTGACAATTACGTTTGAGGTTGTCTTGGATATGGAGACCTAAGAATTTTATATTCCTAACAGTTTTTAATAGTGTTCCGAAAGGTTAGACAAAACTTTTTGAGCGTTGGCGTGTTTACATAGTAAATTAGTGTCATCAGCAAAAAGAACCATTTTGCAATCTGATGTGGATGATGACATGTCGACATACAATAAAAAGAGGATAGGGCCGAGAATTGAACCTTGGGATACTCCGCAAGTAAGTGGCTTCGTTTCTGAAAGACAACGCTGAAATATTTTATTTTTAGTATAGGATATTTCGACCTGTTGATATCTATCATTTAAATACGAAGTTAGCCATTTATATGGAAGTTCACGAATGCCTAAAGAGTGTAATTTGGAAAGGAGAATTTCGGGATCAATGACATTGAATGCTTTGGATAAGTCAAGAAAAACACCCTGAGGATTTTCTCCACGGTCAAGAGATGTGGTATCATCGTTTAAGAAAGAAAATGTGGCATTTGTAATGGAAAAGGATTTCCTAAAACCGTGTTGATCGTCAGAGAGAATGTTATTTTTTGATAAAAAATCTAAAACACGCTTATAGAACAATTTTTCTAGGATTTTTGAGAAAGTGGGTAGTAGAGATATTGGTCGGTAATTTCCATTAATAACTTTGTTTCCTTTCTTGTGTAAAGGTTTCACTTTAGCTCTCTTGAATATGTTACACCCCTTCCGATAAAGAAATATTAAAAATATTTATGAGTGGATTTTATATAACGTGGGATGAAAATTTAACAATAAAACCGGGTATATCATCTATGCCTGTTGAAAATTTGTTTTTAATGAGCTGATGATTCTCATGACTTCACTGGCGTTAGTTTCGGAAGTGAAAATAGAATTGGGTACGTGCGTGGATATAATTGGAGGACATTGATTTGGATACATTGAGTTCGTTATTTTACCTACTTCTGAGAAGAAAGAATTAAACAAATTTGCGATGTCTTGAGGATTTGATACCATTTTGCCATGGTTTAGCAGAGAAATATTTTCTTCGCGATTTTCTGAAATTGACGTGTAATTTTTAACAATATTCGACATGGCTTTCATCCGGTTGTTTGATTTTAATACCTGCCTGTCGTTTTCCATAACTTTAGCTGCATAAACTACTTTTAGAAGAATAATTATATATTTACGAAAATAATCATAGAAATCGGGTGGTTGGTTATAGAGTTTTGAAAGATAATATAAACGGCGTTTGTTTTTGAAGAATTTTTTATCCCTTGGGTGATCTATCTATTTAACTTGCGTTTTATGGGAATGCTAGAGTTTTAATGTTTCAGGAATATTGAGATAAATACATTGATTTGTCGTCGGTAAACATCTTTCCATGTTTCTTAACGCAAATAATTTATAAATATGGATTGATTTGTGTCATTTAACTCTCTTGAAAACTTGTAAAGGATTTTAAGTGGCTTTAGTTTATTATTAATAGTCAATATCTGAGCAAGGTGATCGCTGTATCCGGCGATAAACACTTCAGAGAAATACGAGATTCCATTGTTGACGATAATTTGATCTAGCAACTTTGAGATGAACCGGAGAGGCGAGTGGGGACGTTTATTGTAGTAATAAGGTTGAAGGAGTCGATAAGGTTCTTGAATCGATTACCTGGTGAATGTGCAGAGTCGGATGTACTCAGGAAATCGATGTTGAAGTCGCCACATATAACGATAGATTTAGTAGATTTATGTGTGATATGCTTTAAAACAATTTCGAAGTTCCGAAAAAATATGTCAAGATCTGATTGAGGAGGTCTATAAATACACAAAACAATACCAGTGTCAGTCAGATTAACTGCAGAAAATTCGAACACACTATCTACGCAGAAGTTCTCGTAGCCTGACATTGGTGGAGATAAAATATCATTCCGAATGTAGATACACGTACCTCCGTGGGGATTTTTTCCTTTAAAATTTTGCTGACAGTAAGAACTTGCTAAATAATAATTAGAAATAGCAGTATCGTTGATGTTATTAATTGAAAGCCAATGTTCTGTGAGGCATAGCAAATCGAATGGATTTTCGTGTTCCAGAATTTCAATGTCTGTCAATTTGTTTGAAAGGGATTGGACATTATGAAATATAATTATTTTATTTTCGCAAAGAGTTTGTGATTCATGAGAAATGGAATCGACTTTAGATTGTGGAGAGGAATTTGAAATTGGTACAGCTTCTAGTTCCGGATCAAACCCGCACACTGCACCTGAACACGATTGTGACCTTCGAGTACCACATCGTACTCCTGAGCGCAAGTTGTAACTGTGTATGGGGGCGGCAGGAGATGTGTATGGTGGAATAGATGAGTAAGTGGGAGATGAGGAAACAGTAAGTTAAAGAACGGGGACAGGAGAAGAAATAGGTGTGGAGATAGGAGGAGGAGATAGTGATAAGATAGGAGCAGAGAGAGGTGGAGGAGGAGAAGATGAGGTAGGAGCAGGTGGAGGTGGAGGAGTGGGTAAAGGGGCAGGTGGATAATTCGAGGTAAGATGTGAAGCTAGGAGAGAACCGAAGTGATGTTTACCAGACGGTCTCAGATGTAAACCGTGCTGGGTAAAGTCCTTGGAAGTCAGGTGTGGTTGCAAATAAAAATGTAATTTTTGTGTCTGCCAGGTGATGTTTTAGGGAGATGTTTGCCAGGTTAATATCGTGTTTTCTTTGTGGAATGTTGAAGCGTGGAAGGTAGGCTAGAGAGTACTATGTTTGTGTGCTGAGAGACCATTCTTAGTTTTTGTCGGTGTTAAAATGACCACCCAAGTTAATATCTTTCTGCCCACCTATGTTGATTACTGTGTTCCGCTCTGTGAGTTTTTTAGTGTAGGTGTCCAGTTCTCGAATAACATCAGCCAAATGAGCGTATGGCTTAAAGAAACCGTGTGGAGCGTGTTGTTGTTTGGCACAGAAACATGGACATTCGGAGAGTATGAGAAGAAAAAGACTTGTCACCTTCGAATTGTGGCGATACCACAAAAAGTTGACGATTTATTGAGTCGACAGAATCACCAATGAATAGGTGATCAGAAGAATCAAATTGTTTGCTTGAGGAATTGGAAAGAAGGAGAGCTACATGGGTCGGACATATTCCTCGACTCGGAAGATTCTTTAACTACCATACTGGAGGGACGTGGAACAGACGAACAATAGAGGCAGAACTATATTCCAAGTCATGCTTTTTTGTTTCAAAAAAAATTAACTTAGGAAAAAAACATGAACGGAAACGCACTGTTTTTATTAGTTTATTGCACATTAGTCGCAGTAAATTACTTTATTGTCCTCAACGTGGTTATAGTGTAGGTAGTTTGTAACAGCTCCCTTGACAATAAATTATTAATTTTTTTGTCAGTCTAATTGGTTTGACGTTGTTACAGTGCTTGTACTCGATGTAGCCAACGCTTTTACTTCACCATCGTTTGAAAGACTCATAATAGTTGTACATCGCGTTATGCTGGCAGGACATTCGAATTTATGAAAGCTTTAATTAATCGCCACTTCGGACATCAATTCAATTCGCTTGCTCTTGTGGAGCTATTCTATTCTTTCTGCATCGAGCGTCTGGTACGAATATTACTTCGTGTCTCTGTTTGTTGTGTTATTAACTTGTATTTCTTTACAGCAAATAGTCGCTTTTGTCACCACTATTAATATGTATTTGGATATAATTTGAATTCATAGAAGTTGACAATTCGTGTTAGGCAGCTATATTACATAATTTTCGGCAAAGTTACATGACGTGGAGGATAGACTGGACTATTCCAGGCATTTGTTGAAAGAACTAGCTAAACGTAGCGCAACTTATCTCCCGCTCTCATCCGATACCTGCTAGCCAGCCAGCAAACATGGCTGGTTCTGCTAAAGGTGTGGAATGGTCGCACTTTCCTCGAAAACGATTTCACCAATTCTTTGGCGTTAATTATCCTTCGTCGTACTTCGGTGATCGGTAGGGAAATATGGAATGTATGCGGCGAATGACTTGACTCTGAATGACATGTTTTCAGAATAGCTTTTATTATACTCCTCTTTCATCCCCACGCCCTCACTTTCCGCTCAACAATCAGAGCGAGAGTTACGTTGCGCGGATTACCCTTGGGTTTTGTGTTACCCTTGCAGCACCAATTGAATGAAGTAGCCCACTGCTTCGGTAAACCAATTGTTAAGGATCATGCTCAGGAAACAGAAAGGATCGTGATAGCTCTTGGCATGAATAATTTATGACATTAATAATAATAAATAATTTTAAATTAAAAAAGATTAAGATTTTATCATGTCTTGAAAATAAACTTTTTTTTTTCAAAAAATTGGTAAAAAAAATTTTCTTTTGTAAAATAAATACGTTTCACAAACATCTCTAATCGAATCATGAATTAATATTATTTAAAATACCTTGTTGTGAGTAATATGTATCTATACTGACACCCCCTTTTAGAAATTTGTTTCCCATCGAATTAAAAAGATATTTTAATGCTTTTTATTGCAGTGCTGCGTACAACTTCGCTCCTGACATATTCCGGTGTCAGTCATGAAAAACGCAGAAGGTATCTTTTCGGCGACGTTAGTACGTTTGCTTCCGCGTCTTGTCGATTTGAACGATTTGAAACTAACTGAAAGAATTGAAATGATTTTCGGCGTGTTGTGCTGCTCTCATTGTTGTGTTCATATTATTGTATAGCACTTTTCAAATTCGGCGACCTTTCGTGTTTCCTGTTGAGCTCGAATATTTTAATTGGTGCTATTATAAGGATTTTATTGAACTAATCGTGGCATGATCAGAAACATGTTTGCACACAAATTTAAAAGTCTCCAAAAGTTTTCTTTTTTTTGCAAAAACAGTATTCAATACTATTTTTGAATCGTAATATATGCCTATTTAAAAACTATTAAACTCCTAGATATGAACGCAATTCTTGAAAATAAAAATTTTTGGCCATAATTATTGTATTCATTAGCTGATTGATTGACATTTTCCCCGATTCTGCGTAATAAAATTCCGACTACGTACAGTATATGCTCACATCGAAAATAAGTGATGCATATTTATTGACATTGCAATACGATACATTTTTTTGTGGTTTTCTATATAGTTGATTTCACTATCTCTGTCGGTAGTACGCAACATATGAGGTAGTACTAACAATAACATTTTCAATAATGTGTTATGTCCGTTTTCTCGATAGAAGTCATTCGAATGAGTTAGTGCGCTCCTAGCGCCCGAGCGTGACTTTCGTTAACTTGCGGAACTAGCATAACGTAATTTCCGTGGAGGGGACTCCATAGGGACTCGATAAACCTTGACCATTTAATACTTCTATTACTGGAGTGGTGTTCTGTGGACATATTTACTTTCGCTGGATAATTACTCGTGAACAGGTATGTCTTTCTTCGAAATATTAAGTAATTAAATTGCGTAGTGCGTGACGGAATAGAGGAACGCCACGTACTCTTGCTTTGTTTTGCATCTTTCTTGGGCAGAGACCTTCGCAATCAAGTACTGTTGATTTCGAATTGAATTGTCAAACAATGTGAAAGTTAAATTGATTCATTCTCTTTAGGGTTTGTTTAAATTGAAGTTACATCCTTAAATTGACTGTTGAATTTCTATATTGCAATTAGTTAGCAGTGAGTAGTTCCACTAATTTTGTTGTGTGCTCTAGTTGGATTCATGGTCGAAGGAATGAGGTTGAAACTCGGCCAGCGCCAGAGTGACTGGCGTTGTTGTTTCTGCTGTCATGTACGAACAGGAACCATAGCCTTGGGAATATTGCATTTGGTAAGTTTGTCTCATTTTCTGTCATCAAGTTCTACAAATTTAAGATGTGACAATTCCACATCATTTGCTGTAGTTTGTTGTAAATTGAACTTAAATCTCTTCAGAATCTAAAATTAGTTAAGAAATAGGGCCCATAAAAGGATTATTTTTCGACACTATGATTGTTTTTTTATTAGGTTTGCATGTCTTTCCAGAACATTTTTGTCTAAATGAATGGTGTAAATCTTTTACAGCTTTTTCATGTTATGGCGCTTTCGATGATAGCTGTCATTTTACGCCACCCTGAAGCAATGGATGATGATCAAATGTTTCAAATGTCTCGAGACCCAGTTTTGCCAACACCCCTGTCAGAAGTAGAAGAAAGAGGCCAAGGACATCAACTGCAATATTCAGGTATTGCTGATTATCCTGATCCAAGAAATAATGATTTTCGATCTCCATCTTCACGATATGCATCAGAGGCCCGATTTGTTCATAGACAGGACTATAATTATCGTAAGTAGTTCTAATTTTGTGAAGTTATTTAATTAGAGCTGATATTTCTTCACCCCTCCTTGCATTATATTTGTTTAATTTTGTCTCAAATTTCTTTTCTGCATGAAATAAGTATTTGAAAATAATTTTGTTACTGGCAAATTATACTTCTCTAATGAACACTGTAGTACAAACCCAAAAGGAAGACTTTTTATGAAAACTTGAAATAGAAGAAAATATTCATTTTGTACTATTTATTAATATTATTTCACCTTTCAATAAAATAACATTTATGATTGGTTATAGATAATTTTTGTATATAATCTTTATGGGATCACCTTTTATGGTTATTAATTGTTTTTTCGTCTATTAAGTTTAACCATGTGTAATAAAGAAGTCTCTAGTTCTAGAACCCTATTCTTCTTCTTATTGTGCTTTAGTCTGTAGCTGATCCCTGACCACCTCAATCTTTGCCTTCCATCCTTTCCTATCTATGACCCTCCTCCTCCATCCTCGTATATGACTCAGTGTGGTAGCATCCTCTCTAACCACATCCTCCAATCTTGCCCTTGTGTGTCCCTTGGGTCTTCTACCTTTAAATTTCTCAGTATGTGTTTTGGCATTCTGTCATTCTCCATTACATGACCTTTCCATTCTAGATGGTTCAATCTCACCAGAGTTAGATTCAGCCACATATCTATATAATTCAGTTCTTGGTGGTATCATATTATCCACATTCCATTCTCATTAAGTAGGCCGAAAATACTCCTCGGTACTTTAATTTCTACTGTCTTAAATTGGCTGATGTACTTGTGAGAAGTTAAGTTTCACTTACATATGAGAGGACCAGATGGATAAGGGTCATAGAGAATGTTACTTTAGTAGTCTTTGATATATCCTGACATTCGAACAATATTGATAAAAACTCTTTATTGGCTGCTTGGATTCAATTACATATTGCTTCTATTTCCTCATTCTTATCATTTATTATAACACCTATGTAGCAGAACCTGCTTAACAATTTCTATATTACCACCATACACTTCCAATTGCTTTATATTTCTACTTTTCTTTTGCAGCATAGCTTTAGTTTTTTAAAATACTTGTTTGATAGTTCCTAACCATGTGTAATAAAGAAGTTCTCTAGTGTTATTCAGTTAAATAAAATATCAGGTCACAAACATTTCAACCCTTACTCAGTTTTCTTCTAGGCTCATTTATACTTAAAATAGTATTTTCCGAAGTATAATCTTGGTTACATCCATGAAGGACCGAAAATAGAGGTTACTCTGGAATGTACTAAAAGTATTGTAATGTTAGTTCAACATATTCAACTTGTATTTGCTCATAGTTCTTGTTATTAGAGAGCCCTGAAGAAGAATAAATAAACGGTCAAAGCATTGTGGATCTGTTTTTGAATTTAATTGATCAACATTGCAATTTTTCTCTGTTTGAACGATCAGTGGCAGTGATTCGGTGCTAAGAGGAGGGGGTGACCCCCTCAGATTTCTGTTGGGGAAACATATTTTTATTCCATTTTAGCCTCCTAAAACTATGAAAATAAAAACATATTTTTTACAGACATTGTTATATTAACACCTGATGCATTTCCTTCAATTACAGCATCACAGCAACAAGTGGAAGCAGTATCCCCTTAGGAAAAGCAGCAAAGGTAGCAAGGAACAGTTCAGTTTTGTCTATACCCATCGGTTCTGTTTGCTGCCTTGTGAATTTCTTGCCCCACTGCTTTGATTTTCCAATCGCTGCCACTGTGCCTGATCTGTTTTAAAAACATTTTTTCTTTAGTTGTATTGTGTGTTATTTACATGTAATACAATTTCTAACCTGTTTCTAGAAAGAGGAAATTTGTATGAAAATTTATTGTGTAATGTTAACTGTTATTTTACGAGGCAAAGTGGAGAGTGGGTAAATCTCTTGAAAGAGTTAAATTGTTGGATGGAGATCATGGACAACAGGCTGAAAACTATTATGTGAATAATCTGTTTTTGTTTGTTTGCAAAATCAATTATTTGAGAAACTTACTTTGAAGTTCATAATTATTAGTTTAGCTGGAGTAATGAAAAACTTGTTTATATCCAGAGAATTATTTTCAAAGTGTAAGATGTACCAGATAATTTTACTGAGGAAATTGTTGGACATATATTTCATATTTTATGTCCTGGTTTGGAAAATGTGATGTAAATAATAAGTTGTGAGAGTTCAGTTGACTCCCGACTTAAGTAATGTGAGGATGTTTTGATCATTTAATATATATAAATTTGTGATGAAATTTTGAAAACAAGGTTTTCATGAAGTCCTAAAAACAATACATGTGAATTTCAAAAATAATACCAAATATGTAGAAATTATGTAAGTGGCCAGCACAATTTTTTTTTTTTTTGTTACTCTACTGTAAGTTTATTAATAATTTTAATGTTGACATTCCATGTGTTTAACTTTTGTATTTTTTTTTTCTTTGCAGAAAGCTTGAATGTTAGAGTTGTTGTAACTTTTTGCACTTTCCTCATTACTTTGCTGATGGTATTTGGTGCAGTTAAAGGGAAACCCTCCTACTTGATGCCATTCTTCTGTCTTCAAGTTTTTGACTTCTGTATCGCTAGGTGAGAATTTGTTGTTAAAACTTGTTTCACACAGAATTTTTTCCTTCAATAATGCATGCAATGTATTGTGATATTAATCATTCACTCTCCAATGACAAAAGACATCACTGCTGTTGCTTGCAAGTTGCTGTTGCTGATACTTGTTGCTCTCTAGTTCCTTGCAAGATTTGGTTAATAGTAGATGTTCTATTTTTCATGCATTTGTCTTCAATGTTGGAGTGTCAACCAATAAAAATTGCATCTTGTCATGTGATCATAACAATCAATATAGCACTGTTCGAAGTAGGACTGACTAGCTCTAACAGAGTATCTTTTTCTAACTCCAAAAGCAAATTAAATACCTTTCATTTTATGGAATTTAACGTGTATATTACACTTACTGCACACCACTGAGAAGAAGAATAGTATTTGCAGCTTCAAAATTAATTAGCAATCATAAATTTCTGTAATTAAAAGAATCTCGTGTAACAAATTTACATACAGTAATGAATATACCTCAAGTTGATAAATATTTGCAACAAGTGACGAAGTTTTGTATTTTGTGAATAATCTATAATAATACATACGTGTGAAATAACTTTACAAATTTGCAAGTTGTACTAGATCTCATCAAACATCATTCCTAAAACATCTGATCTTATGTCCAAATCTAATAACCACTAAGTACTCTAAAACCTATGTTGTTATTTATTGCATTTGTTTATTTACTCAGCCGTTTTAGTTAACATAACTCTGCTAAAGCAAAATGTTGGCAACGAACAGTCTCTGCGTTTGTTTGTCCAAACTTGCTAAATGTGCATTAAAATTGTTGACAAAACAGTCAAGGTGAAATGTATTGTGTGAAGCCAATTAAATAACTTAAGAAAAACACTAAAGTTGCCTGAACTGCAGATTGTAGAAGACTTATGAAACAAATACTGCATGTAATCTTGTAGCTCAAATACATTGTGTGAAATTAGCTTCTATGTTCTATCCATTCTGAATTGAAAGATCATTCTTAATTCTGAGCCGATTATTTTGGGCTAATTTCATCTTCTGAAACTATTTGAAGGTTATCAATTGGTTATCAACAAAACTTTATTTTAGAAAGCTTTCCTTTGAAAATTCAGGAAATATAAATTTATACCTACAATGTTTGTACTCTTTTCTTGCTTTTACATCAACCATTTTATTGGGGTTTTCTCTCTAATTTTATACAGGCCTGTTTATATTTTATTATTTCTGTCTTTAATATCTTCATTTTATGTGGTGAGATCCAGGTCATTGGTCCTTCCATTCAACATACGTTGATGTTAGGTTCTTCATTAAGGGAAATATAATACTCCTCATGCACTCACATACATTTTAGAAGACTAAAGTACCATGTTGGTCCAAATACAGTGCAAGGTTTCGCCCCATCCCTTATGTACCTTCGAAAGTCGTGTTCACACTATATTAGAGTACTTCAAGATTAGTGACAATAAGTTAGATATTGTGCTCATCAAAATGCATTTTAGCACATCTGTTTATAAACACTAATTGAGAATTCACACTATTCCCAGAATATTATAATGCAGCATTGTTGTCATGCCCAGAATATTATAATGCAGCATTGTTGTCATGCCAGAGTCCTCTTTCACACACATGTGGTACTGTGGTCACTGCAATTTGGTGGTAGCCAGTGTTCTGGTCTTGATAGCACTTACACCAAGGTTCTTGTTGTATTTATCATTTATATAGATTTGCCTGCTATTTATTTGATGATGGGCAGAGAAAATATTAATGATGTTTGACATTTTATCTTCTGAATATAAATAATGTGAAGATATTAGAGTTTTTTGCAGACAATTTAATTTAGAATCAAATTAAGAAAATTCACTTTTTTTTTTAATGTAATTTTATTTTATTGTTTATGTGATTATGTTACAAAATTGAACTAGCTACAAAAATCATTCAGTTTCTCAATATTACTTATATAAAGAAAATATTGACCATAGTCAATATTGAAAAACATTTTTGAATGAAAAGTGTTTGCATTGTTCGTGAGTTTGGAAAAAAGTTGTAATTTAAAAGCAGAAAATAGAATGGTTATTTCCTCTTCCTGGGTTTTCATTCGTAATGCTTGGGATCACACTGTATTTGGAGTTGTGTCATATTGGGGTCGTAACATTATACGTAAAAAAATTTAGTAAAATCAAAGTCTTGTTAATGGAAAATACTGATAAAAGTTTCCTTTGAAATAGTTGACCCTGGTATGTGTAATTCTGTTTTTTTGAAACAAAACAAGAATTATTATGGATAGTTGATCTGGTATCTTCAATCTTAATTTTGCTATCATTTGAGACAGTGAAATTAACACAAATATGAGACACTTTGTAGGTGAGTTAAATCATAAGTTAGAAACAAAAAAAATATATCAATCAGAGTCTCTCTTAGGATAATTCATCACTGATTTATCCTTCGTATATTTATCTGATTAATAATTGCTGCCTTCTTCATGATCAGTGTTCTGCAGCATGATGGAAAAATGGTTAGATATGTAAAGGGAGACTGTGCACTTTGCTTTTCTCTTCATTTCTGCTGCCATGTCTACTGAATATGAAACTCAGCAAATTAACTGCAAAATCTCTTTGCTAAGTCATGTCCAAATGCCACTTTGCAACTGGAGTTCAAACCCATCGTGATATGTAGTGTTCACCCATTTTCTTGTAGTTACAAGTTTTCTCTGCTGAAAAGATTATTTTTCTGTCTCCATATTACACAGTAAAAGACCCGTGATCATTAACCTGATTTTCGCATGCTGAAGTTTGAATCACCAACATTGTCTCATAAAACTCCAAATATAATGCCCCCAGATTTTGAGATGATTCTGTAGAAACACAAAGGAGGGGGTTTCAATTTTTGGATAAATGCAGTACAACAAGATATTAACTACCACTACTAAATCAACCAGAATGTGCTTACTATTATTTATATTTTCTGTCCCTTAAAGTATTGGGATTTTGTTGTAAAGATAAAATTGTTTCTTTTATAGTTTGTCTGCTGTGGGTTACTTATGCTACCCTGAAGATGTCCGGCGAGTAGTTGAGCGCTCTCCCTATGTTCCTTTTAAGGAAGTGTTGTTGCAGATGAACAGACATTGTCTGCATTGGCTTGTAGTGTGCGTCTTCATGGTAGCTATGGCAATTAAGGTGAGTGTTCATTGTTGATATTGGTGTGTATCATAAAAAATACTTATTTTCAACAATACTAGTTTTTATTCCTATTCTATTTATTCAACAATAAATCAGCAGTGTACAAAAAAATTGCAGATAAACCAGGGTATGTAAATGACACCTGATTTATGAAAGTTAATGCTCCCCTCTATATTTTATCTATTTTATAGTTTCATGCGAGTACTATCCATATATAGGATAAATATAGTTCAATATAGATAATTCAAGTAAATAAATAATGAATACAGTTGATACCCTCTAAATAGGAAAATATTATCTAACAATTGATACCCTCTCAAAGAATAATCAAGATATTGTGAATCAATTTTAGTAAATACTTCATTGTACCTACAAAATATTTTGGAACCATTTAGCTAAATTACATCTTATATTGTTAACATAAAAAATCTGCAGGCAACTAACTGGTTAAAAACTTTTACTCTGGTGTAAGTAGAATTGTCCCACTACCTTTTGTATGTTGTTGATCTCACTTCTTTCAGTCTATTATGATTGCACATGCCAGATAGTATTTTTGGGAGAAGTTTTCATAGTAAACAGTTTCTAAGGTGTAATTCATCTTAAAATTCATTAACATTTTATCCACTCAGAATTGTACATTAATATCTCCATGTTGATAGGTTAGTGGAATTAATCTCCAATCTTGCAAATTTTGTGGATGAACAATTTTGCAATACAAATTTTATATGTACAAAGAGTATTGTTGCAAATTTCTCTGACTCCTTTAGTTCTTGAGTGAATTTTACTTGGAGAAATAAAAGTTTGTTACCAATAATGTTTGTAAAGTTATCTCTACATTGATAAACTAATGTATTTGTTATTATGTGATATTTTCATCTATTGACTTGCTTTTTATTATGTACTAGATATTTTGAAAAACCTGTGAAGAATTACTAGGCTTTATTTATATTTCTCTCACCATTTTTTTTTTCTTAACTATAATAAATTAACAAGACCTGATAGGTAGATTATATTGTTATTTATTATACTTACAACACAGTTTTGACCTATATTTCTGAACTTGTTCAATTTCAATGCTTAAGAAATGCAACTATTTTATCAGTTATGTGGAAGTTTCTTTGGAAGAAATACAATGAAAAATTTGGAATCAATTCTGAACATTAAAAGATCAATTTAATCTTTGATACAGACTTATTTTGGTGGGTGAGAGTATATAATGAAGTTGGCATTTTACTTTTGCTTTATTAAGAGTAAATTATTTTATTTCCTACCCTATGTGGGGTCTGCCTTGTCCAGATGTAATTGTACATCATACTTTAAAACTTACATCACCTTTGTTCATTTGATAAGATTAGTTTTTAGATATAATTATTTTAATTGAGTTTTTTTATTGAACATGTTTGTTCTAAGGACTTGAAATATATACTTATATTCTAAAAGGTAACCATCATGGTCTTCAGGTGTTAAAAATCAAATTCTCTGCAATGAAAGCTCTGAAATATTTTGATTGCATGACAGCTTGTTAAGAGTCTTCAATTACTATGATTTTGAAGAATATAAATCAGTAGAGCAAAATGAAACTTCATGATTACAAATTAATACTGAATAGGAAATGCAAACGTATTGAGAAGTCTGTTAGCCAATCAATTTTGGTTCAGATACAAACTAAGAAAATACATTTAAGTTAAAGTTTGAACAATTTGGGGAGTATGGTTAGTTCAGGAATATAACATAATCATTTGAAGTGAGACATTCGGAGAGAAGACTATCCAATTTCTAAATCTATGCTGCTGGAGAACACTTTAGACAAACACTTGAAATCTATCAGTTGATGGAAATACCAAAACTTGAACTGACTTTAGTATGTTGTATATTTTGGAAGGAATTTCAAATCTAGTGTCATGGTTAAGAAATATATTATTTGTAGTTGGTATATTTTTCTTACAAACTATGTTTTTCTGAAATCACTGCTTTATTTAAAAAAAGGTGTAGAGATATGTGTAAAATGAAATCATTTTCTTAGACCGAAGGTGTTTTCTGAAAATATTTTCTATTTATTAAGTCTAGTGTGACATTGTTCAATTTATTTGCTTATTATTTTGCTTTGAATTGTTTCAGGCATACTTCATTCATGTTATATGGGCATGCTACAGATATCTCACCTTGCGACAAGCTGCTCAGCAATGCAATATTAGTTGCATTGATCAAGTCAGCCAGAATTTGTTGAATGAGCCACCAGATTATGACACAGCTGTACGAGATCCTCGTTTCCAGATCCCGGATGCAGCCAAAAAATTCCCTCCGCCCCCACCATCCTATGCAACAGTTGCCGCTAACTATCCTCCAGTCACACTGGATGTGGAATTTGGTCCTTCTCCATCACCCCCTGCCACCGGATTTGTTACAGCCACAAATTCTACAACAGTGGTATCTGTTGTCCCTCCATCCTCAAATTCTGGTCATTCAGGCCAGAATGCATGAACATTTTATTTACTCCATCTCACTTAATGCACTACTGTAGTAAATGAATTATTGTCAGGCTCACCTGAAGTGAAATAACAATTTTCAAATTCTTAGAACTGTCTCTTTTGATTTGGTATTTCTGATCAAATACTGATGTAAGAACCATTAAGTTCTATATTATTGTCTTGGAACATTGTGACTTACAGTACAGTAATAGTAAATTATTTGTTTGGGCTATTTACTTATGTCGTTTTAGACTCTTGATCGTACTGCTGTAGGTATCTCTTACATGTTTTGTGCTTATTGAACTGCTAGCACTTTTGTATATAGCATGCAGTTCCTTGCTGCTGCCCTACTATATTTGTATGGTACTTGATATTGGGATAGTGTGATATTTCAGATATAATGTAGAATAGAACTATTATACTTCTAAGATTTTATTGTCATCCTATATTTAATGTGTTAGCAGTTACAGGAATCTTGCTGAGGCTACAATTCTAAGGTGTTGTAAACAAAATTTAAATAATAAAGTTTTATTTTTAAAATTTTGTTCATTCTTTGAATTTACCTTTTTGAAGTCATTGGTATTGTTTTGAAGGAATTTGCTAGGTGTAAATTACTTTGTCAGCTAATACTATTGAGTAAAGAAAACTTATTTTCTTTTATATATCAAACATTCTTTTCCAACAAGTTCCATTATATTGCGATACAATTTTAACTTTTGAACATGTTTCATAGATTATTTTCTCAATAGAGTTTTTATTTCTTATTTATTGAAGTCAGACACTCCAGATTGCCAAAGAGGGATTTAGCTTATTATTGTAGAATGGAATATGAATTTATTCTATCATAGCCCAGAACATTAGAATTTGAGAGCATGTTAAAATAATACATGTCTTCACGAATTTGATTTTGAGAAAATCTGCTTGAAAATGGAAGTTGTAGCAAAATGAGTTGCTCCATAAGGAATAAAAATTGCAATGGAGTCAAATTTTTACAATTAATAAATTCTAAATACTGCAACTTTAAAAAAATCTTCCCCAACCCAGGTCATGGAGCAGCGGTGGTTCACTTCCGTTATTTGGGCATGCTAGTTGTGATGAAAAAGAAATGGCATTGTATTTGATTAAAAATTAATACGGTAAAGAAAATTCAATTCAAAATAAAGGCGGCGTCAATTAACTACAGTTGGCCTTGACTTCTGTTGGTTGTTGTGTACATCATCATTTACCGTATTCTAAAATGACAATTAGTGAACAAGTTATCGAACTTCACGAAGTGTTTTAAGATCAATCAGCGATAAAGAAGAGAATTTAACATTAATGGAACCATTTCTACTGCATGATGGTCGGACTATTGTGTGCATTAATGTTTTCGTAAATGACACGTATACGGTAATATTGCAGTAAAAAGGTAAATATTATGTTTAACGAATCACTTTTGTTGAATTACAATGCAAATCCGAAACACTTTGTCTAATTATGGACAAATAACTTTCATTCATAAACACGAAACATTATTTACTGAATATGATAAACAAAGGAATCAATGTATGTTACTCTTTGATTCTCGATTTCTTTCGAGTTTTGTAGTCGGGGCACGGGAGATATATCGCTATCGATGAACAAGAGAGCGATTTTTGTTCACTGCGCATGCGCTAGTATAATGTTCATTTGCGCCAAGAAAATTGTTTGTGAGTTGTGCTTATGTATAATGTTGCCCTTCGTGTCAGTCAAAAGAATATCTTTATAATTCCAAAATGACGGCTTTGAACTTTACTGTCTTTATGCCCAAACTAATGATTTACGTGGACCGAGAAGTTATAGGGCCACCGTAAAATTTTAGTTAGCAGCTCATCGTCTATTGAATTAGAATTGGAGATGAACGTATTACAAAAGTAGAATAGTGCCGTGTATGTTGTAATTTTCATTTGCCAATATTTTAACCAACATTATGGCCACAGTTGAATATGATTTGGATACTTCGGGAGGTTTAATGCCTGTAAGTACTCTGTTGTGATGCCATGTTAGAGGCGAAAATGGCGGTTCTCTCTCTCAATTTTGGTTAGAAATTTGGTGATTTTTATTGAAATGTTATGTTTGGTAAATGTAACCTACAAGTTAAGATAGACCATAATGCTAATTTCTATTTTATTCAGCAAATCCAAGCATTGATAGCTCCCCCTGTGAGTGATGATGCTTCTAAAGCTAAGAAAAAGGAAGGCAAAGACCTGCATCCTTATTACAAACGTCCTGGAAAAGGTCACAACCATGACTGCTGTGATGCTTGTGGTGAAGGTGGAGACCTCTTGTGTTGTGATAAGTGTCCTGCATCATTCCATTTTCAGTGCCAGTGAGTTGTCATATTTGACTGTCAGATTTATTGCGAGTTCTGCCAGTGGGATTTTTGTTCATAAAAGTATATTATATCTCTTCAGTGCAGTAAAAGATGTTTTATTTTTCTTTTGCTAAATTTGTTGGTTAAAATGTGAAGTTGCTGTGTACAATTTTCTTTCTGTCAACTATTTTATTGCAGTTTATATGTTCTGTAGTGTGTTTAGTTTATATATGATTACTATGGTTGACCATAATAATCTTCAGAATTGGGAAGGTTAATAAG
This sequence comes from Laupala kohalensis, assembly GCA_002313205.1. NCBI lineage: Eukaryota > Metazoa > Arthropoda > Insecta > Orthoptera > Trigonidiidae > Laupala > Laupala kohalensis. The sequence goes on from NNCF01129513.1 coordinate 46,880, forward strand.
TAAAAGTAATGTGCTTATCTTGGACACTGTGTTGTCAATTTTACTTGTTTTTTTAAAATGTGGATGACGTTTGAGACTTTTGACGTATATAAGTCAGAATGCTGTTTAATTATGAAATTGACCCAAGTATTAATTGTAAACTTTTTACTCACTATGCCTACATAATGTCTTTTGGGATAGTGTGTTGTATAAGGAATCAAAATCCCAATATTATTTTTTACATATACTACTTGTTAGTATCTAATGAATCCAGTTAGACAGAGTGCTAACTTCATATATTTATAATAATAAACATAATATTACTAATAATAACAATAATATATTGTTGGTTTTGGAATACTATTGGAATAAAATTTCACTAATTGCAAAATTAATGTTTAGAATCTAATTCAATTGTGTATTATTCTAAATATTCTCAACTTTATTTTAAGTGACAGATCTATAAATTCCTTAAATTTTTAATCAATTCTGCCTTAATTACAGTGACCCTCCTTTGGATGAGGCTGATTTGCCAATTGGAGAATGGTTGTGTCATGCTTGTCGCATGGAAGCAGTGAGTTATTTTCCCTTTTGTTTGTTATGTAAACTTAAGACACAGTGTAGTTACTGTTTTAATGTTGTTAAATTTTTCAGTCAAGGACCCGAGAAGCTGAGCAATCATCCACTAAAGGTATGTTTTATTTATGGGTTGGCATATATATTTATATTAACATCATTAGTTGTAAAGTAAATGAAAATCAAAAATATTAAATCTCTGCCTTTTGTGAGTGACTTAAATGAATTTATTTTCATTTTATATAACTATTTATTTTCAAGAAGACTAGAATGTCATTTTGTTTATGTTAATCTAGTTATTATTTCACTAAATCTAATTTTTAGTTGTGTTCTGGAAATTGATCAGAAGCATAAGTGGTGAGGGCTATTTTTATATATTGATTACTCAATTTTCGACACTAATGATCACAGCTTTTTATTTCTTATGGGGAATTAATTTTTATTAAAAACATAATCCCCATATTGTTTTTATTTATTTGATTTTCTCAAATTAATTGGTTATTGTGTTCAAAACTGAATTCTACACCTGTTTCGAATGTTTCAAAACTGCTGTGCAAGTAGTGTGAAACATTCTTTTTGAGACTGTTCTTATTTTTATCTTTCAAAGAATAAAAATCTTTTTTTTTCTTTTCAAATTTTCAAAATTCTGAGAGTATCACTTTAATGTGGACGTACATTATACAGTTGGTTTGAAAATTACTACTGTAATAAGTTGAAATTAAGAATTATCTTTAATTTGTTACAGGCGATTCTCGAGGGAGATTGCGTGGTGTTCGGAGGGAAGCATCAGATCCTACTTCGCCACCGCCAGAGAAAAAAAGCAAACGAGATCCTGCTGCTGTTGGCATGGAAATGTTGGTACAAGCAGCTGCCATGTTGAACCCTCGTCAATTTGACCTACCTCAGGAATTGACCATGAGCCTTCCTTTTCCAGGCACTGATAAACGTTAGTTGCCATTCATATTATTGTTCTGTTTATTATTGTCACATAATGAATGTACCTATGATATTTTCATAGAATTCCATACAATTAAGTTTTCATAATATAATAAATTGTATTATGTTTGACCAGTATTTATCCTTTGACAGAGAGCATGTTTTCTGGAAACCTCACCTTCATCTTCGGCCACACACAACTGAATCTACACCATTTATACAAAATCCTTTCAATATTAAATTTATTTTTCTAGGATAATTACCACAATATATAAACCTCCCACAAAAAATATGGGATTTCTAAAATTGAGTTTAGTCATTGTGACAAATTGTTTATTGGAATGAGAATAAATTGTTTAGTTTTGGTTTTTCCTCTGTCTCTATCAGTCGGTGAAAAATTAAAAAAAATTGTTTGCTTTATGTAGCCATAGGACTTCCACGAGGTCCCACCAGAGGCCGAAGTGCAGTTGTTGTGAAGAAGAAGCCTTATGAATTGGATAATGGTCTTGTGCCACTGCCAGTTCGTACATGCTTTGAATGTCGGAGGTATGTCCACAGTTCAAAATAAATTATAATTACTTATTAAGAAATAAGATGCAATTTTAGAGAATAGTATGTTTTCTCGAAAAATTTTGTTGCAGTGGAAATATAGTATGATGTGTTTTGCTAATTTCCTGTTAAAAGCCTATCGTAAATCCCAATGGAAATGTAAAAATTTTATTTGATCATTTCATTTATGTTTCAATTAATGCTGTCTCAATTAATAAATCCTGGCCAAACTACTAGAATTTTTGTTGTATTTTATAATGAATATTAACTTGAAGACTTAAGTTAGTTGACATTTTAGTGTGTGAAAGGAAGTTAATTATGGACTAAAATAATGTTTTAGGAGCTGCAGAAAAGCACCTCTTGTTGCTTGTGACTACTGTCCTTTGCTCTTCCATCAAGATTGTCTTGATCCACCTCTTACCTCACTGCCCTCAGGCTTATGGATGTGCCCCAATCATCCTGAGCAATTTCTGGTATGTATGTGAAGAATTTGATTTAATGAAAGTTTTACTTCAAAAATCTATTAACAAGGCTTTGCTGTTTATGAATATATTTGGGCATGGGTTTGCTCAAATGAAGATGTGACCTGTTAGATCAATATTGAACTGGAAACTACAGAACAACTTTTGTGATTAAGGTTAATAAATGTTTTAGTATGTTTGTAGAGGGTTATTTCTATAGACTAATCTGGGAATGATGATCACCAATGATCAACAGTTTTGGAACCTAAATGAGGTTGCATAAGGATCAAATTAGGCATAAAATAAATACATTTTTCAATTTTTGGCATGAAATTGTTTTAGTTTTAGCATCTAAAATAAGTTACAAAACTGTTAACTAATTTTATTTTACAGTAAAAGGAAGGATGTATTTTTTTATTTATGAGCTTCCCCATAAGAATGATATGTTATTCATTTTTGTAATTAGTATTGCCAAGATATTCTCTGTATATTCCATATTTGGGCTGTATGACTTGTGTTAAATAAGACTGACAATAATCTGGATTGGCCCATTTGAAAGTCTGGAATGGATCTTTTCACTGACACTGGTTCTTCTGGTATTCCTATTTCCATAATATCTTTCCCCCATCATTTTCACTCAACTCATCATTCCCCCATCACACCACTCAATCGATTTCAGCAGTTTTTTGGAAGTGTGCTCTGCAGTGACTAGAATGTTCTGAAGGGCACTGAACCTTGACAAAGATGACAGAAAATTAAGAGTCCTTAAGATTTCAATTATTTTGACTAATCTTCCATGGAAATTTGTCACTTCTATGACATAAATATGAAAATATCTGTTATGAAGACAACATGAAGAGCAATTTTTGAGATGAATATAAAATATACTTTTGTCATAATAAACATCTTCATAAAACTACAATTATTAAATCTTTATTTCCTTATTCCTCCCCCCTCCACCCTTTTATAAAATTTAATAGTGTGTGTAATCAAGGTGTAAATAGAATTAAAATTTTTTGGTGCTGTTCAATGAATGGTTTATACTAAGGGTGTCTCGAAATATTATCTGAAGATAAAAGGAACTGCAGGTCTTTTTGGAAACCATTTCACAATATCTGGGGGGGGGGGGTTTCCGTTACACATTTAACTTGCTCTCCACTTCCTTCTGAACATCTTTCCTTTGTTGGTGGCATTGTGAACGGTCAAACTTCCATTGAGGATTGAAATTATCCAAGGTTGCCATTCCGAACTCAGGGATTAAAATAAGAAATATAAGTAAACTCCTAAAGACCTGTTTTTTTGCACTAACAGGTAAAAAGTGTTTCAAAAGGGTATCCATATTTTAGGTATTATTTATTGGCATTCAGTGAGCCTCATTTTTCATCGCTGTTCAAGTCTAGTGCACATCAATTAGCCTTCACATCTAAAATTAATTTCTTATAAGTATTGAAGATATTTTTTAGAAAATATTTTAAATAGTATTTACTATTTAAATAAAGTGTGTACAAATATAAAGATAGCACTGTAGATGATATTTTTGGGATAAATTTATTTAACTTAATGTGTATAATTTATTTTCAGGATAATAATTTACTAACATCTTGCTCTGCTTCTGAACGTGTTCGTCTTTGGGACAAGTACTCAGGTCCAATTGATCAAGATGCTATCAAAGTGGAGTTTATACGTAAAGCACATAGACGTAATCCCCCATTTCGATTCAAGGTTCGGCTTCCTCCACGTAATACTGTACGAGTAAGTGTAATAATTTTTTCTGTTTTGGAGATATTTGTGTAGATGTATATTTTTCCTTGCAGATTTATTGAATTCTGTTTGCCAGATTATATTGATAAAAAAATCTTCAAATATAATATATTTGAAACACAACAAATGTTGTAATTACTGCATGCATTATATAAAATATTAATTATATGGAACTAGCTAAATACCTACTCCTTTTCCCTCATGCAATTTGTTTAATTTGCGACTATTCTTTGTATATGGCAATTGACATGTTTTAATAATACATAATGTAGGATACTGAGTATTCAGGATTTATCATCTAGTTGCAATCAACTACAAACAAGCAACAGCTATTCATAAAAGATGCATAGATTGTATTAAGTATTAGATAATTCAATAATAGGTATGAGCAATAGTGTGCACTGACTATGCAATTTTCCCATATGCTTAAGGCAGTCACTTGATTTATTTTGGTTTAGTGTATCTTATGGGACCACAATTTGAAAATTTACTTATACAATGTATTTACAAAATACACAGCTTATGAGAAGTGATGTATGTACTGAGTTAATATAAATAATTATTTCAACAATTATCTTTGATTAAATTTAAATTAAATTTATTTATTGTCAAAAAACAGTACAAACTGCATATGACCACGTGGAGGACAATAAACTAATTTACTCTCCGGAAGCAAGCAAGGGACCATCCCATCAATTCCGATCAAGGGCCCAAAGGCAGAGGTGGATTCCAAAATTTCAGCAATAGTTCCTACATAAGATAAAAATTAGCTGCGAGTTATAATACATATATAATGTCAATATGTTTGTAATTTAACGTGAATATGTTTGTAAATTTACATGTACAAGTTATTATCGAACTATAGATTATTCTGAGTATAGTGTTTAAAAATCATAAGAGTTGAAAAAACACTAAATTCACGATTTATTGTTACAATAAACACGCTTCTAGACAAAGCCTAGAGAACCTGTATAAGAAATCCGCCTCTACCCGAAGGAAAAACTGAGAAAAACCCGGGCCAGGATGTATATCTTTGTTTACTGGAATTATATATCTTTGTTTACTGGAATTACAACAATAGTGTTAAATTACATACAAGAAGTAAAATTTATGACCTCATAGCATATCCTGTGATGATCTTCGTGTTAAAATATTTCTCTGACAAATTTCACCAAGATTAGTTCAGTAATTTAGATGTATTTTCTGCTGAAACAAATGGGTGTTCTTTCACACTGATTATATTAGTTAGGATTAATGAAGTGGGATATAATTTGTATAAGTATACCGGAAGCAAACATCAACATAAATTATTCTAAATTTTAAATCTGATACTAATTAATTATTCGATTATTCATATGTATTTTACAAGAAGTTTAATAACAATCACAGAGAAACATAGAGGATGCTTCTGCTTGAAACTTATAGGACATGTTCAACTGGCGGTCCACAGGCCATATGTAGCCCATGAAACTTTATTTTCAGAACCCACAAGTTACAGTACATTTTACAGCAAATTTTTCATCAAACATTTGGGGACCAAATTTTATGTTATAAATCTATGATGTCATAATTGGTATTGGCATCATATATGGCATGTCCTGTGGGAGAATATATGAAATTTTGTGTGTAATTACCTCTTTATACATTACGATATGAAAACATTTTATTATAATGCAAAATATTAAATATACGTTTTAAAAACAAAGAAATATAGCATTTAATTATTCCAGCTTGAAATAATATACATTTGGATCAGTTGAACATCGCTGTTCTAGGAAGTTCCTTTATAATGTGTGAAGTAAACTTTTATTTGACTCGCGTATATTTCTTCCGTTTACCCTACACGTGGAGAATATATGTGATAGGTTATCACTTTTCTTTTATTGGCCTTTCAGGTGCCTGAAGCGGTAAAAGCACATTACGCCTGCCCGCCTCCGCTGGTGCCGTCGTTGCGAACGGTGCTTCGTGAAGAGGAGGCCTTCGCGTCGGCGGCTGCAGCGTGGAAGCGATGTAGCGGCGGGAGCGACTGCCCCCTTGCCACTGCTAGTTGTTGTTGTTCCTCCTCCTCGTCCCTTCCTTGTGGTGTCGCGGGGCCCTCGCATTCCGCCCTCGAGACCACCTCATCTGCGTCGTGTGCCGCTCACGATGATGACCACCATCACCATCACCTGGAGCCCTGGACGTCACGCAGCACCGCAACCACCGCTACAGCCGCCTCCGCCACCCCCGTCAAGGACGAAGACGAGGAGGACGACGACGCGGAAGAGGACGAGGAAGGGTGTGGGGGCGACGTGGAGATGACTCTGTTGAACGGCTACGGCGAGGTAGCGTCGCAGGACATTTGGGGGTTGGCGGGGGCGGGGAAGGCGCGAGGCGGTGGAAAGGGCGGGAAGAAGAGCCCTCCCTCTTCGGCGGCGCCGACGTTGAACGGGGAGCTACGATGGGAGCAAGGTGCAGGGGACGCCCCTATCGCCGGAGCGTCATCGAAGGGCGTCGACAGAAGTGGGTAAGTTGTCCACTATATTGTTTACTTGATTTGTCTGAAACTGCTAATTACCCTTAAGTTACTAATAACACAATTTGAATTAGTCTGAAATAGTAACAAAGACTATGCCAAAAAAATCTCCCCCTCTAGCAATAATGTATATTCCTTAGGGATTTTAAATATATTTTCCTGATCTTTCACGTATTAAGATTCCTAACATTATTAAGTGTATTAAGAGTCTATTATTGCTGCATGTGACAACAGTATCCCCTTCGAATTATTTATTCAGTTTATCAGCTTCATTCCTGGTTGTTTATATATATATATATATATATATANATATATATATAATATAAAAAAATAATTTCTGACCCTAAAACACATTCATAAATCTTTGCTTCATCAACTGTTATGCGTGGGGTAAGTGTACAGGTTGTTAATGAAATAAAAATCCTGAAATTTCCTTAAATAATATTTAGTTTCAGTTTGAAAAATTTTTGTTAATTCGTATTGTAAAATTTGACTTTGATAAAAATATCGTATATTCAAATATCTTATCAAAAGACCTTTAATGAGGTCAGCAGAAATATAAATTATATATATATTTCTCACAATAAAGCCCTGTTCGCAACTCTATTGATTAATGTTTGTAGTTGTACTAGAATAATTTTCATTTTTTCTCATAAGAAATAATCTTGAAAATCCACCGTATTATATCTTGGGTTGTAGTATGTGACACGAACATACTTCCATATTTCTGACCACATAAAACACATACTGCACATAGTAATATACATTGGTAACAAAAATTTAATTCTTCTGGAAAAACCTGTTGTTGTTTTTTCAATGTTAACATTGAACCACAATTGGGGGCCAAAAATGTTTTAAATTTGAAGGTTTGAAGGTTCTTCATGAGAATAGACCCTCAAATAAATTCTACAGTCTGGGGAATTTTTACCTATCTTGGTCAGGAACATCTTTTCATTTCTGTAGAAATCATTTTTTTTTTAAACTGTAAATACCAATTATAGTAACCATCACTACAAATGTTGGAAAAAATAATTTTTAACCCACATTACAAAAGTCTGGAGTATTTTTTTATTGATTTGCTTTTAATCATGCTTATATTTTTGTCTTCACCTTTTAATTTCCAAATGATGTTTTGACAAGATTTGATATAGTATTTCTTACATCAGAATTGAGAAAAGCTCGACTTAAAATGGCACTACATGTTACAAATTTGAAAGAAAATCTGTGTATGTTGTTAGAAAAGAAATAGAAATTTTAAAAAAGCGTCTTTTTTATGAAATACTCTGAATATTCACCATATTTAAGTATTGTATTATATGCATAGATAAGAATCAAAACTATGTAGTAGGAATGCACATGTTGGTTTTAAATGTTAAATGATGGTTTACCATTGATACTTTGGGTTGGTAATGAATAGTGTAATGAATTTTCTTATCTAAAGAAAGAGAGAAGCTATTGGAATTAATATCTTTCTGCACAAATGTTAACTGCTTTGAACTGCAAAATGTGCTATTGTAACTAGAGGAATTAAATAGGCAAAAGATATAAACAACAGTCATCTATAAGAAAAAAAATATAATAGTAATCGTTTTACATTTGTCAGTCATTTTAAAAGTTATTTATAAATTGTGAGTAAAATACTTGCAGCAAACTACTATCCCGTAGAATTTGGTAATAAAAATATTTAGACCTGTGAAGTTAATTACTTAAAAGTGATGAAATAATTTGTGGTATTTCTACATGACAAGATTGGAACATCATTACTCTAGAAATGATTTAATTCTGGAAATATGGAATTAATACAAATAGTTAAATGAAGTTAATACAAAAAGTCACAAATAGATATATAACAAAACGTCCTGCGAAGGAGAATAAAGAGGTCACAAAAAATGAAGTATTAGTTATGTTGGTCAAACAAAGAGAGGTTTGAAAACAAGAATACAGTATGAGAGCACCAACAAAATTTAAATGCAAGAGAACGCTGTGTAATAACATCCCATTGAGTAGAAAATGACTACTTGACAAACTGGGAGAATACTACTATACTAGACAAAGAAAAGAATTATATCAAATGTTTCATATGAGAAATGATATTTATAAGAAAAAACACTAACTTGAGTTTAAATGTAAGAATAGACACAAATTATAAATTATTTATAATTCTATGTACTTTTTGTTAATAATCTTTACTGCTCGTATTTACTTTAATCTCGTGTTATGTTTCTAAATTAAATAATTAATCATAATTACAAAATGAACATACAAAGAAGACCCACTATGAGGGTTGACACGTTATGAATGGATGAATTTATTACAAATATTGTGAATCGTATTTCATAAAAATTTGAAAGAAAAAAAAAACGTTAAGTAATATTCAATAACTTTGGAATAGAACTACTACCTAAAATGAATTTTCGATTCGTGTTTGATACTACGATGACGCCTTGATCGACATGAGATGCAACCCACAAGACACTTATCCATTGCGGGTTGATTTGTTAGTTGGAATAGACGCCTCGGCCCTTCACACTAATACAAACAATCTGAAATCGACTTTTAAGTGGTATTAAGCGCTTACTTTGTCGTATTGGTCCAGTAAAAATATTTTCAAACAGAATTCCGAGACTTAATACGGGGAAAACTGGAACCCCCTCCCCGAAAAAAGGAAGAAAACAGCTGGAAATCCTCCCGTATCACCGAAGAAAGCAAGCTTGAATCAACCACGTTTGTGGTACATAATGAACCCAATACAAAACATAGAACTTCAACATCGAGTCATCAGTTAATATGCATTATAAACTTTGGACACTAAATGCATTATAAACTTTGGATTCATAAAATATCCAAAAAGAAATTCAATACAGCGTCGATAATCCGAACTAATATTTGGGATAGTTCGGTAATCAAAATTCACTTGATTAACCGGTGGCTTCCTCGTAGAAGGTCATGGAACAAAAATAGTTTGAGAAAAATTTGTCGAGTCAGATAAGAAGTTCTGGGAATGGCAACATTAACATCGTCGCGATTGATTTCTTTCCCATGATGCCAGTTCGGATAATCAACGCTTTACTGTGTGTTAATTAAGGAAGATATTGTATGTAAACAAGAATAAGTTACATGTACAAAATTAACAAGTATATCGCCATCCATAGTCAGTAGCACTCCGTGAAAACCAGGAGAATGAGAAAGATAGTTGGCATTATGTTCACCAAGGTCTAATTGAATGCTACTTTCATTTCCTTTGGAAATTTTTAATTATAATATTATTTTTATTATAAATTTATTGTCAAGAAAGCAGTTACAACTGGTATGTCCACGTGGAGTAGAACTACATTACTCCTCTGAAGCAAGCTAGGGACCACCCCATCAATTCCGATCATGGGGCCTGAGGCAGAGGCGGATTGCAAGTTTCAGCACACATCTAAGATAAGAATAAAAATAATTCGCTACGTGTTATAATATTAACAGAATACCAACAAATTTGTATTTTCATAATATATAAAAAAAGTTATTTCGCAAGTACATATTATCAAACTAGATTTTTCGGAAAATATTGTTTATAAATGGGAACAATTAAAATTACTCTAAATTCTAGGTTAATTAATATAATTGCCTGGGGATCGCTGCCCCTATGCAAGAGCTATGATAGACTGTATAATGAAATCCGCCTCTACCCGAAGGAAAACCGGAGAAAACCCCGGTGTACAGAAATTTGAGATGTAATGATTGTACATCTATGATGAGGTGATGGGGTTCGAAGGACCAGAAAATGAGTAAGGAAGATGAGGTGTAGTTGAACACTGGGCATGCCAACAAAAGAGTTCAAGTTGAAAGTAATGAAAGAATACAAAGCTAAAATTCAGCTGAGATACTGGGATGAGGTGAGACGATCCGCTTCTCCAGAGATTCGGCTTGGATGACGTTGGGTTGATGATTTTGAGTTGAACGGCTGGAGTGCAGTTCGCGGCCAAACTATGCTGAGGTGCATGGAGCGGTTTGACCGTGAAGTTGTCCCGTGTGCAGGTTGCATGTTGTCCGATGTATTATGGTCGGAAGTATCGGGTGAGCACGGTTAGAATACTTTACCGTAACATCGGTGAAAAGGCTGGCGTGGCGCCGGATGATGGAAGTGATGTGATGATGGGCGGCCGAGGATGCAGGAGCGGAAGAGGAGGACAACCTAGAAGAAACAACAATTGAAGCGCCCTCCTCTCCCTCTCCTGTATCCCCATTACTAACTAATTAAATCAGGAAAAAAAATTCCTTTGTAAAAAGATGTATTAGAATACAAGTGAGGTGGGTTGCTCGTGCGTTGCTCGCTGTCGGCGCGATCGATCGGTCGATCGATAGCGTGACGTCACAGGTTGACCGTGTATCGATTGCTCATGTGGCTCGATGGCTTGGAAGTCAAGTTATTGTAAATTGTTCTTGCGGGAAAATGCAGCCTCTTGGATTCCAGGATAATTAATAACAGATTCCTTTGTGAATTAGGTAGTACTATGTCCAACCATTTCATTCACCTTTTTTCACTCAAAGGCGTAAAATTTGAATGGACCTATGAGGTTTGAAGAAATTGTTCATGGAAGCTCAACTATTGAGAGATGTCACTCAATTGGCACAAAGAACTTAGTCCACATATTGTTCACTCGTTTAATGGTACGACATCTAAGATAAAATGTCTGAACACCCGGGGCAGGGTGGACCTGCAGAACTAATGTACACAACCGTGTCAAGGTTGAGTACAGATAAAACTAAACTTATGTGAATAATAAGACACAATACAAGAATGCAGGAAAATAGTTTTGAAATTGTCATCTGTTATTTTGAAAGTACTACAGTCACGGTGTGATAAAGTACAAGACGAATTTTACTTTTATTAAAATAAATAATTTGATTTTTATTGTAGAAGCAGTAGGTAGCTTTTAACACGCCAACAAAGAAATTAATAATTAGATATTTTTAAATAATCTAGCTAATATTTCGGGACCGTAGTTCACTAAAATGCTATTCAGTGTTTTCTCCAATAATACGGCCGTAATGACTGTTTGTGTTTAGACTGATTTTTGTCTACGAATTTGTATTGGATGGTCTCAAAATCAGTGAGAAACTAATCTCTAAGTCAAATTAGTTAAAAATGAGGAATTGAACGTCCGTAAATCTAAAAAGAAAATACCGGAATTAAATTCATTAAAACATCATTATTCTTCCAGTTCTTGTCCCATAATGCTTTAAAGTTTATTTTGCGTTTCTCATTTTCTGATTATAGTAAAGTAATTTTTGGGGGTGGGAGCGATAAAATTTTCGCTTAGCTACAATATCCATTTAGTACTCCACTACAATATCCGTTATTAGTATTCCACTGATAACTGTAAAGTAGTTCCGTCCGTCTCTGCGGTGATCGCAACGAAATTGTTCGGCCCATTTCATTTAATGTTCATGTTTATTGTAGACGACCAATCCTTATGAATTTTGTTAGTTGCGAACAAAATTATTATGTACTATGAATTTCGAAGTACGTTTTTCAAATCTTCGGAATTTTAAGGGTTTTATTTCACAATTTCTTAGCCTATCATTGCATGCTCTCGATACACTTCTCGCGGAACAAATGAACCGGGGTGAACGATTTATTCTAACCAAAATTGTTAAATGTATTTATATTAAATAATTTTAACAATTAATTGTTTTTGTTTTAGTTAGTTGTCATCAAAAATTACTAAATTGCTCTGTAGTGTGATATTATCTTCATAGCCAAGAGTATAGTTCTCAGAAATATTTTGAATAATAGAATTTGAATTAGAAATATAACTATGCGTTACATTTCTAATTGGGGTTGGAGATTTAAAATTGTAGCATTTTATATTACTTTTATTTGGAATTCGTCGAGTGTATTTGCAGTATTGCAGTAGTAGATGCACGATGTTTGTGTTTCAATTTAGTTGTTGGGAAAAAAAGTACTCGAAGTGTGTGAAGAAAATTAGGTATAATTCCGTTTTGTCCTTATAGTCCAGTGATTGGGAGTCAAAAAGTGAATGACCCAGGTTATTTTTTCTACGTGAAACGCATATAGAAATACATTATTGGGTTTATCAGTTCGTTATGTTTTTGGCGCTAAATCAGAATTTCAACTTGTTGGCACGTAGTGTCGAAACATAATGAATTTTTTTAGTGGCAGTAATGTAGCCCATTTTGATCATTTCTGCATCGTGGTTTTTGCCCATTTTGATACTTTTTGCATTTGTACATCGTGAATTTTTCTTCCTTCTCTATAGACGTACCCAAGTACTTCGTTCTCATTACTAACTACAATTTGTAAAAGAAATACAACTTATAGTAGTACTTTGTTTGATTAATTGTGATGCTGGCGACTTTATATTTCTTGTTTGCGTCACAACTCTTCTGTTGTATGTGTGATTTTTACTTTGGTCTCTTATTTCTGTCGGTCTACCCTCCATTCTCTGAGTGACGTTTGCGGGAAGGCCACGGCCCTGTCCTGTGTGCGACGCGTTGTGTCATGCGTAGTGCAGCGCTTGCATCGAATGCTACAGCCAATGTGCGCCATGTAACCTGCATGTGGTGTTCTGTATTGTATTGGTTTAGTAATGTGCCAAGCATAGAGAAAGAATAGAATTCTTTGTCACCCCCGATACTTCGAGGACACGTCTTCTAGTACGTGAAGGCGTATATTTTCAGCTGTATATAGTAAATTGTTGTGACTAAACGAATCAACGATAAGGAGGTTATATATTCATTCAAGGTTGCCCGATAACAAGTTTTTATCAGAGCAGTGTATAATTTATTGCCATTACTTTTATTGACATCGCGTAAAAAGGTGAATTTTCGTGTAATTATTAAAATATCAAATAACTATTGAGTGTGTGTATGTATGGTATGCATCAACATTAAACATGTACACACGTATATGAAATCAATCATATTAAATAACTGAAAATTATAATTAGGCATCTCCTTTCGTTGCGTCATTATTACTTATTGCAATGGCGTATGTATAACACAGTGTTTAGTTTGAAGGGTTTCCATATTACCCTGTCACTTCGTCCAAAATCTTACTTTCCACATTTGATATAAGAAAACGAAGGAAAAATGTCTGCAAGTAAAGAAACAATGAAACAACTGTAACGCGTTTATATAAATGTAGTACCGATGAGTTTAGTATTGCATCTGCTATCCACTGGCATACGACAATGGCTTATTGATTTATCCGCTTCTGAATGGTGCATTTCCGGCTCAGGCTCCTTAACTACGAATTTTTGTTTCGATCTTTCCAAAATAAAGAATCGTTGGTAGTTCTCTATGTTGGGCATAGATGGCGTTAGTTGTCTCTTTTAGGATTAGTCTTCGTCCTTGGTGTTCTTTACCTAGTGAGACTCGAAAAGAAAGATGTTTTAGTTTATATGCATGGCAATATGAACTACCCCTTGGTTAACACATAAAAGTCTGCGCTTTGGAATCACGTTTCGACAATCGATATCATTCGTAAGTGCATTATATACCTTTCAGCTATTTTTTGTGGGGCTAAAATTCTGTACAGGTAGGGAAAATGCAGTTATGCACTAAGGACTCTCCCCGCATGTGGGACTCGCCGAACGACTCGATCATATCCACTAAAAACCCTCCTGAACTACAATATATCCAACCATATATATCATAAGAAAAAAAAGAACGAGGAAAATGAAAGATAACCTAGACCTCGCAACCTAATAGCGTCGGGATAGAAAAGAACAAGAGGTGACCAAGGAAGGTCAGGAAAGAGAAAGAAGGAACCTAGCACAAGTAAGTGGAAGTAATGCCAGATTCAGGCCGGGGCCCCGTGTTTGTCAAACACGTACTTACTAGATGTAAGTCCCCTGGGGGATTTTCAGTTCATGATGCTTCAGGATCCGTACGATACCTGCCCACAATTCAAATTTGTTCAGGTATAAGAAATCAACTAATCAATGTTGCTTATTCAACTTGGTTGAGGAATCGCGATTTCATTTTTAACCTTGTTAGATAAATTTATACCGCACTTATAGTAACACTCATGACAATAAACATAAGATCATTAATGAACGTGGTATTCAATTTTAGTTGCAAATCATTTTGTTTTCCAGGAATAATGTTTTGTAGAAAATTAGAATACATCCTCTTAAATCATTTCAAGAAAAGGTATACATCAAGCCCCGTTGTTTTTATGGTGGATACAGACTCTCTTGTGATCTATTTACTCACAAATCATTGAACTTGACGTTTTGTTGATTGGTCGGTTATTTACGTACTAACACCAGTATTTGTTGGCTACTTTAATGTGGGCTTTATTTTCATTCTCTGGCGGCATTGCAATTATCATATGTCGTCGAAGCGAAGTCCTACTGAGTTTTACTGATTTTCAAGGCATTAAAAGGAAATGTTTATCCATGAACCCATATTTTCTTTTTGTCTGAGGAACACTTTCGGATTCAAAAGCAACATTTCCACCACTATAAACCGTGTAAGTTGCTTAATAAAAGTAGCAACATTTTTTTTCCAGTGGGATTTGAAGCATCATGTCAAGTACACTACGGCAGCGTGTTGGAATGTCCTCAGCAAATAACCAAAAGTATAACAAAGGGGGACCTCACACGGGGAGTGGAACCGTTGCCTCCCAACGGGGCCTGTGGGTCGCAATGGAATAACTTTTTCGCGTCAAAAACCCTGAACTAAAACAACCTAGTTGGGTTTAAGTGCCAATGTTAACTTAGTACAATAGACTGAGTATATCTTCTTCATAACTCTTTTCTGTTATTAACAATAGAGACTCTCAAGTCACAGTTTCCATCGAAAACACTTTTCCATTTGGATTATTTTATTAAATACTGTCTGGAGAGAATCGGAGGAACACAATGAGTCTCGTATTTAAATTCGCATGAAACAATAAAGTCTATTTAATAACTTTATTAATTACTAAAACGAAAAGAATATCGCACCGTTACATAGTAAATATATTAAAGCACGGGATGTCGAATATGCTTCATAAGTTTTGTAAAAAAAAAAATTTTTTCTTAAGTACGACCGTATACTTAATTAATTCTCCTGAAATTAACTTGCCAGCATTAACAGGTTATCAGTAAAATGTGTCTTAAGATGTGCTCTGGGTCAAGCTTTTGATTACTGCTGTGATTAGTGAGGTAGGTATGACTAATTGAGAGAGTGGGCGAGGGAGGTTGCTGACCGGTTTGAAATTCTAGTAGTGAAAGATGATACGGAGACCTTTAACATAGTTCACACGTCAACTCTCCTGTACTAACCTTGTATGGTGCGTGTGGGAACATGTGTAGAATTGTCAGAAAGTGTTTCGCGGAAGTGTCGTCCGAACTCACTCCAAGCATTCCGTGAAAATGTAAAATACCTCATTGAAGTGAAGTCGTTACGGCTCTTCGCTAAGGTGCGAAACTGCATTTTTCCCCACCTGCAAGGGCTCTAATGACCTTGCCGTTGACGAGCCCGAAAGCCCCACAAAAAGAATATTGAAAATTATATGTAAGGAAAAATCTAAATATATCTACCTCACAATGTAATATTAGCCAGTTATGTTCAATTCATTAACAGTTACATAATTCATCGGACAATTAAATAAGTATGCGGAATTTTTGTATACACGTACTGTACTTCTAAGAAAGATTGAACCGACAGCGATGGTAGCGTCTTCGCTACGTTAATACCGTTGAGTTCAAACCCTGTGCTCGACCGAACTAGGTGAGGTTTTCAGCTGGGGTTTCCCTCACCTACTCCAGACAAATGTCGTTTCGGTACCACAAGTTCCCCTGCAACCCAACATCTCTCCTTCCCAGTTCCTTTGCTCAAGTCCAACGGTTAGGTGGAAGAGCAGGCCAAATGGCCCGAACCTCGCCATAAGACATAAATAAATGAAATGAGACTAACAAGGGGACGTAGCGACTTAGGAAATTATCTCGGGATGGGACTTCTTAGAATTATAGTGCTTTTGAAGTGGTTGGAGTTCAATTCTCCTTTAGAGCAGTTTTTTTTGTTTGCTAAAAATTAAGTATTCAGAATATTGCAATAACTTGTAAAAGTAAATCGTACTGTCAGTAGAAATCTATTTTCTTTCACTTACTGAAGCAAATACCTTCAAGTGACTGATACTATATAATAATTCCTTATTGAAATACATAAAACCTTAAAACAAAGTGTCAGTTAATTCTTGAATTTTATAGTGAATGGAGAGTCTCGTATCGTCCTCTTCATACTTCAGAGTAATTAATAGTTACATCCTCTAGTATTATTAGAACGTCTAAAGTAGAAGTTATTAAACATTATTGTATCGTCTACAGATAAAGAAATTGCAAGTGTTGGAGGAGTTGAAGAAATTACTGAACAAGTGATTTCTCATAGTTGAGGTTGAAAAATGCGATTTCAGAGATTACTAGAATAACATAATTGATCAAATCAGGATCTTCTGCTTCAATTACAAGAAGAAATGTAAGTGGGAGAAGACATTACCAAAATTCCATAGACAATCTCTCTGAAATAAATGTGTGTGGGAAGATCTCATTCATTATTATCAATTATAGTAATATTGTTATTTATAATTTTCGGAAATAATTAATTTTATGACATTGTTATTTTGATTCAAAATACTTGAACAAAAATATCCTCAAGGAACAGAACCCCACCTACTTGCGTCGAGAGAAAGAACGCTACCGATTACGTTACTGCGCCATGTTGATAAATGAGGTAAAATGTTCAGTACTTGAAAGAAAATATTTTTTCTCAGAAATGACTGGCTATTGCGATTTTGACAATCGATGACTCTTACAGTCATACGAAGTCCCACCCCGAAGTCAATTTCTCAAGTCGCGATCTCCCCTTGTAAGTATAACTCACAATGCGATGCTAATTTTATATTGTGTTCCGCTTCCACACAAGCAATCCGAGACTGTCCATTCAAGCATTTACTTGTGTGAATAACTAAACCAAATTCTTGAAAATATATTTACCCTTGGGAGTCGTAAAATATTCATATGTACGGCATTGTCCAGAGGGACCGTGCAGGGATGAGAACATAAGGTAAATTACATCTTTCGTCAAGGTCAAGTGTTACAGTCTAGAAATGTGATAACATTTATATCGTGTTGTATATACACACATGTGCTAAAAATAACACTACAGGAAATGTTTGAAAATAACAAGGAAATAATACCCTTGAGTTGTAATACACTTGGATTGGGTATCCCATCACCGATACCTCATTAAATTTATTTTTATGGGAATACAAAAAGTCACTAAGTAAATATAATTTTCAATAACTGTATTTATTACAGATGACATTCCTCTCCATCCGAGATATGCATCACATATCATTCATGACGTCAGAAGGATTGAGTCAGAGAATTTCACATGCGCATTCATTTTTTTAAAAATATTTATTTTTGCTGTTTTTCTTTTCGAATATAAATTTTTCTTCGTGGTACAGAACATTGAAGACAGATTCTCAGAGAGAATGGGAGATGAGTAAACTAAAATAGAGATTGATGTAACTGTAAAGAAGTGAAAATTTTCGCGTTGGTTCCAAAAATTACATAAAAGAATGCATTTCTGAAAATGCTCTGGTAAGCGAATTATTGTTTCTGCGCATACAGCACATTCATTCGTGCTCATGCAACGTTTGCGAAACAAAGTTACGTAGCTCTTGAGAGGAGTGACGAGACCATCTGAGAGTTTGCTTAGCCAGGGGAAGCTCGGGAAGGGACTGACTTATTTTTTACTTTCTCATATACGTAGTATATAGAAAGATTTGTAATCGTGAAAAAATTCGAAAGCGAGATTTCGACGGAAATATCCGTTTTGGCGATCCCTGATTCTGAAAAAGATGTTTTTGTCAAAAAGTCCGTCCGTCCGTCTGTGCGCAGCGATTCTGAGTAAACGACTGAACCCATTTGATTTGCATTTCGTATTTACGGTAGAATTTACTCGTTGTCGATGCACGTGCTCTAATTTTCTTTTTACTTTAAAACAAAGGATACTTCACATATGTACTCTTTTCACTGTTTCTCAAAATACTTCTCTTTTCACTGTTTTTCACATATGTACTCGAAGTACTCTTTTCAATGTTTCTCAAAAATGGTTTCAACGATTTAGCTTAAATTTTCTGTACGTAAAGTACAATAGTATGCATTACATCCGCATTAGTGGTATTTCGCTTGAAAGTTTGGTATAGAAGCAGTAAAATAATTTCTGTCTGCTCCATATACACATTCGTTTACTGTTTGAAGTAGCTTGAATAATATTTAGCAGTGTAAATGGACCAAGCAGACGTAGAATACACTTTTCGTATACTGAAATGAGAGATATGATGATAATAAAATTTGTGGGAGGATAGCAAACGCACTGCACGAAAATAATAAATTATCAATTTACAATGAAATTACATTTACATAACTTTTACGATATTTATAAGACTGATATGTCGCTATGTTTTGAAATAATAAACTGAATATTTATTTTACTATCAAATTTCAAATAAAAGGCAATAAGTTCATCTAGCGACTTTGAACATGAATAGAGCACTGGCAGACGACCAAAATATAGAGGATCAAGCTAGAAATGATCCTTTCACTATAGATTTTTTTCTCGCTCTATGCTGCAGACGGAGAAACGTATGTGAGAAAGTATATTCATTGGTTTTGCACCACTAGTTTTGTTAGTTATAATGAAAGTATTTTATATGTATAAAATTGTTAATATATTTTGTTAATGAAAAACAAATAAAAAAAAGCAAATTTTAAACACATACGCCCGGTTTTCCGAGTCAAACAATACTACAGAAGCCTATGTATAAAAAATTACACATTTTAAGGACGAATTCTTTAAACATCAATAACATTTTGGCGAGTAGTCAGGACTGTTAAGTAATTACTGATATCAACAGATGCAATCTCAACAGATAGTTGAAGTTCTACGTATCGAAATATTACAACTTGTGAATGAATAATTAAAAAAAAAACATTTAGTCACTTACTACAAAATAATTGATGTCCGTATTGTATATCTTCATTGCGTCAGTCTGAACTCATTGTGGACTACTCCCCTAGAAATATTGTATTTTTTTCTGAAAGCAGATGATTTGTTCCTACGATTCATTCAAAAATTTTGTATATTTGTTTGGATATCTGGTGAGAAATTTATGTTAAGTTTGTCAATTGTTAGAGATATTTATAATAATTCCTGTTTCTAAATTATTAGTTTTAAAAAATATCTCATTTCAAAGCTAGTATGTAGTGTATTGTATTTTTTCGAAGCAAATATTCGTGAATCTCAGTAATATTACCAATATTATTTTATAGTATTATATTTGATAATATTCAAAAATGAATTATGGAATGAGGGAAAAGTCTTGTGAAAAATGATTGATGTTAACTGGAATTATTTGATCTTCTATTTTTAATTTCTTCAGTTCTACGATTCATGTTGTTAATTAGTTAACAAGTGATAAGTTAAGAATATTTTATGCAAGTAGAATTTGCCGTTACGGGCGATGTTGATGAGCGACAGGTTTTCTCGTGGTATTCCTATCTCCCCTGGCTTTCATTCCTCCCTAATGATCACTCATCCACCCGTATCGTCATCTTCCCATTGAACCGCATTGCTCCCTCGGTTCCTGTAAACCATTGACGCTGGGGAGAAAGGACGATGGAATAACTGACTAGTGTAGTCTCCCCATCAATATGCTGAATGGATAGATTATTCTAATGAAGTATTTTAAATGCGGCATATACACAAAATATCTGAAAAAACTCACACCTTATCTTCGTCTGTGATATTTATTTTTTTACGTTCATATCTTAATGTATGATATTCACAACACGTAACCAATTTTTTTCGCGTGTATGCGTATTCTAGGAAATACCTTGTGGTTATGATGTGTGATTGAGATATGGAAATCAATTATTTTTCAATGTTTTTCATTTTCGTTGAATATTTGAAATTTTATTTAATTTTTGTGGCCGTGCATTTATTGTTATTTTACTTTTTTGAGTCATCATATTCATTATTTCTCCTTAATAATAACAGTAAACGTTTATTCATAGTAAACGTTTTTTTTTTTTCATGGGAAATGTAGCGTGCTAGTGAAGCTTACGTACATTGGGCGATAGGAGGTAGGTGAGTTGTAGGGCTATTGTTAGTAGGTGAGCTGGTTACGTAAGTTTACCAACAACTTGATCCACGTGGAGATGTTAGTAAGAGATCCAGTTATTGGTACTAGGAAGAGGTGCATAGAGGAAGGAGGGTTCGCTTTTCGGTAGTCACAGCTATATGAACTGGGACATACAAGTTTAAAGCTATTTTTTTTCTAACCCCGTCGAGAATTGAACCCGGAGTGACTAGGTAGCAAGCAAGCATGCTAGCCCCTGAGACACCCATGGGGCACGTCTATCTCAAAAACTGTAAGGAGAGAAAGGGATGTAAATTTTAAAGATGGTATTTTCTTGAGAGGTTTCTGATAGCATCTATCTGCTCTCGATGAAACAACTGCTCTTCCTCTGCAGTTTCGCAGCCCTGACTCAATGTTTCCCGAGTTGCACCTCCCCGTGCGCATCGAACAAATGGCTATAATGACCTTGACGTTGACGAGCCCTAAAGCCACACAAAAAAACTCTTCGTACATATTTTTCTTGCGTGTATGGAGGGCGAGTGGGCGACTGGCTTGGCCACCGCCGCGCTGTGACGTAACGACGTGCGCGCGCGAGCACTAGCATCGAAGCGATTGTGAGTGAAGAGCCACGAACAGACGATAAGGTGGGGGAGGGGAGAAGGACGAACGAGGAAATGGGTCACGCGATCGTGGGTGCGAGGAATGCACAAGCGGACCAGCCACTCACTCACTCACTCGAGCCGGTCGTTGGCCAGCTGCGGGGAATGGGATGCGCGGTGAACTTGACGGATGAAATGGCATGGCTTGTGGTGGCGTCTCATTATTCAGTTGGTGAGGATTGGTCGTGCGTGCGATGTTGTCGGCGAATTCGTTTTGGGAGTAGAGAGTTTAGTAACATAAATTTCGAATGTCCTTTTTCCATGAGTAGCGAGTTTAGCAAAACAAATTTCCTCTGTCGTATTTTTCTGGTTTTCTGGTCTGTTACAACTTAAACCTTAAGTACATTAAATATTTTCTCTTTCGAGAGCGAGAATTAACAAAAGCAAGTTATCCAC
>NNCF01129513.1:68939-99930 GCA_002313205.1 Laupala kohalensis
CAATATATATATATATATATATATATATATATATATATATATATATATATATATATATATATATATATACATATATACACGCTCCAGGTAAAAACGATTTTCTTGAAGTTGTCTCCATCGTGACTACTTCAAGTTTTTCCCATTGGGCAAATATGAAAGCCAATAGAAAAAAATGTTTATCATTGTATGAAATAAAACAAGTAAGAAAATACGATGCAACATTTTCAAGAACGTGAACTTCAAATCCATTCTTATTCCAAATTAAAAAGAATAAATGTGTTCAAGGCAAAAATAGTAGTAGTTAAAAACAGTTGCACTCGGAAGTTACCCCTTATGTTATTAATCGTATCTGGTTCTTCATTCGGAAGTATTGTAGAAGTTGTTTTGTGTCCATCAATTCCTCCCAACTACCCTGAATTAATTTGTTGTTAGATAAAAAACAGTTTCTTTTTACGAATAGTCTTGAGACATGTCCCGTATCCTCAGTCTTGTAGGATCTGGACATTTTCGGATTCAGAGCATTTCTTCAGCGTTAAGCGATTGCAATTTTGGATGCAATAAGTCCCTCTCTGGTCCTGCTCTTAGGTGCTGTGTTACCTATAGGCGATCAACAGGACGCATGTGTAATAATTTTACTAACAGAATATGAAGTAACTCATAAAATCGTTCTAAGTAAGATCTATTGGAATATTTTACTGTGGTTCACGCCATCCAATAAGATTGCAATCAATAAGTCAGTTTTCTAAAATTAAAGTATCTAGCAATTCTCTACCAATGGAATAGATAGTGGACTTCAGATTGAAAACAAGATATACATAAAAATCTAGCTTTACAGGAGAACGAAGAAGTTAGTTCACGTATTTCCTTCCCGTTTTATTCACCAGTGAAATAAACATAGGTTATTAACTAATCTGTATTGATTTAAAAAGGCTAACTAATTAAGCTATAACATACGTATGTTATTTTTGAAGTCTTTCTTTGTTTTAATCGGACACCTCAGTATGACTGCACGCACCTCTGCTGTAGCGTCAACAAGTGACTTACACCTGACGAATTGGAATCAAGATGGGTTTACTTAATTTTCATACTCAGATGCTCAGTTATTTTCATTACTCGACTTGCAATTTTTAATGAAGTGAAATCTCATTAAATACTGCATTTGCTTTCACGTTTTATTATGTCTTACGTTTATAATCTAACGACAAAGGTCAATCGCATGTGGATAACTTGCTTTTGTTAATTCTCGCTCTCGAAAGAGAAAATATTTAATCTTCTTAAGGTTTAAGTTGTTGACAAGCAAAGAATGTCAGATTTCATTATTACCCAAAGTAAGAAAAATTAGTTCGTTTTATAATGGAAATAACTGTGGCGAGATAAATCTACAGAATGAAGGACACCTTATACTCTATTTTATACGAAATCTTATGTTTTGTGTCAAAATAGATTTTAAATACAAGATTTGACTGTCCTCTGACTCCATCGATTGAAAATTGTAAAATGGCATTTGAGTGTCAAGAAATTAAATGAACAAAATTATATTAGTACTAAAGGTTGGTAATTTGAAAATACTATCTTTTCAGCAATTAAAGCATCACATTTGGGTTCCTCTTTTTGGCTTGAATGTGGTAGGCTTTTTTTATTTATTTATTTACGTTTCGCTTTCATCGTTAGACATTCCACGACAACCTTTACATTATTTAAACATTTACATATCGAAAAGTCTCTATTCATAATTAACATTTATGTCCATGTTTAATTTATTTGATGCTTTCGATTTAGTCAAGAAATATTTTGAATCTCTTTTGTTCCAGTAATCTTGTAGTTCATTTCCTGTATGACTTCTATATTTCGCATTTTTCGAAGGTAGATTGCCCTTTCTATTCTATGAAATATGCATTTTCCAGAACGTGTGTTCACGCGTTTCTACCCCCGTCCCACATTAACACACAGAGTATATTTGAAGCCATTTACCTAATGCCACCAATAGCAAGAGTTGGAGCCGGCGCCAATAATGAGAAAAATATTGGCTAAATCTGTAAATTGCCTTTTTTCTAGGCTTAGTGTAGATAGCAAACAGTTGCGACAAAATATCTTTAGTTAAAAGACTAGTTATTTGTTTTCATTTTAGTAACATTTGAAACAACTTTTGGTTTTATGGACAATTTGAAAATTTGGGCGTCTTTATATTCTAATGATTTAGAATTGAAATCACGGTAATACCAAAATTAAATTATTCCGGCGATGACCCTATGTGATGTTTCATCCCACCATTGCAATTTCTCTTTCAAAACAAGAAAAGGGAAAGTGAAGACGGTAGTGGTCTGTGACTCATGCATGACGTCTCGTCCCGTGCTTACGCACGTGGGCGTCATACCTCCGCTTCCTGCACAAAGCGTCGCACCGCCGCTGCATTCCAGCGCGCGCGTGTACCGTGTCGCATCGCGTCCAGGCAGAGATCCACCTGCGTGACGCGACGGAGGCTGCGATGATGACGTCACACGCGTCGGCCGGGTGTTCGAATTGGTCTCTTCCCGACACATTTTCAAGACTTTCGATGTGTATATAATATATTTATTTACTGTAATTGGATAGATCTTACCCGGAGGCAATATATAAGAAAATACAATACAAAATTACATATCACAGAGAACTGAAATAAAAAATTGGTAACTAAATTATTCAAATATATGATTCAACTAATATTAAAGTATTAAATATATAAGAAAACATTTTACCCTGAATCATCTAAATAATTGATTAAAAAAACTTACTGCACATTTTATTTCACTGATGACCCAAACACTCGGTTTACCCCTTTCGTGCACTTCACTTCACATTTCCCTTCCCTCCTTTTCTAAATCATTTATTTCCCTCGTATCACTTCACTTCACTACCCACTATTTCTCCACTATCTTCCTATCTACACTAACGTATCCATTCTTCCCGAACTTGCCTAATCCTTTTAATCTATTCCCCCTTTTTTAGAACGTTTTTGAATTTAAGAGAGTTTGCTGAGCCCGATAGCGCTTCCACGACAACCGCAGGCGCTCTCACGACAATCCCTGATTGATCTATTGAGGAACAAGTATTATCCTACGTCTGTTTTTGTTTCCTTAAACGAATTTTGAAAAAGTGATCTTCTCTACCCAATCTAGTCGGTTCTTTGACATCTCGCCAAGCTGGATCGTTTTTAAGTGTACTGAACAAACATCCCTGTCGCGCTCTTTTTCTACGAATTTGGAGAGGTTCTATTTTTATATAATTATTCGCATTATTGCCCATGTTTATGAATTTAATCGCTTTTTTCTGAATTTTTTCTAATTCTTCTATTTGATATTTTCTATAAGGATCCCATCCTGCCGATGCATATTCCAGTAGAGGCATAACAAGGGTTGTGTATGCTAATTCTTATGTTGTCGGATTTCTGCCTTTAAAATTTGTTTAATGAAATTTAGAGTCTTCCAAGCTTTTTGTGCAACGCTGTTAACCTGATCAAACCACTCCAAGTTATTCTTAAACATGACACCCAAATATTTGCATGAATTTACTTCCGGTATTGGATATGAACTGATTTCATAGGACTAATTTTGCCTTAAGCGAATACGAGTGAAACATATAGCTTTACTCTTCTCTGAATTTATTTTCATTTGATTTATAGTTACCCATTTGTGGATTTCATCAATGTCTCGTTGCAATGTTATCCTGTCTTCCGAGTTGTTTATTGTTTGGTAAATTATAGTCATCCGCGAATAATCTAATATTTGAACTTATTTTCTCAGACGGGTCGTTGATAAATGCTAGAAATTGTAAAGGTCCGAGAACGCTGCCTTGTGCAACCCCTGATGTGACGTCTACTTCTTCCGAAAATATTTCCGAAACCCTAACCCTTTGCTTCCGATTATGTAGAAATTCACGGATCCACTCTACTACTCTTCTATCTATGCCAGTATTTGATATTTTCTGAATTAATAGATTATGAGGTACTAAATCAAACTCTTTTGAAAAATCTATGACGACTGCATCTATGCTCTGTCCCTTGCCTAACGTGTCTGCGATGTCCTGACATAACGATATTATTTGGCTTTCTCACGAGAACCCCGGTCGGAACCCATGTTGTTTGCCATGCAATAGCGCCGTTTTACTCCACTCTTCTCTTAAATAATTTGCTATTAAGTGTTCCGTGATTAAGTGTAGGATATGAGTAGGCAGAACTATTTGTTGATGTCTCCACCGCAACTTCCCTGCCCTATCCGCCGCCCTAAACGGCCAGGACCCAATTTACTATATACTCCAAGTCATGTAACTTTGCCGAAAATTATGCAACATGACTGACTAACACGAGATGTCAACTTCTACGAATTCAAGGTATATCTAAATGAATATTAATTAGTAGTCACAAAAGCGACTATTTGCTGTAAAGAAATACAAGTTCACAACACAACAAACTAAGAAACAAAGTAATATTCGTTCCACAGACTCGATGCAGAAGGAACAGAAGAGCGCCACAAGAGCAAATGAATCGAATTGAAGGCAAAGGTTGGCGATGGATTTGAGTTTTCAGAAATTCGAATGTCCTCCCAACATAACGCGAGGTACAATTATTATTACTCTTATGGACGATGGCGAAGTAAAAGCGTTGGCTGCATTGAATACAGACTATGTACCAACATCAAGCCAATTAGACTGACAAAAAATAAATAAGTTAATTAATAATTTGTTGTCAAGAAAGCTGTTACTAACTGCCTATGACCACGTTGAGGACAATAAAGTAATTTACTGCGACTAATATACAATAAACTAAAAAACACTGCGTTTCCGTTCATGATTTTTTTCTGAAGTTAAGTTTTCTCGAAGCAAAGAAATGACTTCGAGACTGAATTGGCTGTAGCCTCGGGCGCCAGCTATAGAAGGTCGCAATAGAATTTTTTTCAGCATTTGAGTGTATACTTTGTATGTTTTGCATAATTAAAACAGAAACAAAATTATTTTGACTTAACACGAATTCTGTCTCATATTATTTAAATCATCGTGTTACATACGTAAGACTTGACACGGGAAATTTATCAGTGTGACACTTTGCTCAACTTATCGGAAATATTTTATTTACTGACGACCGATAGAGGCCAGTCGCCTCTAGGTGGTTGTAGAAAGTTGAGCATACACTATTACTGTACTAGTCAGCACATGGCGAAACCAGAGACATGTTATACCTAAATTTCGTGATCTTATGTGCGAGCGTTAAACGGGATTGGGGAAGTAGTAGTTCGTAGTGTATTTTGTACAAGCAAGAGCGGAAGAATCATACACGTTATAAAAATATTTTAATATCGGACATATGTATGTAGTGGTATATTGCCATATTTTAGTTCTTAAATAATTTTTAGTTTATTTTTATTGTGACCAGTTCCTTAAACACTACTTTAAGTTGCTTTATCTCACACATGGTCGTGTAAGTGTTACGATATAATGAAGTACTTAATAGGCAAGCACCACAAAGTGTTTTATATCACATATCTCAAAAGCTACCCGTCTTAATATTTTAAGGTTGTGTTGTAAACCTAGTTAAAATATTCACCGTAAAATTTAATTAAGTCGAGGTCTGACTTTTCCTGCGACATTTGTAAACTGCGAGTATTTTTCTTACTAAGAATTTATTAAATTAGTCTACTCTGTTCATTTTTATGTGGATCATTCATTTTACCCCAGAATCATGATGCAAAATCAAACACATGTAGTTGTAACTTCTGTAACGTATCAACAAAAACCTATTGTATAATATATCTTTTGAAGCAGTCAACCACGACCTTTTATTACGCATTGAAGAGGAAGGGTATAAGACACAATTAATACAATTCATTTTTTTAGAGGTGGGAGGATGAATTTCTTGTAAACACATCGTTCTTTCACGAATTTTTGTTCGCGAGTGAGGGATAACAATTTAAAATAGAGTTTGTAGACATGTAGACCGAGTCACATAATTTCATTGAAGTTCACCCGAGATCAGGAAATATTAACCCATAAATTAACCGAGAATCGTATTTTTTTATCTGATTTTAGTTTACATCCATTATTATGATATAGGTTGACTTGTGATTAGGTGGAATAACACGTGTCTCCACATCTACTGTATTTTACTCAGTGAAGGGCATGGCATAGGACCTACCATCTCAGAGGTGCCCCTGAGGTCGTGAGTACATGTTCATTTTAAAATCTTTAAACTCGGAGGCGTTGCCTGTGACTTAATGACACAAAGACAGCTGTTTCCTTCATTTGCACCGCGTTGAACATCAGAACTTTTGTTAACCACATTTCGGCCCACAGTCTGTATTTTTTAGTTCAAAATGTCAATTTAAATTTTTTTCTCATCATTAATGTAATTTTTTATATGAGTTCAAGAAAATGTATACAATATGAATGAGTATTGTACTGCGATGCACGTTAATAAACTATGAAGGCGTTGTCGAAAATAAAATTAATCGGATAAAGTGTCAATTCAATTGACTTTATTGGAATTATTATTCGTTGACTTTCTGTACTATGTTCGTTAGTGCAAGCGAGTGAAAAGATCTTGTACACTTCATATAATGTTTTAAACCCAAAAAGTATTCCTATTTTAATCATTATATAATATTTTAAATACCGGTCTCGTGTGTGTTATGATTTTTACATAATACGTAAATATAGTCTTTTACCTGTATGTTGGTAGGAGTTGGCTTGTATATTGTTTCCGAAGAAGTAGTTGAGAAAGTATTGTTATTTGATGTCTTATTTGTTTTTAAATTATTTTAAGAAAAATGTGGCTGCTATCATCATTTTGGAAATGAAGAACTATTCATTGATCAATATTAAACAAATTCCTAGGGAAGAATAACATAAAATGTTATTTTCTTTATCTTTCGAGTGACATAGTAGGAGGTGGGCGTACTTAAACTCGATATATCCTCAGGTAAAAGGATAATTTCACCATTAAACTCGACACTTCCTTAAGGATTAGGACTACGCGGGTCTACTTGTGCCCGTCGCGTGAATTCCCAGTCACTGGGATCGGTGAGCAGCCATTTCAGTAATGAGTCATAGAGTTAACTTTACCACTAAATTTTTTTATTTATAAAAATTGTGTTGTTGTTCCAGAATAATTGAAATCTATGATAAAAATGATGAAAAATGATTCCAAATACAACCTTACCGGCATTAAATGCACATTTTACTACTAGTCCAAGTAATTAGATGAAAATAATCTAATCAATAAAGTTTTTCATTGTCGGTATATTTTCATTTTTCGCGTGTAACATGAAAACGAATTTTTAGAACAAAACATTCATGTAATGAAATAATGTACATTAAATTTCCAACAAATTATGTTCTGTTTCGTTTTGTCGCCTGACGGACGGAAAAGGCTCAGGAGCTCCATGAAATTGACAAAAATACTAGAAACTTATTTTTCCGTGTTTGCTTATAACTCGAGAACTCAATACTTTTAGAGAAAATGTCCTTATACGAAAATGAAGTATATTTACAAAATGTGTTTTCCAGGATATTTTTTGTCTGTTAATCCTCTCCTGCACGTGAAAGTTTTGTGCACATCTATGTAATAGTTAATATGTACATTTTTCTTTGCATCAAATAGGGTAGTTCTGATTTTTTAAATAAATAAATATAAACTTTTTTGTCAAAAAAGCAGTTACAAACTGCGTATGACCACGTGGAGGACAATAAACTAATTTACTCTCCGGAAGCAAGCAAGGGACCATCCCATCAATTCCGATCAAGGGCCCTAACGCAGAGGCGGATTTAACATTTCAACATACTCCTAACGATAAAAAATATGTCCGACACGTGTTATAGTATTAACAAATACCCAATATATAAACCAATGTTTTCCACAATTACAGTATTTTCTGTATACTACAAAAATTAGTAAAATCCCAAGAATGTCGTAAATTCGTCGTGTTTGGGTTAATTTTATTGGAATTATGCGTGGAATTAAAATATTATAGGATAATAGGAATACAAAAAAAATACTCAATTAATAGCACCTTAAATATCTCTCCAGTAAGTGACTCACCAAATTTATTGGCGACAAGTCGGATCGGTTAGCATGAGAGGGGGGGGGCTAGCCATTAGGGTAGGTACAAAGTGTTGAGTTTAATGGTACTCAAAATTTTTAATCCCTTGCCCGAATTTGTGACCATGGGGAAGTGTCGAGTTTAAGAACTCTGTAAGAGGTCTGCGCGGCGTCTAATCGGATTTGATATTCCTTTTAGTAGGGTCAGACTGGCGATTTGCCGTGTAGGACACTTTGTTGATCGGTCAAATAAATTGAAAATGAATGGCGTCGAAATTAATTTTGATATAAATACGAAATGTTCTTGTGTCGCAAATCATTTCTTCATTTTGTAATGTTTTTTCTTTCGTTTATTCATAAGGAAAGAATCCTGAAAAATTTATTTTTGTGATGAGCGAAAATTCAGATCTTTAATAAATTGGCTTCCGGATAATATTTCGTTTCCTATCGTTATGAGTCTTCATTAAAACAATTATTTACTCATTACGATTCAAAATTAGAATGCGTGATCGCGGATTATCCGTGTCGTCCTGGCCTTCCTCGATATAGGACCATTCGATTAACTCCCTGCTTCGCACGTTCTCCAGAAGTCACCAGTCGGGAACATCTGGTTATGGGTTGCCGCGAGATTGACTTGCCTCCTCTTGCATGTCTCTCCGAATCCTGGCATAGAGTTGAGACCGTACTAAATTATGTATCAGTATATTTTATTCACTCTTAGTTCGGCTCACCACCGCCTGGTCAGTATTGCAGCCAGAGGCTGCAACTTTGGGTGTAAATTTACGCATTCTTTGTGCCCCAATATTACTTGCAATTGATATATTATTTTCTGCTCTTGTGTTGTTTTGTATTCTTGGTGTAACAATTTTTTTGACCTACAATGTATGAGTGAATCGATAAATGTTCCCTCGATAATTTATAAAAGAATTCACGTTTAAAAATTTATTGTCAAAAAACAGTACAAACTGCGTATGACCACGTGGAGGGGAAAAAAACTAATTTACTCCCCGGAAGCAAGCAAGGGACCATCCCATCAATTCCGATCAAGGGCCCTAAGGCAGAGGCGGATTCAAAAAAAATTCAGCAAAAATTCCTAGATAAGATAAAAAGTTAGCTGCGAGTTATAATACTAATAGAATGTCAATATGTTTGTAATTTTAAGCAAAAAATTACATGTCAAAACTAGTCTTAAGAATCGTATCTGGTTGCAGTATTTTTAAAGACATTTTATTTTTAACTGTTCGTATTATCCGGTTACTAAAAATGCTGTTTCTTTCCTTCCGAAATTGTCAACAATCTTGTTTTATACATATCCGAAAGGATACATTTTGCCAGATATTTGTTCTAGCATATCACACAATTTTTTTTCGTGTATCGTTAAATCCTTTGTGCATTAACTCACCTTTAGCTGTAGACCAAATTGTTGTTCTCGAATGTGATATATTGGTAGCAAAAATATGTTAACTATGAGGCAAGTATAAAATTTGATTTGCTGCATCTTCCTTTTGAAACTAAATTGAATAGGTCACCTTGAATATTTGTTAGATTAAGAACTTATGCACCTGAATATATGCTGTAATTAAATGCTCCATGGGAAATTAAAATGTTCATTAGTTCAGTGCTAGTAGTTTACGGAAAGTGAGTTCTTGTACTATTTGGAAAACAACGAGCTTCTTTGTTAGTTGATATCTATATGTTGATCAATTTAATGAGTGAATGAGGAAAACTATGTACGATACACTCGTGATTGAAATCGAAACCATCATGGCATATAATTTTCAGCTGGATAATCGCAAGAACTTTATCCCAGATGAATATTTGCCAACGATACAGTTAAGAACATCTATTTGCCAACCAGGAAGTGACAGTAGAACCGACTAGCTAAGAGAGGTTGTTACTGCACAATAATTATATTGTCTTCTCTTGATGAATGTTGAGGAATTTTCAAAAATCAAAAATTGATCTTCCTATAACCCTTTAGTTTAAAGTTATTAAGTAAAAAAGTTATAAGAAGGAAATTAGAGGTTAAGAAGGAAATCTTAAAATATAGAGGTTAAGAAAGAAAATGTGCTGTAACAAGATATGATGATAATAGGAAAAAAATAACATATTTATAGATCTGATCACAATGGAAAATTTTCACGATTGAAATAATTTCAATATGAGAAGTATCACATATGGCATGCAATATATGAAAAAATAAGAATTACGTCCATTATGTTTTCGCTCCTTGACACGTACATAATCCGAGATCGATCTCTTTTGCTCACCATTTAATATCTCGTATTATCTCTAGATGTATTTCTATTATTTCACTTAATATCGGAGGTTAACTTTTGTAGTAACCGAGAAGTAACTGTTTCCTGTTACTGATATCCTTTTGGCCGGAAGATTACTTCCGTGTAATATGGTTGCGTGTGCAAGTGGTCAAATAATGTATAGTTCTTGGGTGCTGTTGTTTTTGAACGATTTAGAAAATTTAGCAGTTGCCAAGTATAATTCTATAATAGTTTTATATTGTCTCGTATTGTTTTTAAAGGTCGTATTGTAGAAATAATAAATTAAAATTCGTTCACTGGGTTCCTTGTAATCCATAGAAGTGGTTAATCAATGCATTTGATTAAGTGGGATTGCCATGTCCACTCGGTTTTCGATTAGTTTTATTGGGTTTGTGGAGTTGACCAACAAGGCAGAGGATGTTAGATTTTTTTTCAGCTCACGGTCTTTATTTTATTAGTGATTATGGACTGGAGAAGTGAAGAACTGCAAGTTGTGTCTTGACGCAATGTAATATGTAAACGCATTAGCTCCCATAGAGTAGGTCGGATTTTATGTACAAGAAAAGGGCGTACTGAAACTCGACAGATCCTCAAGTAGAAGGATAACTTCACCATCAAACTCGACACTTCCTTAAGGATTAGGTCTATGCCGGGCTACCTGTGCCCGTCCCGTGAATCCCCACTCAATGGGGCCTGTGAACAGCTCTTTCAATAAACGAGTTGGTTATATCACAAAAAATATTTTTCCCCATAAAATTTGTGATGTTGTTATAGAATAATTGAAATCTACGCTTAAAATGACGATAAATGATACCAAACACGACCTTTCTGGCATCAAATGCTCATTTGACTGTTAGTCCAGTAATTAGGTGACGAAAAGCATGTCAAGCCAAAAAAATGTTTTTCCCTTTCAATATTGTTTTAGTTTTTCGCCTATAACTTTAAAACAACGAATTTTTAGAATAAAATAGTCTTGAACAGAAAATATATACATTAAATTTCTAACAAATTACATTCTGTACCGATTTGTCACCAGACGAACGGAAAATGCTAAAGAGCATGATTAAATTGACAAAAATTCTACAATATATTGAATTATAACTTGAGAACTGAATTATAAGTTAGACTTAATTATAACTTGAGAATTGAATTATAACTTGAGAACTACAAACTTTTAGAGAAAATGTCTTCAATACGAAAATGAAATACATTAAACGTCCTATAAAATGAGTTATTCTGGATATTTTTTTCTGACAATCTGTTTATCCTATTCTGCGCGTGGAAGTTTTGTGCACATCTATGTCGAAGAGTCGATACGTATCATTTAACGTCATCAAATAGGGTAGTTCTGATTTTTTGATATGTTGTATATGATCAAGTCCTGATGATGAACCGACCGAAGTACCAGAAATTTAAAAAAAAATTAAAAAACAGTAAAATTCGAACATTTCTCAGTTTGCATGGATTTTAACTTGGAAGCAATGGGTTTTGGAAATAAAATGCTATGTCATTTTTTTCAATTCTGTGAATTTACAAGAGTTAAAGATCAGAATCTCGAACCGTATTTGGACCACAGACACCATGCAAGGAAAAAAAGTACACGTAGACTCTACTACACAGATGGGTACTTAAGTTCAACGCGTACAAGCGGATAAACAGATCGTCAGAAAAAAATACTCTGAAAAACACATTTTGTTAGACGTTCAATAAATTTCATTTTCGTATAAGGACGTTTTCTCTAAAAGTAAGAAGTTCTCATTATATACCAAATATGGGAAAAATAAGTTTTCTGATCCATTGTACAATTTTTGTCAAATCGCGCTCTTAAGCTTTATCCGTTCGTCTGACGACAAAATGACACATAACACAATTTGTTGGAAATTTAATATGACATTTTTCAGGTACAGTGGTGTTACGTTCTAAAAATGTGTTTTCAAGATATTAGCGGAAAAATTAAGAAAGAGCATTTGAGAAAATCTTAGTAATTTATTTTTGTTTGAGTTTATTGTTGAAATCTGAGCCTGCATCTTCGTTCTTTCTCCCCCCTTCTTGTATTCCTGTTAATTTTTTTTTAATTAAAAAATATCGAGGTACTGCTAAAAAGAATGAATTTTGTTTGAACATGAATGAATTCTTTAGAATATTAGAGAAGCATCTTATATATTTTATACAAAATAGCTGACAACAATAAAATGTAAAACGTACTAGGATATTTTCTCTCTAAGAAATATACAGTGACTGAATTTGGAAACTTAAATCTATTATTCAGAGAATTGCTTGAGAATTCTAGAATTCCAAGTTTCCAAACATCAGTAGTGTAGAATTTTTTTATACAACTTGTTCTTATATTTTATTCTTATATTGTATACATTTTGCTCTTATATTTCTTTATTTTATGTATCGATCTCCGAAGATGGCGCTCTTGTAGTCATCACCCGCACAAACATTACTAACAACAGAAATTCAACAATTAATGAGCAATTCATGAGAAAACACCTAAATTATGATGATAAAAGAACTTC
The DNA here is from genome assembly GCA_002313205.1 of Laupala kohalensis. Classification (NCBI taxonomy): domain Eukaryota; kingdom Metazoa; phylum Arthropoda; class Insecta; order Orthoptera; family Trigonidiidae; genus Laupala; species Laupala kohalensis. Next base: position 81,806 of record NNCF01129513.1, read on the forward strand.
CATGGTTGAAAAAAATATTTTGACGAAAAATTGAAGTTAAATCTAAGCTTTCTTAGCGGCTACCCCTTTTATTTTTGACATTCAGACAAATAACCAAACCTGCTGTTACAAAGATGTCTTATTGTTTCGTTCGTATCATAAACTGCATAAAAAGCTCATTTCATGATTTAGAGGGAAATAAATATTATGTTAGAAATAAAACCGGAGCCAAAAAGTTCTCCAAAGCCTAAGTGTTTGGTTCTAAAACCCGAAGTGCCGAACATAGGTGCACTATCTAGAACCTGCGCATTTACTCTAGTACGATACACAAAATAGTTTTCCTTTCAATCATATGTTACATGAAAGCATCAAGAAAGTTATAATTGGAATTCTACGCACATTGTTCTCGGAATCAGAGGCTCTCAAAACTGATATATTCGTCAAAATTTCGCGACCGAATATTTTTCACGATTACAATAATTTTTGTATACTATGTTAACAGAAGCTTAAAACTCAGTAGTGTTATAAATACGTCGTGTTTGAGTTCATTTTTATTGGAATTATGTGTAGAATTCAAAAAATTTATGATAATGGGAATTAAAATGTTTAGGGCGACCCGTGGCGTAGTGCCTAACGCGCTCGCCTTCTACCTCTGGGGACGCCGGTCCGATCGAAGTAGAATCCGAGGCGGTGGACGGAGCGGTGTTCGCGGCAGGTTTCCTCGGGGTACTTCCGTTTCCCCTGCTTATCATTCCACCACAACATTCACTCATAATCATTCACCCCCATTTCATTCATAATCACCGCTTCAGGGGAGGTGCGGCAGGAAGGGCATCCGGCACCCGAGTATTCCCCAGCCAAAACCAAAACGAAGCATCATATATCCATTTTCATATTCATGCACCATATTCGCCGACCCCACATGGAGTGGGAAAAGGCTGGGTGAAAGAATGGGAATTAAAATGTTTAATTAATAACACTGTAAAATACTCTCCAGTAAGTGACTCATGAAATCCATTAGCGGCAGGTCGGTCGGTTGGCAGGAGGGGGCAGGTAGAATCTGTCGAGTTTGATGATACCCAAAATGTTTAATCACTCGCCCAACTTTATGACTATCAGGTAGTGTCGAGTTTAAGAACTCCGCAAGAAAAATTGTCATATATTATGTATTTGGGCAATTGTGTTGGTTTATAAAGCAGAAATGCTGAAATTAATTGTGGAATCTAATTTAGGCCAAGTGGGAGTGTTGATTTTCTTTGCCCATATGATGTTTTCACTACGTTTTCGGAGTCAGTGGGCTCAGTTTTACAATAACACTTCGAATTCCCTTTTCAGTCCAGGAGTTGTGTTGGTATGTATCTTGGATATTTTTTCAATAATTAAAGATTCATAGGGCGTCAAGTCACAAGATCTTGGTGGCCAATTAACGTCAGCATTCCTGTAGCTCATATGGTGTGTCAGCTGTATGTCATGTGACACCATCCTCTTAAATCTATATTCTTCGAGGTGAACCCCCTGTTCTTCCATGCCGTCTAATTTGATCCCATAAAAAGTTCGATATTATGTTATGACTGTTTAACAAAGTCATCAATTCCTTCGGGGTCATAAATGAATGAACTAAGATAGGACTAGCACTCCTAGTTAAGTCAAATTACTGAGAAATATAATTGTTTTCTTTATTTTCATTGTAATTGTTTTATAACTCAACATTATGAATGACAAATGAAATCATATTTTTTCTTCTTTATATGTATGGTATGAACAATATTCACGAATTCGTTCGACTCACTTGAAATACACAAGAGCATGTAAAAATATGGGGATGGAGCGCAATGTTTTCATAATTTATGAATCACTCCTCGGAAAAATTGAAATATCTTTTTCAAAGGTCCGGTAACGTATACAACGGGAAATTTTCTATAAAGTTAACTAAATTTCTGATATATTCGTGATTTAAGAATCCATGTATTTTTGAGAAGTATTTTCTCCGTAACGTATATATTTTACCATCAATAATTATTGCTATTTTATATCAATACTTGGCGAAGAAAATTTTTAAAGTTGAAATCGTTAGAAATACGTGTAATTCTATTTGTTTATGTCAATTTATGACAGTTTCTACACTCGGTAATATTACCTTTAGTGATATTGTCTTCTGACTCCTCGTACATATCGTCTCTTGAAGCGTGCATCTGATTCTCCGAAGCTACCAAATGATTCGGTGGACAAGACCCTCGGAACGATAGGAAGCAGGGATGCTGGTTCGTGGTGGTAACAGCGCGAGTTTGATGTACTCTCATGATTCACTTCCCACTTGGATTCCACTGGAGCGCATGCCGCTGCGTCCCGACGATTACTGCTCAAAGGCGTTTCAAAGACGCACTCAATGAGCCGCGTGGAAATACTCATTGAATTAATCAGGGTAGCTCTGTTGTCTCGTATTTTTCTCGGTCACATAATGTCCCATTGAGAGCGTCGCAAGGGGAGACCTTTAAAAAGTTGGTTTCCTGTCGCTGATCTGATTCATATACATTTCTCAAGTACTCGAAAGGACACAGAAGATTAAGAATTGAATTATATTTTACAAAGTGAAATAAATATACTCCATTTTAATATCTAGAAACAAGTCTTCGAGGTTTTGGCCATTTATTTACTTTTTTATTTTAATGGGGTAGAAATACTTCCATGTTTTCTTCGTTCGCGTTTACGACATAGTATACTTCTGTCGCCATGTCTCACAAACCAATTGAGATATCTCGAAATGTGTGTGTCATGTTGCTAAATCATATATATGGAAACAGTTTATGGGATGATAGCAGAGACGGATTTAAACGTTTGGCGCCCGTAGGCAGTGGTAAATACAGAGCACTTTGAAATCTGTATAATATTTTAAATATTTATTTCATATATAAACAAAGTAATAATTACATATTTTTGTTTATTTATTATTACAAGGTACAAAGTAGTATTAACAATATAACTATCTAAAACCCTAAAATAAACCTATCTAAAACACTTATAACTTAGCTTTAAATTCGTAGGAAATCATTGCTGATCCAACGAAAATCTTGAAGACCATTTATTGGAGAACTTTTAAAAAAGGCAACACATGTAGTAAACAAACATTTTTACAAGCCATATATTTTTTCAGTTTCTTTCTTTTAGCGCCCCCAAAATCTAGCGCCCCTAGGCAATTGCCTATATTGCCTCTGCCTAAATCCGCCTCTGGATGATACTTTTTAATGGTTGCAATGAGGTGAAAATGTTTCGTGTGCTGTTCCGACTGACTCGCATTAATCAACCTTGACAGGAAATTATTGAAGATAGGAAATAGTACTTCAGACAGGATTTTGCTTTTATCCAATAAAGTGTTCTTTTGTATTAACGAAATATTATTTTTATATTTATTTTTAAATGAGATGTGTTCGTAATAAACAAGCTGTCTAAAGGAGTAGCTCGTTGGTGTTGGGGAAGATCGGTTCTTCTTACGTTATGTAAGACGACTGTAAACGTATTACTACGAGGAGAAGTTTGCTTGAACGAGTATGGTTAGGGATACGAAAGTTCATGGAGCACCGATTTATGATGCTGTCTACGTCATTGAGATTGAGGGAAGGGAGAGGGCGAAAATTTAAGAAATCGGATTTATCGGAACTCCTTTCATTCGGATAGCCAAATATCCAGATCCATGGTTGGAAAAATTTGTTGTATTTCTTTATTGTTCGTAGCTAACTACAGACCTATGATGTCATTCAATTGTTTCTTTGAACTGTATATTGTTAGTTTTGTATTAGTTTTTTTACAGTACGATTTCCAAAAGTGTGGTGAACCACACCGCCAGATAACAGATTACCTATGTTATGTTGAATGAAAATGGGAGATGGGACCAAGATCCGAACTCGGGATTCTCATCTTCGTGTCCTGACGCGCAACCAACTGCGCCTGCCCGTTCGCCACTAAGCTTATTATATCATTGATATTCAACTTAATTAATCTTAGCTATTAGTTATTTCCACAACATTACGAGTCTCAACTATATCTTAGTCGATTTGCGTAGAAAACCTTTCATTGGACGAAATACAATTATGCGAATATTTGATCATCCGTACTGGGTCCGGTCCCAAATCCATTTAATTTGAGCTCTACTGTAGAATGGAACTCACAAAAATCTTAAGAATACATAAGTCGTTGTATAATATGACTCGAAACAGTTAATAAGTTAAAACTAAACCGTACTGCCGTAGTTTCCAAAATTTGAGCCACCCTCCCTCTCGCTCACATTCTCATCGTCCGCCTCACCCACCCACGTATGCATCAGCCACTATTCTTCCATTTAAATGCCCTTTATGAATTACTAGCAGAACTATCCGGCGTTGCCCCGGATTTGGAACGAAACTTACAACGATCATTACTGAACATTTTTTTTAAACAGTTCACCCATAGAACATTTTTAAATATATATTTTCATTGTTAAACAGTCATGCAAAAACTTACATCATTATAAGAAAAATTGTTACTATGAAGACCCTATTGTGGCTATTGGAACACCTGTCAACAGGTCCGGATTTTTTTAGCTCATTTTACCCGGGGTTCTTATATAATAATCTAAATTCATTGATTGTTTTCATATTTCTCTACTGTCGTGTTATTAAAGTAAATACCATGAAGAAAACCCACAAAAATACACTTTTCAGTACTAAATGCTAATATGTACGTAATTATAAGTTATTTTAAAATCCAAGTGGAAGGAAAAAACTTTTTACACTGCAAGCTTAATAAACAAAGCGCATACTTAATACCGCTGAATTCTTTGGTTTAAATCCACTTTTAGATTGTGTACATGAAAACAAAGTTCTTCGCAGCCTTTATATAATTTTGCTTCTACGATTCGGTCACGTGTATTATATGCTCATTGTCGCCTTCACGTGACGCAATCGAACTCTAGCAGATATCGTAGTGAAGATTTACATCTACTGATTTGCAGCCAATTTTAATTGTTTTTGTAATTTATTAATATTAACTTTAGCCATTACTTTCTCCGATTACCGTGCCACAGATATTTAATGGTATTGGTTTTTATTATTAAGATAAGAGCTTAGACAGAAAGTCGCTAACGGCGACAACCCCTCGGTGTTTTTTTTAAATAGAGTTTGAGGGTAGTTGGGGTAATTATGAACATAAAGTAATTGAGGACAAGCACAGTAAGTTCTAGCGTGTTTATTTGATACCAAAGAGAACAAAAAATAAAACACGTTCCTTCCACTAAAAGACAAGGATTCTCTCTCAATGAGTTCAGTGTTCTCTAGCCTCAGATAATTCTTTGTCTGTCGAAAGTGAGAAATAGTTGTAATGTGTTTCTGAATAATTTACGTCTTATCTTTTTCTAGACTCCTACAGCGGTTCGAGTGCAATACAAATCATTCAATTTATTTTTTTAAATTCTTGTACGTTGATAAGTAAAAGGCGAAGGTTCACGCGGGGCAAAGATATATTCATCCTTGTTAGTTTGTTGTGTTTATTTCCATTTTCTGTACATGGTTTTCATTTGTAATGATATCTCCGTAGTTAACCCGAATATCACGTCGGAATTCACTTGTGGGAAAATGAGACGTCAATTTTCTGATATTATGTAATTAAATTTATCATACGACCTTAGTTGGACTCCACACAGTTGTGCTGCACAAAAGTGTGTAGTCCAAATAATATCGTAAAATATATTAAACTATAGTAGATTTAAAAATGGACGTAATAAGTATAATGATTTGATGTATTAATTATTATTTCATTCATAGTCTCTCAGCACCCTCTAAAAGCTATATCAGTGTATGCTTACGTTATTACATCCTTATCTACGCATTTTAAACATTTACGACTTACGAAATTTTCTCATCGGCAGAACCAGCTAAAGGAAAACGATACGGTGATAGTGTCCCTTTCTTTTTATCGGGCATTTGCGCGTATCCTGCGATTTGGTGAGATAAAGCGGGTCTCTGCTGCAATTTATCCTTCTCAGGGACGATACCATTATGTTTAAGTGTCGAGTCGTTGTACATGTATTATTGTACTCAGATCATACACTGGGTTTATAGCCAATGCGGTGTAACTGCTTGCGCGAGTGTGTTCGATGACAATTGTTCCTCTTTTATTTTACAAAATAGACGCGTATAAATTTACACTTCTGCTTCTCGAAAAATATTCGTATTAGAGCTTCATTAGTTACATCTAGAAATGTACTATATTCTTGCAAAAGATGAACAAAATAGGTTACCCGTTGCATATCCGCTCCCCTTCGTAAGTGTGCACCCTCTTGGACAAACGAGGGCGAACTGGTAGGTCTGTGACTTAAAATGAAAATGTTTTTATTCCCCACAAAAAATAAACTTTATTTCTCAACGTAATTTCCTATTAGTACACAATTGATTTTCCAACGTTTCCCAATTATGATAATTCGTTCAAAACGAATGAATTTTTAAAGTATGCAAAATAAGAGTTCATCGATGTCTTGAACATGACGTTCTTAGTACCGAGCCTCGCTTTTAGGATTCATTGGGATAGCCACGTATGAAGATTTTGCCGCCGCCTGTTGCTAAATAAAATTTGTCTTAATGTTATGTGAACTCATTATCACCCTTCATTCACTCGTATAAATTTAAGATGAAGGTTAATCTAACAAAAGTATAATTGTGTAATATGTTGTTTTTAATATAGGATGTTTTTACTTCACATGTGAAATATATATTGTCCTGTGACCTCCCTGTGGCCAAATTCGAAATCTAGATTGTTTGAAGCGATCATCCTCCTACGCTCTTTCTCTTTTGCGCAGGATCCAGTCTTGTTCTCCGGCTACAGCGGCATCGAGTTGCGTTAGCGGCGGTGGCTGTGGCGTTGTCGGCGGCGGTTGTCGAACGCCCGGCAGCGGCGGAGCAGCCATCCTTCAGCCCCGGCCAGGCTGCCCTGTGACGTCAGTCGTGCGCCCCACGCCCGCCTCCGTTCGCTCGCTCTCCACCTCTGCCCCTTCCCCCGGAGTGGTGCTAGCATCGCCATCGGCGTCGACGTCTTCGGCGTCTCCGCCCGCGTCGCGCCGGGCTCTAGCGACGCTGGCGGCGCAGCTCGAGGCGCTGTTGGAAGCGACGGCGCCACCTGGGGGCGGCTGCACCAACACTAGCAGCGGCAGCGGAGGTGGTGCCGTGACGACGGGACCTGACGAGCGCCTGGTGCGTCTGTTGGCTCTCCAGAGGCTCCAACAGCTGCTTTCGTCTGCGCCGCCCCCTCCACCCCAGCCCCCTCCACCGCCGCCGCCTCCCGCGCCAACGCAGCAACCGCCACCACCGCCATCGCCTTGTCCGCTGTTGGTGCGGACCACGCCGCTGCTGCCGACACAACCACCCCCCATGCCCGCGCCTGCGCCACCCCCGCGCGTGCGTGCCAGGGCTCTGTTGGTCCCGCTGGCGGGCCGCGGACCGCCCTGTCCCATGTCGTATCGTACCCTCAGCGTCGGCACGGGTGAGTACCTGGCTGGGAGTTCGTAGCCTTGTATCTCTATCTTCTGATCCCCATAGATTTATCTTTCACTCTGTTGTGAATTACCTGATGACATGCGTTTGCGCTTTTGAAATTGAAATGTAATAATTAAAAAAGTCATTATCAGATGTATGACCCCCTTTTTATGTTGTGATGTCTTACAGAGGCACGGTACTAAAGCATTCTTTGACAATTTTCTTCTCGAGTCCTAAAAACTTGGATCTGCATTCAAATATCTTGGTGTACGAAATATACTTTAGTAGCGTGCTTATTACATGCGGGGATTGCACTTAATAGAAGTCCTCTTTGAAATATATTAACTGCTTCAAACATATTTTAATTGCTAGTGGGTAAATTAATATTTGTTTAAGGGAGCAGGTGTAAAATTAATAAATAAGTAAACAAATAATTAACTCATAAGTATAAACCTTTTTTCCTGTCATTTTCATATTCCTTCTCTTTGTAGTTTTAAATTTGGTTTTGAGTATATGCATCTTCACATGTACAACCAGGTTAAGTTAATTTTATTAAAGAAAGCAATTACGCAATTCAGGCGAATAAGGACGTGTAAAATAAAAAGACAATTCTTTAATGTATCAGTTGTTTTTTTAACTATCACTTGATAGAAGAGAATTCCCAACAGTTCAGATTTTTTCACGATTTCAACAAGTTATGTTTCCATTTGTATTTTTTCCATAAGCGGAAATTTTTTTAAAATTTTTCTCCGATCACTGTTGCCCTGGATTCTTGTTTTTTCTCTGGATGCATTTTTCACGCATCTTGTTGACTTTGCCTTATGTCTTGTTTAATATAATTGCATTATGTTTACATTACAATTGTTTGATATATTGTTTTGACATTCATTTTAATATGATATTCTTATCTCTTAATATATATATATATATATATATATATATATATATATATATATATATATATATATATATATATATATATATATANCATTTTTCTTATTAAAACTATATTTGGTAACATTTTACTTCTTTGTGACTTTGATCACCTTTCCAGTTTGTCGCATGTTAAAATTATTTGGAGAATACATTAATCTTCGTTTAATAATAAATATTTTTGTCTCCATTAAATTTGCTTTTCTGAGTTCTTAATCAAACTCGTATTTTTTGTTTACTATCGATTCCAATGGTCTATATCTGTTCGAACTTTGTCATAACGATTTTAATTCAATAGGTCTCCCAGTTAATTGTAGGTATTCTTTATCACTTCCCGAATAATTGCGTAAAAATTACGTAATAAATAAAAGGTATTATTTCCTTAACAAATTAGAGTTCCTTCTGAAAACCAATTTCTTTCGAATATTTCCCCTGCAGTTGTCTCATTGGCGATCAAAATTATTTGTACGTATGTTGCATGCAGTCCAGTTCTCTCTTTTCCTGTAGCAAATGTCCTGTTGTTTTTTACCAGGTGCTGACAACGACGTCGTCCTTGTTCGCTACGGTCATTGTAACTTCGTCTCTCCGAAGCACGCAGCCATATTTTTTGATGAGGTATTTGCAATATTTATTTAATGTAATGTAAATTTATTATTGAAGAATTGGATTGTCGAGTATGAATAATGTTATGTTCTCCAGGAAAGTTCAAAAATTACAAATTTCAATTTTTGGTATTTTTATGCAGAAAATTACTCTAGTGAACTGCAAATTATCATGGAGTTTCTAATGTTCACGAGTTTTGAACATAAACCACAAATCGTATCCTTCACCATGTGCAATATCACATACTGGAAATAGGCTTCAAGCTAAAGTACAAACTGGTGAACTTTAAGGAAGAATTTTGTATGTTCTCTTCAACCAAATTATTTTGAAATGTGCCTCGTTTCATTGATTCAACTGTCGAAAGAATTAAATATTAGGATCCGTACAAAGTCTATCGTAAGACTCGCATATTTTATGGAATAAATCGATAAAACCTTCTTGAAGATAAGGCGGAACAGATTGCAAGAATAGTGTCATTACGCAATAAAATGGTATGATGGTCGATACTTGACAATACTCGCAGCTGTCGGTATGCTCATTTGCTTCTACTTTGCAACGCCTAAGAGGTGTTTTATCGATTATAAAATTAGGAGTTGAAGTTCTAATAAGACGAATTTGAACGATTACCAATCTCGCACTTTCACTTTAATAGTCCAGTGCTTCTATGATTCAGTCTTAACGATACATAATTGGGTACGATGTATAACTTTTTTAAACTGCGTTGAACACGAAAAAAGTTTTAAGAAACATATACTTCACAAAAAATGACGTTAAACATTTCCTTTATCGATTACGTTCTGCAGAGAAAGTAATGTATTCGTAAAAAAATAGATTGCGGAATTACATTTGTTTTAGGAAAACAAGGAAACGTAGTTTTTTGGAATCCCGTCTGTGCGCATTGGTTCTAACTAAATGTTTGAGTAAAAGTATCGTATTTCGTTTTTGAGATAGTAAACGCTAATTCATTTATTTATCTCTCGTATTTATTTTGTAATTTTATAAATTCGCACTAGTGGTGCTAGAAACGTAGTATTTGTCATAGCTTTGTATTTAGAAAATGATTGTGTGAGAACATTTTCTCTTCATTTAGACTCCTTGCAATTTGGCGTAGGAGCAGTGGTGTCATGGTGCCGGAACGCCGTTCCGGCAATGGTTTTTGGAATGTTTTCTGTTCTATTTCTATATCTACATCAGAGTTTATTATATGCGACGTTAAAAGAAAATTATTTTGAGAAACAAATTTCTAGTTGAAGAGAAGGTGAGAGGAGTGAGGTTGTTAGTATTTCAATACCATTTGATTTTGGCATGTGCTCTGCAAAATTGTGAAAACGTACGCCACGCAAAATTGTACGCCACGTTTTCTCATACCCGCCAGCACAAAAATGTGTCAGTTTTAAGGATTCCAATATTACTTTAACATAAGACTGATCATAATTTTATTTAGAGAGTCAAGAGTGCCATATCAAATATAACTTATGATGAATATTCATAATTCAAGAAAAGTATAAGGTAAGAAAAAATACAGGTCCAAGTATAAATTTATCTTTTTTAGGTTACAGAAATGGTGAAGTTCTAATGCTGAAAATCGCTTCAAGAAGGCGTTAAAATGTACAAGTTAGCTCATCAAAGTTAAAAATTTTCCAGCGGGATGGCGCAGGACCCCCTTTTGTAGGGAAGTATAAGAAATTCAGCGTTCGGCACTGCTAAATTCGCCACGACACCACCGTAGGAGTCTGGCGTGATGCAACCGGAGAGGTGAAAACCGGGGTCATGGTTGAGGGAAGATACGAATTCTGCATGCGCTTAATGGCCTTATGCAATTTATTGGAAGATACCTATCATTTTGATTTATAAATACAGTGTCAATGTTTTGCGTCTCCTGCGATATTGGATAATAAGTATGAAATACAAATGTGAGATTATTCAGTTTGGATCTTTATCAGACTGACATTAATAAAACAATACCAAACGAATGAAAACTTCCAATGGAGTCCCTCCAACGGAGAATTATCTCTACATCTCTTCGATATTCAAGTTTGAAGAAAGTCTTTTGATTGCATCGAAACCCCTTAAAGAATTAATTTTAGAAAATTCTGAAGAATGTCAGCTATGACCAATTTACGAATTGAGAAATGAAACTGCCCAAATAGTTTCATCATCATCTCTATACACACTGAGACAAATGAAGTGGGAATAGTGACCAAGAAATCTAAGCAAAGTTGGGATGAAAAATCTTCGTACAACTTCAATAGGGCGATTTATTTACAAAAATAATTAATTATATACAATATGTGACGAGGTTTTTGCCTGCACGCCTTTCAAATGTCCCTTAAGTAGAGTCTTGGGCTGTTCATACCATGCCCTGGAATTCACTCTCATAGAATGGATAGCTCCAATATTATTGTTAACTTTGCCAATGTTATAAACTTTAAATAATTTTAATTTTATTTATTTTTGATTTGTTATCGTAATTATATTTTTTAGCATTATGTAATGCTTTTTATATTATTTAATGTAGTTGTATAGTATCTTTAAAGTATATGGCAACTATCGATTCATTGAGCACCGTTGGGAACCGCGGGAAACACATTATACACACATTTGATTTCCATAATTAACTATTGTTGTATGTAGTTTCCAAATAATTATCTCCATTCTTGGTGGAATGTGCGCCAATACGCTACAGTATGAATAGGCATATTGTCGTTCAGAATAAAATCCGAAGCTAAAATTAAACTCTCTCCATGTGAAAGATTGAAATCTTCGGGATAGTTGAGCTAGGAAAAGCGTGATAGAATCCCCTATTGACAAACATAACTCAACTGGAATTCCAGTTACTTTTTAAGTTCCCATGCACATCTTCGATCATGAAATTTTACATGTGATAAAGCTATAGCACCCCAATATTGTAGGTTAATTATGCATAAACAATTTATTTTTGCTCTTTATCACAATTATATTCTCTTTTGTCTATTTGACAAGCGCGATTGCGTTTCATTTTCACCGTGTGATTTTCCCGAAAGGAGATGTATTACTTGAACACATTTTTTTGTTTAATTACGTTTTAATGTGTTTTCTCGTGCTGCTTGTCTCTATCGATCGGTTATGTAGTCCACTCGTATTGTCAATTTCGTCTCGTTTCTTATCGTCTTGGTTTATTGTACGTTATTCATCATATTTATTATTATCGACACCCGTCGACGAATTCCTATCTTATCTTTGAGAACGTACCTTAATTAATTGAAGACTGTAAATTCTCGTTTTATTTATTAAAAAAATTTAATTAAATCTAGAGAGTGCCCCTGCCCCCCGCTAACTTACCAATTATAATTTCCGGAAGCTGTGTACTATTTAAATGATGCTCGAATGAGGTTTTCAGAAGTACGACGTTTTGCCGAATGAAACCAAATTCAGATATTAATAAGTTCGGTTGTGGTCTGTCGTTTTGTTGGTAAGTTATCGTTCTTATACATGTCTCCGAATATCACTTAATTTTGAAACTAGGCTCTTCTACTCCGAGTCGTAAAGATCTACAAATTTCGAAACTTCCTTTTTGAGCGATAACTATACTCTCCTTTATACGTTTATAGTTGGAAAGAAAAAAAACGAGGCGCGTCACAAATTTTAATCGGTCCACTATTTCATTTGAGACAAAAAATCCCGACCCATGCGCCATTTTCACCAGACTGTTGATGTTACAAAATAATCTAAGGTTTAATCCTATTCTCTTTAATTAATTGCTTTTTATGATTGAGTTTTTTTTAAGAACTTCCTGATCGAGTTAAATAAATGTATATATTATTGGTCGGTGTTTACAATAGACATGTAATTGACATCGAGAAAAATACTGTGTTTTATTGTATTATTATGCGCTATTTATCAGATAAATGAATCAGGAAGTTCAGTACCTACGAAAAAGTGCAAGTGGAAAGGAACGATGACATCATAAAGGTAGCAAGCCTTGTAAGGTCAGATGGCACCACTCTTTTGTAGCTTCACCGAAGACCTTGGAGCCACTATGAGTCGATGATGATGAATCACTGGCGTATTAACTTTTTACATTCCTTTAGTTTCTTAAAAGTGTAGGATGATTGGAAGAATGTGATTACCAGCGCCGGGGCATGTTTTTTTTTCTTTGTGCTTTTCTCATAGAAAACATAAGTTAAGCATGATTTTATGTATGGTGATTACAATTATGCAATTTTCACAGGTCGTACAATGTCATATTTTGGCTTTTCTAACGTCATTTGTCATTTTCCCGTAATTTTTCATGTTATAATCGTATTTTCCCGTGAATTTTCGTGTTTGTCATATTTTTATCTTTCTTATCCCATTTTCGCATATTTGCTTACAGTCGTCTCACTTATGCGGGTAGTCAGTCGAAGAGTAATGATTTGACTTATTTCAAATAAGTCCCATTTACATCCTGCGATGTTTAGCGGTCTTTTTCCCGTTACAAGTCAAAATTGCTTGAAAATAGAAGATCGTTCGTCTTTGAAAGCTTTAAAATGTATGAAATTTGATAGATTAATTCTTTCTGATCGTCCGTTAAACTCCGAAGTTAATTTCATTCTGTGCGGAGTTACCTCTGGATTGAGTAATTAAATAAATTCAAAATGTAATTATACATTTTAATGTTAACCTTTTATATTAATTATTATTGGATATGCTGGATCTTTAAAGTAGATTTTCAATATAATGTTAATTTAAACTGCGCAACAAATTTCAAAAATGCTTCCAAAATAATGTAAAGTCATTTTTTGCCCCTTTTCTTACTTTTTAAGGTCATAAATGCGGGAATATTTCAAACAATTTTTTGTCATAAACATCTGGGTCCTGGTGATTACCTGGTCGTCAGATAGCGATGTAAGCTAACTCTTGCTTAACGAACGATGTGCATTATTGTGGAAGTCAAAAATTATTAATATTAATCCGTTTTTAACTTATTAACGTCTACGACCTTTTATAGACAATAATGATAGAAGTAAGTAGATGTACTATTACTAATTTACACCGTTTCTTTTTCGGAAATATCTGTGTACTTTATTTTATTTTAATAAAGTTTGACGAGAATAAGTATCTTGTTCAATTACAGATATTTTCCTATTATATTTTTTTAAATGTCTTTAGCAGTATTTTGTTAGTTATGCACGCAACCAATATTTGGGTCAGATTATTAAAATTTGTTTACTTGAAAGCAAAACTTCTTTAACTCATTTGTGAGTCGGTAAGTAGGGGAGAAAATAAAGAAAATGTATTTGATTTTATTAATGAATTGATAGGTTAATAAAGTAGTGCCATAAAACTTAAAACGTGCGTGCTCATGACCACGAGGATATTTCCCTTTAGGTTCCCTTCACATCCAACGAACGAATCAGAATCAATAAATTCAAGGCGAATCTGACTCACAAAGATTCGGTTTAGTGTCCACCATTCCTATTCGCCCATTCAGTTCGCGCCTTCACACCAGTCGAATCCACTTCAATCCGATTCATTGATTCAAGGCCCAATGTGATTCGGCGTATCAGAATCTTCTCCCGTTAGTCCTGAAGACAAACAAGATGGATGTCGAAGTGTTGATCACGAAAGTGAAAGAAAATAAAGCAATATATGACGCAACTGCTAGAAACCACGGCAATCGAAACTTCATTGCTTCTACGTGGAGGAAAATCGGAGAAGATTTATGTATTCCAGGTAAATTTAATCTTTGTTATTAGTGTTACTGAAGCAAAGGGAAATCTTAATGACGCCTGTACATCACTAATTTATTTGATTAGAAACTAAACAGAAACGTCATAAAATCATTTTTTATCGTGAAAATTTGAAGAAATTAAATTAAATTTTTCTAAGTTAGAAATCCTTGCGGCTTCAAGATATTATCTTTGAGGTAGTAGATATCTCTCAGAGGTAGAAGGGAGGGTCTTGCTATTTTTTCATTCGAAGGAAAGTTCTAGATCCGAAATCGCAACCCTCGGGCTTTGTTGTTTTTTATAGCGCAACACATAGATACACTTCATACTCATCTATTTCGCTGACATCAATTTTTATAAATGACAAATATTTCAAACGTTTTGTGAGAATTTCAAAAGTTTTCCACCGATTTTCGAGCGCGAGGGTCTGATTGAAAATTCTTTGGCTGAAATTAGATCCCTTCGCGGAAAAAGTCTCATTAAAGTTTTTGAGAGAGAGGGAACAGTTCATCACCAACTATTGTCGGATTTTTTATTATAGTCCCCTCACTTTGAACTGCTGTGGATGCCACAAAAAAAATCGTAGAAAAAACTAATTAACACCCTTAAATTTGTCTTGTTCTTCTGCTTATATTCAAGTAAAAAAATTGTTCTAAGAATGAATAATAATTTTAATAACAGAAATGTTTCAAAAACGCGAAATTTTTACCGTTTTTTTGCCATACGTCGACTTTACTTTTTTTAATAAAATAAACATCAATAAGCAATTCTTCCGAATGATAAACCTTATGCAATGAGAAAGGGACCCAGCATTAGGTGGGCAATGTATACGACTAATTTCCCATCAATGCTTCCAGTACAGTTGGACGTATTCCATTTCTCATAAAAATCGGAAGAGTAGCGTTGCGTTTATGCAACATGGCTGGAAATGATTTCAAAACTTGTTTTACTGACATTACCCCTGTTCCTTGCAGGAGACCAACTGAAGGAGAAATGGCATCAGCTACGGTCTAACTATATGCGCGCCAGGAGAAATGAAAAAAACAAAGCCCCCGGATCACGAGCAAGGGCAAAACCCAAATGGCCTTACTATGATTTGATGTCATTTCTGGATCCATTTTCAGAACATAGGGACACGTCTGGTAATATACATGAAGAATCGCCACTCCAGCTGTCACCGTCTGTGTGTGATCAAATTAAAAGTGAAATTGAAAGCGTATTGGAAGAAAACATACCTCCTGTGGTGACCGCTACTGATAATGAACCTTCTGCCAATGCAGAACAGCATGAGACAACAAAGAAAAACTTAAAGAGGAGAACCGAAACTGCAGTTGTAGACGACGTTGATTTCCACCATTTGTCAGAATTGAGGAAAATTCATTCGTCGTGGCCTGACGAAAATGATCCAGACAGGATGTTTCTGTTAAGTCTGTTACCATCAGTAAAACAGTTGACTCCTGGCGATAATATAGATTTTAAATTGTGTACACTCGAGTTTTTAAAAGGCAAACTCAGTCTGACTTCAAATGCTCACAATGATTAGGTACTACCTCAACTACCACTCGACGATTTAATTTGTTTCTAATTATTATAATGGCTTTTACAATTACTATGTTGATTAAGTAAACTTATTTTAAATTAATTGACTATTAAGTAGATTTATTTCATTTCTCTGCCTCACTCGCAGTCTTTCTGTAATTGGAATCCTGTTTCGAAATTCCAGGTCCCACACATTCCAGGTCACAACAGTTCTCACTAATTTGAAAAAAAAATGAGTTTCTTCTCGTCATTCTGGAGGTCACATGTAGAAGATGAAAGATTCAAAATCTGTCTTTTTCAATTATATCATGAAAACACTAGTTTGTTTACGCCGTTACCATTGAAATAGAGAAAATTTAATTTTAACAGCATCCTTGATCAAGGGCGTAGACAGGTTGTTTTTGTTGTTGTTGTTGTTGTTGTTTTTTTTTTGGGGGGGGGGAGGCAAGGTTTTGACCTTTTCCTAAAATGGTCATGAAAGTTTCATGAAAAAAGGAAGTAAATTGCACGTTTCATACAAAGGATGAATGATTTAAAATTTCAATAATTGCACAATTATGAACTAAATTGTCACCTAGAACATAACAATTTGACCCTCTGAGTTTTTATTTACCATAGAAAGGTAGATACGTCTCATCTCTGCCTTTATTGTGCTGAAACGTGACTCAAAGATGTTAGATCTCGTGAAGTTAGGTAGTAACTAGAATAATCGTGATCTAGATTTAGTGAAGTAAGATAATGGAAACTCAAATGCAACTGTGAGGAAATTGGAAATGAGAAAACAAATTTGAATCGGATTGACTTGAGTTGACTTAGTTTGTGTGAAGGTATGGAGATCGCGAGTCAGATTCACCTTGGTTTTGATTCATTCCGATTTGTTTGGTGTGAAGAAAGCCTTGGCAAGCACTGGATCATCCCATCCATCCATCAATCAAAGTATTCGTAGGGAAACATAATAACTCGTCTCGGGATGAGGTTAGAGAGATAAACGTGTCAAAAGTGCTGCCAAGACGGGGGAGGGCAGTTAACCCCGAGCCTCAAGAAGGATTTCATATGAGAGATGAAAAACATTTCTCAATACCCAATCAAAAAAATGTCTCTCGGTGACCCTGCGTGCCTGTAAGGAATTCATCTTCATTGAGGCACAGCTAAAATGATGGTTCTTGACAATTTGTTATCAATCCTTTTCCCTATAACTACGTCATTGCTAAGAAACTAGACGTGTGTGTCTAAGATTAAACCGCTGCCAATACCATTTTTTTTTGTGTGTGGCTTAATCGTGTTACATGTATCACTTTGAATATCGCGAAACAGATATCCTCGGCAATTTTATGGATTAATATTCAAGCAGGAGGAATTGCATTATCATCGTGTGAGCGACGTAAAAACCCTAAATGCACAGTGTTCCGTTGGCACTAGATGTCTGCCACCAAAGAGGATACTTTATTTAAATAATAATAAATAAATCCCACTGAAATAATTAATTGTATTTTAATTAAATCGATTTATTTTAAGTAACATGACAACGTGAGAAAAGTATACACGAAATTTAAAATGTGACAAATACATTTACACATTATGGGAATACAAAAATTTGTAATCGATTAAAACTTATAAATGGAATGTTCTTTTCCTATGATCAATGTATTTTTGAACATTATAGAAGCATTGATGTGACAGGATGGTGTTCACCGTGGATTGAGAGAAATGCAATTGATGTATTTTGCATTAATGATTACTTGAAATGTTACGGATCATCGTAGAAACGGGATAGTTTCTTATAGTGTAGCCTTAGCATTGTATGCATCGGCAGCCTCGCGCAGTATCAAATAATGTGTCCGAAGAAATAACGTTCCAGAACCTCATACTACACAGGGGCATACCT
>NNCF01129513.1:100392-196624 GCA_002313205.1 Laupala kohalensis
TAGGAGTTGTATTAGTTGAAAATGAGAGAAAATGAGGGTCAAATTTTCTGCGAATGAAGTTAATGAAATACCCACGCGCGGAGTTGGATGCCCACACTTGGCACAATAGGTTCTCCCCATCTAGTGTTCTAAGCGGCTCGTCTCGCGCATGGTCAGTTTTTCCCTTTCTCTCTTTCTTCTCTTATCCTTACTCTACTACCAGTTGCTACTCATACACCCTATTGTGGATCCCAGATAATTGCGGGAAAAGCATGCAAGTTTGAGCTCCGATCATTGTTCATGTATTTCATTAATTCACGAACCTTCTGAAACACCGTACATTTAGCTGCTCTTTCTGTTAAATAAAAAATAAGTACAATCTGAATGGTGATAAGATTTGAAATGTTTATTCAGGCTAGTGGGACATAGTCATGTAAATTAGGACTGCTGAAATCTTCGGGACGTGTAGTCATCGTGATATAGGTGAGATTGTTGAAGATCTGGACTTTTCTTTTGGGGGAGAATATAGACAAACGAAATATTATTCCTCTTTTAATTTTTATCAAACAGTGCAGGGTCGATTGTTATCTATAATATCCATTCCATCCTTCAGTATCCCTTATTCTTTTTAGAAAAAAAATCAATTCAATGTTTCCTCAGGGACATTCTATCAAGTCGTCTGAATATCGCTGTTTTTTATCAAGGCAGTGATACGATTTATCTATAAAAGTTGCTAGTAGTGTAGACAAGAATAACCTTTTTTCGAAGAACAAACGCAAATTAAAAAATCTACGATACGGATTCTTGAATGACTATGTCTCACATTTTCGCAGAGTATTTCAAAAACTTAATTTTTTACGACGTCGTGTTCACTCAATTTTTTACGTTCTATGCGCGAACATAAAGAACTTCAGTGTGTTATTTTTGCATCGCATTCGAGGTTCCGAGTTTCCGTTCTGCTTCGTGGTGATAAGAATGGCTGGTCTGCGTTAGTTCTAACCATGAATCATAGAGGGGCCCCGCGTGAGTACGTCGAACCGTTTCCCCGAAGAAAGCAAAGTGGGCTTCCTTGTGGCGTGAGAGCTTGCTGTTGGAAGTGGAGCGGCAACTTCATGTTGTGGGTGAGACCTCAACTAGTAGGGTCGTCATGCAGCCTTCCTTACCTTTCTTTGCTCTTTCCGTTGCCTTTTGTAGACTAACTTTACAAGTGGATCTCGAGAGCATTTCCCACCGTGCCATTTACTCGAAGCATTTTTTATGTCAAAAGTAATTTATAATTGTTCTCTACCATCATACCCGTGGAAAAGGTACATAATTTTCGAAATTCTGCATATTTTTATTTTATTTTAGTTGTTTCAAATTATATTATTTAAGGAATGTTGGTTGTTTCAAATTAGGTTATTTTTTTAAATTTATATATGATAAAACGCTTGCCTAGTTCCTCCAGTAAAAAAGGAAATCTAACCACTTCATTACGATTGATGTGTGGGCAATTGCTGTAGCGTATATAGTTTACCTGAAATGTTTTCTCTAGGAGACATTTTATTTTGTCGAGTTCGAACGTCATATCGAGAAACGAAGTTAAAATCTTAAAGGCAAGTTTTACATTCTGCACCCCATGAGATAGCATTGGAACGATCGTATAATGTAAGAGGATAAATAACGTTGAAGTCTGTTGCGCCCTGACTTTAAAACTGTTTAATGAACAACTGAGAATTTATGTTGATCATTTTTGCTGACCAATTTATTCATTATCTGATTTATAACGAAGTTCAGTCGTCATCCATCTACCATCCTTTGGGTGTAAGAATGTGGTAGTGGTATTTTGGGTTGCCGGGGAACTCTGAACCGATATTGTTGTGAAATGATTAAGGAGGCCCCGGCGGAAAACCTCACCCAGATTAGCTGTGTGGAGGAGCAAACCCAGACTCACTCAGCAAAATACGTTGGGAGCGAAGACGCTAGCGCCATAGGAACTCTTTTGCAGATCTTTCTCGACCAAATTATAGTGGCCATTCTTTCAAGGAATGTTGGTATTTAACTTAGGATTCTGTTACATCTTAATTATCCATTCGTAAGCGATCTTTTGAAAAACATCTACATATGTCCTAGATACATGTTAGTAAAAAATATTAAATATTTTTATTTCAACTTTTTGCGTCGGAATAAATAAATAATGGCTTCTATCTAAAGTAACATTAACTTATCTATGAACCAATGATACTTATTGTAAAATTATGTGAACTATTTTTTTTTTTTTTTTTTTTTTTTTTTTTTNAATTTTTGTTTTCACTTTCGATAATAATCGCCAGTACTGATGCTTCATATAAGGTTTGATATTAATTGTTTGAAAAACTTTTACACAAATTCGACACGTCCTGTGTGTTCTGAATTTGCGGGTTGATTTACTTTTTTGTCTAAGAAATAATAATTCTTATTTTCCTCTAAGGTAGTATGCCTCAATCCTACAAAGAGTCCACAACAGTAGGATCCAATCCCAGGACAATGGCCCACAGAGTGATTCCCAATGCGATACAAGAGTTCCCGAAATCCCTTTTATATTCGAGGAACACCTGCTCACACAAGTCTGCCTTAGGAACACTCGGAGGACACTTGTGCCGCATTGAGAGATCACTCAGGCCACACACCGTTATTTGAAAGGGATTTACTGTTGCATTTGGGGAATACTCCTTTAGAAACACTTCATTTTCATCTTGGTATTGCCTTTTCTTATTTTGTATCCGGTTTATTGTGTTACGTATTTTGTGATACTTTTGGGATAGTTTATCATATTTAGAATCAAATAATAATGGAATGAACTAAAAATGTGTTAGATCTTTAAAAAATATCTTTGAGGAAGTTTCCTTGTATCTATATTGGAGAAACATGTCTACGTGGGTTCCTTGTGCGTGGGCTGAAATTTTCTGGAATACTGGATGACGTCATTGGATGTTGACCCGATGAGGCGTACTTGACGTATAACAGGAACAAGCTCGGCGGGCGCCTCAGTTGTCGCGCTTGTGGTTTCAGGCGATGTTCTCTCGACGCTGGGGATACGAGGAATGCAGTTTTTGCTGAGAGGGGAGGGTTCGTTTTTATTCACGTTATCCTACCAGATGAAGCCGAGTCAGCGGGTGAGGAAGGAAATTTTACTTTTTGGTAATATCAAAGGAGTTTTGATGAAAGATACGTACTGTGAACCAGTGGCGGATCCAAGAGGGGTTGCAAATGGGGCACGTATTAACTTCCTTTTATTATTGCGATCTGTTTTGGGAGTCCGTGCCCCCCTCCAGAAAAGAGATAGCAATAGTAAAAGAAAGATTTTTTTGTTTTTCGAAGAAAAAGACGATTTTGTAGGACAAAAATATGACTGACTTCGCTCTTATTGATTTCCATTCCTACACGGGAAAATGAGCATTGGGCTGCGATATTTCACATCTTTCTCTGTCCGTACATTAGGTCAACAATTATGTACTTTATTTACGATATCCAGCAATACCACTTTCGTCATCGCATTAAAGACTTATTAGCAGGAACGTCAGGAGTAAAAATACGAATTTCATACATTTTAAAAGTTTTTCGTGATAACTGCAAATTACGTTTCAAGAAAAATATCTTAAATTACAATTTCAAGAAATATTTTTAAAAAATTCCTGTGAAGATATTCGCAAACTCTGGTATTTCTCTTTACGACCCCCTCCCAAAGGCAAATTCTGGATCCACCCCCGCAGTGAAGCGCACTTTAATCAAAATGAAATTTCTTTTCATTTACTATTACTTTTCTAAAGAAAATATTTGTAACTACAAATTTCTTGGTGAAATGAAAATCAGTAATTTTTTGCTTTCATGTTTTACCAATTCACGTCTAATTTTTGTGATGTGGGATTTGAGCGTGCTATTTCTTTCAGTCTTCAAATAGAATGTCGGTACACAGGGGTAGGTTACCTAAAACTGTCGTAACGCGCCATTCCAAATCGTTCACAACACAAACAGAGCGACTTAAAAGTTTTGCGGTGATTTAACTATGATTTGGGTTATCGCCCCTGCCTGGTCATGTTCCGAATACTTAACCGCGACTAGTATTTACCAAATTGAATGTGTGCACGATTGTTTTTACTTCGCATCTTCTTTTGGGAACTAGCTTCAAAAACACTCCAGTATGTTGGATCGGGAATTTCATGTTTGTTGTTGAAACATTTTAATCTTAACCGAAACTTTTTATATCGTCTTGCAAAATACCATGTATTTTTCTATATACGAAGTCGCATAATGCCCTACACCAAACCTAGGAAAGATTTATCCGGGATAAGTGACTGCTATCAAATCTACACAAAGAATTATCAGTATATCGCGAGGGTCCTTACATTTAAATTGAGAGGGTGAGAAAATTCGCGGAAAATAGAATATTGTACTACTTTACATTGCTGTGAAAATTATTGCGCTTGTATTATTAAGGAATTAATATTTTCTATTTTATTATGTTTGACAGTAGTATGCATCAGTAGCGGCGATTAGGTGGCCGGGGTGGGGGGGGGGCAGCACCCCACTTTTATAAGGAAAGATAAAAATTTCATTTTAACCGTCTAAACTGGGAATTATAAAAAAATTACACCATCCTTGATGTGGTAATCACCAATTGTCTTTCCCTTGATTTATTTCATTATTTAAATCATATGCAGAGAATGTCATGTTGATGAAAATTGTCATATTTTGCCCCCCCCCCCCTGTGCGCCCTGCGTCTCTACCTATCCCAAATCTCACACATCATTCCGTTGCCTCTTACGTCCTACAAATAGTATGATAGTAATGCTATGTGGATTCAAATGATGATATCGCCCTGTGTGAGTGAGGTTTCAATAAATTCCCATCATGATGCCCCGGACATGGGGCTCCCTAACTATACCGGGGTGGGTTTAGCAAGTGATCTTAGGTGGGGGAGAAACTTGACCAACTTTGCTCCCCCGCCCCTCCGATACTTTCGTCTTCCAAGGAATTAGTCGTTTTATTAATAGTGTAAATAAAATACATTTATGGCAACGAAAGTATTTATTTTGTTTTCAGTATTGTACTTGCATTTGCGTTTTTTTGTTTGAAATGCACTTCTGTATAGAATAACATTGCGCTACATATACAAACCCTTTACCATAAGGGACGAAATGCAATGACAAGGATAAGTAGTGACAAGCAATGCCGACTATTAACTGCCCTCTTAAGTTAAATCCCGACGATTTTAAGTGGGAACAGGGTTTTAGATATGAAAAAGTATGTAGTTTACGAAGTCAAGTCAGATTTCGGGGGGGGGGGTGCAAGGNGGGGGGGGTGCAAGGAGCGATCGCCACTGTCGTGTACGACTTATTCGTAACCAGCATAGTAAATTATCTTTTCGTACGTATGACCTTGTTTAAGAAAGTACCCATTCATATATGATAATCACTAACCTGACCCTTTGACGCACTTCATTTTTGTTTCGTATGTCCATTTTCCTTACATGGTGTATGCTTGTCTTCAGGAACCGCGGCGTTGCTCGTGCCGTGGCAGTCGCTCCGACCTGGTGGGCGGAGGTGGCGGCGCCGGTTGGGAAGGCACGGCTCTCATCACACACGGCACGCTGCTCCGCTTCGGCTGCTTGTCGTTCGTCTTCAGCGTGACGGACCACGCACCTGTGTGCGCGGTGCCTCCCGCGTCACAGCCGGCGGCAGCGGCAGCCCGCGCGTCCCTCACGTCTTTGACGACGACGACGGCCCCCGCCCCCGCTTCAACGGCGGGACCCTGAGAAGAGCTCGTCAATCAATTCCCATGCGTGCCATCCTTTGAGATTAATCGTTATACTGCCTTTTCCTTGCAGTCTGCTCGTCGATGCAGAACGAACAATGCAATGTGTTATCACGGTTTTTTGTATCCCAAACTTGTAACTATTTTTCTTGAATGCTGAGTTTATTAAAAGATTTGTTTCTATTTCGTAACTGCCATTTTGTTAATTGTATTTGTGGTGTACCCAGTTAAGTGATATTACTATTAAGAAGTTTTAATTTTCTTTTGAATATTGTCAGTTACATGGAATATTGACAAGAAAGGATGTGAAAAAAAAGTTGACAGCCTTTTCTGTGTAAAAAATGGTAGTTTATTGAATTGTACATTTCTCACCTTTTATGGAGCAACATATTTTAAACAGTTGCTTCTTGAGGTAGAAGAACATATAGATATATGATTAGGATTAGGATTTATTTAGAAAGAAAAAGCGGTAAACAAAAGTTATACCACTGTCAGTATGTTATTTGACTTCTCCAAGACCATTTAAAACAATGAGAATAGGACAAGTAGGTAAAATATGCTACAGAAAGGGCAGTACAAGAGAAACAAACAGGTGAGATGATAGTATTATACACAAGATTTATTCTATACAATAAATGGTATATAATCCTATGGTACATGGGCTTCATGTCTATACGGAATAATGCCAGCTCTCTATCAGGAATACAGAGTCCTTCAGGGAAAGAGCAGCCCTTTCCTGTTAACAGAGTTATCCATACGCATGGGTAAACGTACATATCACACTGCAAAGGGCAAGGAAAGGGCAAGGAAAATCGCTGACAATACCGCAAGTCAATTAACACCAGTTTAGGAAACCAATCAAATGCATTTACATATGCAAATTATTGTTTAATCCACTATGACTACATGGAATGAGTTGTCTCAAATACTGTAAGCCAAACAGTCCCTCAAAATTTTGACAAGTTAACTTCAATCACACAGTAGTGTATAAATTTAACTTTAATAAACTTATATTTTAAGTCAATAAACAATTACTCCTGTGTTAGGTTACACTGCATGAATTGCAATCTGATTTCTAAGGACTCTATATATTAATTATTAAACTCTAGAAAACTTAATTCGACTTTGTCTCGTCAGCAAGTTTACTCCAACTGAACAACGTGGCCTTGTCTTTTAAAGACCAAACCAACACAAAACATTATAACAAAGCAGTTTATTTGGTGTCACTATAGTATTTCATGTATTGGAACTTATAACTGCTATTGAGTAGGATTATCAAAACTTAAATTCATTTGGTCCTCATATCCAAATTTATAGGTATGCACGATCAAACTGCTATTTTACTGTCAGGAGAGCTGGCCTCACAAAAATGGAATGGAATAGGGACTCAAGGGCAGGGATCCCTCTCAACTTCAGCTGGCGGTGATGCTATTGGCTAGCTGGTAAATGGTCCCCGTTTTTAACTCGCACTTTTTAACAGATGACTTGTATTTCACCTCAGTATACATTTTAATAAATTCATAAGATCCAGCATTCATTCATTAGAACTGAATTTCTAGGCAAGCAAAGAAAGCTACGTACGGAAAGCATATTTATGAAAATACATGAGGTCCCAATGAGACTGGACAAGTATTTTTTCTCCCGCACTTAAAAGGAACTGCACAACACTATCAAATCAGTAGAAGCTGCATTTACACTCTTTTGCACAGTATCAAAACACACCAACTCTCCCTCATTTACATTAGTCATCCGCACTTGGAACACATCTGAGCCCTCGAAGGACAAATATAACACTGCTCAATTGGCATACCCAAACATGGGTCAAATTTTCTTCAAGTTGCTGGTGCTTCTGCTTAGCCTTAAAGCACATTGCCTAGCCTTTGTTTACAGTGCCCATAGCACAATTGGCTGGATGAAACCTGGTCATTTAAGTTTTACAATGTTAACAACACTTTCTCTTGCTCTGCTTATTAGACTTTCGAAGATTAACTGTATCGTTACTATTGATTGCTTGTCGCTCCTTCCTTTCCTTCTTCGTGCGTAGTACTTGTTTTGTTATCGCCATAAACATCTGAAAGATAAATTAAAAATTTCAAATAATTGAATTTTACTTCTACATGAGAAAACAAAGGTGGTAATGACAACAGTGATAAATTAAAGGAATGACATATTTTATTTGCCTAACTCCTTAGGAACAAAACAGACAACAATAAACAACCCATTCAAAATCCTGAACATCTTGATAATCAACTCTAGAAGAAAACTTAAATTCAATCAAAAAAGGACTTCATAAATCAAAAACTCACTTCTTCAACATTGATGTTGTCTTTGGCACTTGTTTCAAATAACTGTACATTCATTTGATTGGCAAATCGTTGAGCATCTTCTGTCAAGACAACTTTTCTATCCGGGGCATCATTTTTATTTCCAACTATGAATTAAAAAGACACAATTATAATCCATAAAATATAAATACAGCATTTGCAAAAGTATCTTGACAAAAATTACCCAAAATTTTATTGACAACATCACAGTTTTGTTCAATTTCATGAAGCCACCGTTTGACATTGGCAAAGGAGTCTCCACTTGTGACATCATAAACAATAATAACACCGTGCGTCCCTCGATAATACCTGAAAAATGAAGACGCAAAACTGTCAGTGAATGTGAACAATAATGAAACCTAAAAATACTATTCCGAAAACACTTACGTTGACGTAATCGTTCGAAACCTTTCTTGTCCAGCTGTATCCCATATTTGCAATTTCACTCTTTCTCCTTCTATTTCTATTGTTCGGATTTTAAAATCGACACCTATAGTGGTGATGTAGCTCCCAGAAAAAGTGTTGTCAGCAAATCTCAGCAACAAGGAACTCTTCCCGACTCCTGTTGATTCACGTAAAGATCTATTAAACACTCATACCAAACTAAAAACGCACTAAGAAAACATCACATTCACAATAATTTTCCTCATCAATTGATAAAACTCACGTCACCTCACTCACGACTCATTAATTGATAAAACACGTCTTCAGTTGTACTTACCACTGTCTCCTATTATCAGTAATTTGAAGAGATGATCATATTCTCTGGCCATGTCGGTTGTTCCCTTTCACAAAAGAAATTCGTGTCGTGTCCTACCTCCGCTTTCTCCTTTTTTCAGAGGCCGCGGTATTTCACAAAAAGAAACATTTAAGAACACTGTAATAAGGAAACTCCGACGTTAGTATCAACAAACTACAGAACAGATAGTGAAACACTGCACAGATGCTAACACCGGATGTTGTACTCTCACTAGCCCCTGCCTGTTTCGAGCCTTCGGATTCAGCCTCGGAACGAGCTATCGCAATTCACACTTTAACCTCCCAACGGTTTGCGGCTTCCGGTTCAGCTGATCATCAGCTCCAGAATCCAGAAGGTCGGAAAATTATTCACGAAATGCTGTTATGACGTACGTGAGAGAGACAGTGTGACAGAAACTCTACAGCATATAACACTACCCTTTACCACGGCTCAATTTTGTCGATCTTCGACATTGCGAAGCGTTTGAACAAGATGACTTGCTGGACTGGAAGATACGTCGTGCGAGATATTTTATCCTGCCTCTCCTTCCCTACGAGTAAACGTAACATTTCGTGGTCTGTAAGACATGACTATGGATTTTCTACTGTTGAAAAGAGGTATTTGTTTTGAATTCATTCGATATTATTTTTAGATGGCTCGGTGTTACAATGTTACTTGGTTATCTACTTGCACCATTCTCAGGAATGAAAGATGTGGATGGTAATCCTTAATTTTTTTGTCTGATAATTCTTTACAGTGTGCTGCCCGTTAAAATGTCATATAATTCCTTCGAATCTGTTCGTGCTGTAGATTTATTGTCTAATGAACCCATTATTATAATGCATGGGTTGTTAGGCTCTAAAAACAACTGGAATTCATTATCTAAAATTATTCACAATCGTACTAAGCGGAAGGTACTTCATAATAATTGGATGATTTTGTGGAAAGTTGGACTCTTGTACTTATCCATTTATTTATACTTTTTTGTTGATGTATTTTTATAGGTGATAACTGTGGATGCAAGAAATCATGGAGATAGCCCTCATACTGCAGAGCTATCATATGACCACTTGGCTGAAGATGTACGTCAATTAATGCAAAGTTTAAACATACCAATGGCTTCACTAATTGGTCATAGTATGGGTGGAAGAACCATGATGCTATTCGCCCTAAAGTATGTAAGTTAAAAAAAATTAAGAAACATGACTTAAGCCTATGTACATGTACTCTTTAATCTAAAGCAAAGTTTCCACTAATGGATTTCTTTTCATTTTGGATAAAGCAATGAATATATTTCAAATAAGTATTTCATTTGGTCAATTAATTGGGAGTGTCTTCTAAAGATTTGTTAAATTTCCCATTTACTCAAAAATTGTTTCTTTAAATCATTTGTAGTTAATCTGTCATGCTTTCTTTTATGTTGCTATGTTCTAATTTAATTTTTCTTTCCTTAATATTTAGTTTGAGATTGTTTCTCCATTTAAATATTTTTTATTTTATATCATGTTTCCTTCAGTGTATGCTGCCCGATTTATTTTAATGGAATTGAATACTTGGATAATTGTATTATCTTGCATGACAGGTAAACTAGAGTGATTTTTCTTATTTCATAATAATTTCTCTTTACATTATTACTTACAGAATTTTTTTTTAATTATTGCAGATTATAATTTTTATTTGATTTTGATATTATAATTTAAACTTATTATTTAACATTGATATTCTACATTGTTCAGCCTCATCTAGTGAAAGAACTAGTGGTAGTGGACATTTCTCCTGTTCGGGATAGTCCTGCCCTTGGTGTGATGCCATTGTACTTCCGTGCAATGTGTGATGTGCACTTGGATCCTACTCTTTCCTTGTCAGCTGCTCGAAGAGAAGCAGATCAACAGATGGCAGGAAATGTCCAGGTGTGAAATTATTTTTGGCTCGGTTCAAGTTTGTGTGTCATAAAATGTAGAAATAGTTTGACACATTCTGAAAACAACTTTGACTGCAAGTACTCTCATCTCGTAACACACTTAAATGTAAAAATTCAAACCATTGACTCACTACCACTATTCTCAATCAAAAAACTTTCATATAAAAGTAACCTCATAATTAGTACTTTAATACATTTTAATATGTAATCCATACTAATATATAGATGTGTAACTTGAAAGTGTTTGTCTGTTGCTATCTGATCACGACTAAATCATGATGACTTTCACCAATCGTGATGAAATTTGGCAAGGAATGGTTTAGATGTCCAGGATGAACATAGACTAACTTTTTTTTTTTTTGTGTTATAAGAANCAATAAATGTCAATAAAATTGGGGGGGGGGGGAGTTACACTGCTTAAACGATTAGAGATAGGTGACAACTATGAATGGTAATATTGTTTGCTTCAAATAGTTCTACAAAAAAGTCCACAACAGTAAAAGTCTATCTACAAAAATTAACTTAAATTATTGATAAAATGTTATTAAAAATGGAAATGTTAAAATACCTCAATTTAAGAAGGAAAAATTAATCATCATCAAATTTAATGGTAATTTGTTTTGATCATTTAACAAAGATAAAAATCGTAAAATTTTGACGAATAGTTTAGATTTTACCAGAATTTTAATGAAATGGTGGCCTCGGAAGCAAAAATTTGACCGGTGTGGTTCCCACAAGATGGTTTAGTGTATACAGTAAAAGTATTTTGATCTTACTATATAGACAAGATTTTTTTTCCTGTGTAAAAGTAGATTAGTCAAAGAAAAATCCCAAGCAATGCTGGCTATTCAGCTAGTATAATATATAAAAGGAGGACACCACTTTTATTGAAACAGCCACAGTGGTATACCATAACTAGATTTCAAGGGTGTCTCATATTAAAGAAACCTTTTGTTAATGAAATTTCTTAATACTCCAAAAATCTAGCTAATATATTTGGGTGCCTTTAAGAATCCTCAAATTGCCTCACACACAAGTCTATTCACTGCATGTAAGAAGCATTTTTGTGAATTTGTTAGAACATCACCCTCTGATATGATAGAAGAAATAGTTAATCTTGTACTCATGAAAGAGTCAAACTCTTCTGAGGATTGGGAAAATATTCCCAAAAATATAGTTTAAAGTTTATTGAGATTAATTTATTATGTAAAATTATGATAATGTATTGTTTTCTTTTAAATTAAATATTACTCAAGTGATGTTGGTCACACACTTCACTTATATCTCACTTCTCAATATTTTGTTCGAATGGATTGTTGAACTTGTGGAATGGTTTAATTTAAAAATTTATTCATCCATTCTTTGCCGTAAGAGTACATGAAGAGTTAATGATGGAAGTAAGAGCTCCCGAAACAAGTCCTGGGCAAATGATGTAAGTGGAGTATGTGACATCACTCTATTAATATTTTATTGTAGTTGCTCCACTGTCCAGTTCCCAAAGTATTTTACTTTAGATTCTTCTGTTTGTCTAGCTTTACACTGCCTTCCCCAATAACTTAAAGATTTCTACTGAAATCAAAGGACTGGTAACAAGGATTGCAGATGGTACAACTAATGCCTGCCAATGTCTGGTTTTACATTTTACTTCTCTGGAACTTGATGTTTTTTGTCCACATACTTTTAGAATAGAATGAGACTATCGCAGAACAGATTTAAGGTGTGCTGTGAACATATAGGTTGTGTTATGGGTTAAATCTTATGATTATTTAAAATATATGCTGTTCTTTTCATTTGATGTTATGTACAGTATATCTAAATTTGAAATGGGAGATACTTTCAAGGAATTAAACATTAGAGAGTCTTCATAACATGATAAATTATATAAATCAGTTATGTATTTGTAAGGATAATTCCCTGTACATCACATGTAGTATATTACCAAGTGAATATTTTTTATAAGACTTAAAAGTTAGAGTGAAATAATAAAATATCTTGTTGTTTTCAGGATGTTGCATTACGTCAGTTCTTTCTGGCCAATTTGGTGGAAAGAGAAAATGGTGGATTTCGATGGAGGATGAACCTTGAGTCCCTGACACACAATTTTGTAAAGTTAACTTCATTCCCTTCCTTGACTTCTTCTTTTGAAGGACCAACCATTTTTATAGGTGGAAGTCGCTCAGATTACTTGAAGTAAGTTTCAATACACTTCTACTTCTAGAAGTGTTTTCCACGATGAAGTAAATTCATTTAGGAATTTGCATAAAATATTCATTGAGTGATCTCAGCCACACTTACATTATTTGTCCAGGACTAGTTTCAGGAGTGCCCATCATTAACTCCTGCTGGCTAGAACTGGATGAATGTTAGCGGAGTGTGGGACCAACATTAGTCGATAAATATTTTATTGTTTTCTATTTTTTGTTTATGTGAGAATGTTTGTGGTTTTATCAGTTGAGATCAACTACATCATCTCTATCATTTGATATCATTGATTCATGATACAATTTTTTACACAACACATGGAGAAAAAAAATTCCTTGCCATCCTTATGTGACCCATATTAGATTTTAGCTCATAAATGTGTCTTCTGTCAGGTCCTACCTTGAGAAGGACTATGTTACCTTTTCTTTGTCTTCATTATTTTTGTGGTATTGTAAATGTTGTCTCTGCAGTGAATATGTAGCGTAAATATCATCTTAATATTAATGAAGAAAATAAACCAACTAGCACTGATAAAGAATTATAATGTTTAATATTATGCTTTTTTCATAATTTCTATAATGGTTTAATTGACTATTTAGATTCTGATCATTTAGATGCATAAGAGTACCTGGAATTCATTTCTTATTATACATGTATCAAATGTTTTAATTTTGATGTTTAGTTCGTTTGTTTTGGTTTTGTGTTTATTCATACTCACTGTCTCAATAACCATAGCTGGATGGCCCTACCTACGGAACCAATACTTATTCTAGGTATTATGAATGTGCCGGTGCTAGTCAGCTACACAGCTGTTTGTTAAACTTTAAATGTTTTATTTGTAAGGTTTAAACTATAGTAGTTATTCCAACATTAATTTTATAATAATTAATATTAGAAACTACTACTACTTTAATTGAAATAAGCATACTAGAATAATCTCTTTCGTATAATTTCTGTAGACCCATTCAATATTGAATAATAATGGTTTCTAGATTTTACTGTCTTTTGATGCTATTTTCATTCATGAATTTTCGTCATACCTAATGGACTTGCGATTTTTTTTCTGAATATTTTCTGATAGTCATATAAACCGTTTCTACTTTAGAATTAAAAATTGCTTTTCCGTAAGGTGACCTTATTTCAGGATAGTTTACTGCAATCATCAGGTTGTTCATAATACCTTAAGCAATATGTTCTTTTCTTTCAATTTCTGAATTTTGGTGAAAGGGGGTGAATCCAGTGTTACAGCCAAATTTTTGGATCTCTCAGAGCACTAAATTCTTTTTCTTCTTCTTCGTCTCTCCCTTTTGCCTTTCAGCGTCGGGTTAGCCATTTCAGATATCCCTTCTTATCTGCAGCCTTGCGCTGAACCTCCTGCACCATTGCTCCTCTCTTTCTACATATCTCTTCAATGCTCTGATCCCACGTTCCTCGAGGTCTGCCCACTGCTCTTTTCCCCTCTGGCCTTGCATTCCATATTGCCTTGGTTTTTCTGTGACTTTCCATTCTTATCACGTGACCAAACCATTTTAAACTATTTTCTTCCATCGTGTGTACTAATGGAGTTTGCTTAAGCTCTTCTCTTATTTGTGTGTTTCTTATACAGTCTCTCTTGGTTTTGCCCGCTATTTTCCGAAGAAATTTCATTTCTGCTGCAGTTAGTCTGCTTTCCATTTTCTTATTCATAGGTAAGCTTTCTGTAGCATAAGTTAATGATTTCTTATAGACTGTGTTAAATATTTGTAGTTTTGGTTTGTTTCCTATTCCCATGTTCAGTACGTTATTGTATACTTGATAGTAAATTTTATTGGCCTTTTCAATTCTATTATTTATTTCGGCATCTTGCCTGCCATCCTCTGAGATCACTATACCTAGATATTCATATGTCGCTACTTGTTCTAATATCCTTCCCGCCCAGGAAACATTGATTTCTTTTCTGTCCCTACCTATGTGCATAACTTTACTTTTGTTGGTGTTAATCTTCATTCCTCTATCCTGTAATGCACTTCCCCATTCCTGTATTGCTACCTTCATCTCCTCTTCATTACCAGCGATTAAAACTATATCATCTGCATATACCAAGGACTGTATCCAAACCGGTTGCATCCTCCAATTTCCTACTTTATATTTCTTAGTTCTCCTTTTTGTTTGTTTTATGATTTGGTCCATGAAAATTATAAATAGTAGTGGGCTTAAAGAATCTCCCTGTTTAATTCCCTTTTCCATTCTAAATTGGCCACTCTTCTGTCCATCTAATCTAACCTGTCCGTATACATCTTTATACATACATTTTATAACTCTAATGAGTTTCTTTGGCACTGGCATCTTCTCTAAAGCTTTCCATAGTTCCTTTTTTGGAACCATGTCAAAGGCTGATTTGAGGTCTATGTATGCAATATACATATCCTTTCCTCGACTTAGAGCTTTATCTATGAGCGTTCTGATTATGTGGATATGGTCTTGGGTCTGTCTAAAAGGTCGGAATGCGGCTTGTTCTTCCTCAAATTCCTGTTCAACAAATCTTCTTAGTTTGTTTTCAATTATTCTGGAGAAGACTTTGCTCACACAGGAAGCCAGAGATATGGCTCTGTAGTTTTCACATCTCAATGTGCTACCTTTCTTATGGATGGGTATAATTATATTATTTTCCCACTATTTTGGTATTTCTTCTTTTTCCCATATATTTTTGAAAATAGCTACAAGCCAATCTGTAGCCTTATCACCACCATATTTAAGCATCTCTGGTGCGATGCCGTCAGGGCCTGCTGCTTTTCCTATGTTCAGTTTTAGTAGAGCTTCTTCAACATCCCTAAAGACTATTCCTTCCTCGTCCGCCGCGCTGGGTCCATGCCTCTCACACATTTCCCCCTCCTCCACAAAAGCCTCCACAGAACCTTCCACAGAGCTTTCCACTTCTGGGCGTCTTCGTTCGTGTCTCTCACACACTTCCTCCGACACTCTTTCTGTCTCCCCTCCGAAAAGATCTGCGTAATACTTCCTCCAAACTTCTAATATTCTCGCGGGATGTGATTCCATCTCACCATCACTGTTTATTACATTTCTCACTGGCTTTTTATATTTTCTTCTCAGTCCATTAATGGTTCGCCAGTACAGACTCTTGTTTGCTCTATAATTCTTTTCGACTTCGTTTCCAAATTCTTCCCAGGTCTGCTGTTTCGACTGTTTGACCGCTATTTTTGCATTGTTTCTAGCTTCCCTGTATTGTTCCCAATCCTCATGTCTTTTGGTCTGTAGATATTTAAGATAAGCCTTCTTTTTGATTTTAACCAGTTCTTTAACCCTTTCATTCCACCATTTAGTTCTTTTGAATCTCGTATTTACTGTTTTTGAACCGCATACCTCCGTTGCCGTTTCAATTATAGCTGTTTTGAAGGTACACCATTTTCTTTCCAGGTCCCACTCTTCTACGTTGCCATACTTAAGTAACTTGATACGTAGTTTTTCTTGATATACCTTTCTTTTCTCTGTTCCCCGTAGTTCCTCGACCTTTATTTTTGAGTACTTTTTAGTTTTTACACATTTCTGGATCTTGATGTTAACTTTCATTACAACTAACTTGTGTTCAGTGCTAAGCTCCGCACTCCTATAGACTCTAATGTCTTGTACTGCATATCTAAATGCTCTGGTGTATGTGAAGTAATCTATCAAACTTTTGTATTCTACATGATTTTTTACTGTTTTGAATGTAAATTTATGTATTGATTTGTGAGGAAACCAAGTGTTGCCTATCAATAGCTGGTTATCCACACACATCTCTATCATGCGTGTTCCATTCTCGTTTCTAATTCTTTCTGCTCCATGCTCTCCCATACTTCCTTTCCCCACTCTTCTATCGTTGCCTATCCTAGCATTCCAATCCCCCATGATGATAATGTGGTTGTTATTCTCTCTACTAATGTTTATGGTTCTCTGTAATTGCATATAGAATGCTTCTTTTTCTAGTATTTCCTTGTCATCAGGTGGAGCATATATATTAATTAAAGTCACTCTTTCTTCAAGTTGTATATCCAGTTTTATAATTCTCGAGTTTACGGGTTCCCAAGAAAGCACTCTAGCATTTACATCTGGGTCAAGTATTATTCCTACTCCCTCTTTCGCTCTTGTTTTCTCTCCAACTCCTGAGAATCTCAGTACATATCCCTTATCTAATTTTACTTCCCCATTTCCTTTCTTTTTTGTTTCGCTGATACCCAATATCTTCAATTTGTATTTTTCCATCTCTTCCACTATTTCTACTTCCTTGTCTGTTAAAGATGTTATGTTCCATATACCTATTCTCGTACCATTTCGAATGCGCGGTTGTCTTTCAGTTGTCGATTGATTTCCGAGGCTAAATATTTGGCTCTGAATCTAATGTAACCTGTGAGTGGGTGATTAACCCTACATCATGGTGTCGGATGGGCTACGGCCCTCAACGTTTCCCGGCTAAACGCGGTTTTCTGTCGGGGTATCCTTCCCTTAGCCTTTGGGAATCCCTCCCCCTCCTACAAGGCAGCAGGTGGTAAGGAAGCGAGATTTGTTGGGGAAGATAGGTCGTTGTGAAACACACTTCGTCTGGTACCTCAGCTGAGACCTGTCCGGCTTGGGTGGCCCTGCTGGTAGTTACACTACCGCCGGCATAGCTCTGAGCTTCACTGGTACGCGCAAACCCTCGCCACCCGCACGGACAGTGCTTCGTTAAGGTGGTGTTCCCTGGGAGGGGCACTAAATTCATTGTTTTAAATTCTGCAGATTGTTGTGTTACGAGTGGAATTAAACCCACAACTACCAAGTATATTAAGAGTTGGTTTCTAGTTGTGGAGACATTTGAATGATCCTTTGATACAAAAATTATTTTCTTATGAATAACCTTTATTTTATCTGTTTATAGACCTGAAGATCATGAAGGAATTAAGAAACTCTTCCCTAACACTTCATTCAAGTATATTGATGATGCTGGTCACTGGTTACATGCTGAGAAACCTGCTGAATTCTTGGAATTAGTGTGTAATTTTATAAATGAAGCTAAGTTATGGACTGTATAGCAATTTAGTCAGATGTAATATATTTTATCTTGAGGGATAATCACAATTTTCTAATAATATACATACTATTGAACATTGTTCACTGTCCAAATTGTGGGATCCTTTATGCAGTATTAGATAATTGAATAGAAAATTATGATCCACATACATAATATTACTGTAAATATTTGTAAATTTATGGAATCAATAAAATTGACTTTTAGAGACCTGCAAACTTGTCTTTTAACTTCGTATTAATCCCTTGACAAATTATTTTGGTAATGTTTTTTGTTTTAGGAGAAATTTCTTTTAATGTTATGTAATTACTATAGCGTAGTTTTGTGGTCTTCATGGATGGACAACAAATATGAATGAAATATATTTGATCATTTTTAACTGAACCAAAATGTTCTTGATTACTTAAAGATAATTATAAACAAAAAATTAGAAGTGGAGGAACATGTAACTTATTAATCTCAATCTTAGGAATGATTTATTATTTCAGTTTTATTTGCCAAACTTGCATTGTATCAACAGTATCGCTTACTGTGAGTAGTGGTTTTTGTCTTGTATCCATGGTATTAACTCAAATAATAAAAATGTTTTTTGAACAATTCTGTAGAAAATGTTGAGATCGTAGCATTAAATGAACGGGTTGAGATATAAAGGGAGTAAATCTACTTTCTTAAATGTTAATACATAATTTTCCTGATGGACTTATCCTTTTCTCATACCTGGATCTCTTAGGGGTTTCTTATTTTTCTCTAGGACTGAGCACATCTTTTTACCCCAATAAATACTCCGTATTTACCCATATAGTTTTCCGAAAAAAACTATTACCTTATTTTTTTCCGTAAAAACGCCCAAAAGTCCATAGGGGAGATCAGGATGGGGAAACTACTCATTAAAAGTTTCGTAGGTGAAATGAGTTTTAGCAGCACCTGCAAAAATTGTTGAAGCAATGAGAAATGGTGAACAATATTGTGATGGACGTTTTCATTTTAAAATCCTTATGATTATACTTACTACAGCCAACCATTTCATGCAAAATTTTGAACAAGCGTTTCCTTTCAGAAAGACTATGATTTTATTCAATTTCATTATTTTCTCAGGTTTGCCTCCTAAAGCAAGGGGGGGCAACTATATTTGGGTAAATACTATATATAATGCATCACCATACAGTATGCATACCATTATTTTCTATATTTCCACAAATTTATATCTTTTATCCCTCAACACCTTTAAATGCTCTATCTGGGAATGAAGATAGCTGCCCATTTTTTAACCTTGCTCACATAACTATGATTAGAAAAATTGGAAACAATATGTTGAAGAAATAATCAATTTGTGATAAACAATTGACATTTTTTGTGCATTTTAGTATCTATTTTAATTTTTTTCAATTTTACTTCCATTGAATCCTATTTCCCCTGTAAAAATAAGATATTTCTTCCAATTTCTGAATTCTAAATACTGCTGAATAGGTTAATTTTCTACATTGTATGTGTTTCCTCCAATTTTTGAAGCATTTACAGTAGTAATAAGATTTTTTATATCATCTGAACTGAAGGTCTATTAACTGTTTACAAAATTTGTTTAATTTTACAATGTGAAATTTTTCTATTATATTTACTTCAAATATACTTGTTTTTTGAAAGCAACTGTATTTTGGTAATTATATGTTAAGAATATTTCTGTACCATTTGTAGAATAGGCAATTTATAACAGAAAACCAATTTAACCTTTTTTACAATTTCTTCTTGCTTCCTATTGTGAGACAGTTCCTCCAGATTTAGAGATAAGAGTCAATTTTTTTTAAATTAATGATTTATTTAGTTTTTAAAAAACATCTTAATTGTTTTTCTATTAAAGATCTAAAGTTGAAAATTTCATCTATTAGATTTTATTTTTTGAATTTGTGCTGATTTCCTACTGATAAAGATTTTCATCTTTTAAATATTTACGCATAAATGTTAAATTATAGATTCTAAGATGCAATAAAATTATTCAGTAGCTAGGAAAAATTAACTCACTTGAGGCTCACTCTTACCAAAGAAATGATACTGAACCTAATTTGTAATTTTAAAAAACAACAGTTTTTTAAATACAATCTTTCTTGATCTTATAAAAGAATATTTGTACGACTGAATATTTAACATTATGAAAATATTCAGGAAAGGAAAAATTACTTCATTCAGTTATAAAAAAATATTTTTATCTCTCAAAAATTTATAAAATTAAGTTAAAGTTTTCTAAGTCCAGTTGGATTTTTCAAAGAATGCTGTGAATTCCTTGGACAGCACATAGAACAAATACTTCTCTTCTCCAAGAGTTGACGGTCCAACTCATCAGCATCTCCTACCTATAATTATTCAAAGACATTTCCTCAAATTCTTTGATCATACCATCAAACGAGATGGTTTGGAAAAAGTGTAGGGTTTAGTACCAGGAAAGAGAGGGAGGGGCAAGACCACAAATAAGATTCACTGATGTGATCAAGATGACCACCAACCTGTCATTGGAAGAGACATGAGAGCAGCAGCAGATCTTGAAGATGGCACATAGTTTATTACCTCAGAAGAGCTCTGATTGAGAGAGTGATTGGAGTTGGATATTACCCTTCAATTTTTTTTTTTTAATGCTCAGGCATTTAATATCCTACGTTACAATGAACAGGTACGTACTTAAATTAGCTCACCTTGTTCAATTGATTTTGGGGATCTAAGTCCATTATAATGTTGGATTGAATATACAGATTAATAGGCATGTTGTGTATGTAATGTGCATCAAAGTGGATTGAGTGAACAATAAAGTGCCTTCTCTTCCTATATTATCAAGAATATGAAATGAATAATCAATTTTCTCACATTACATATGAAAGTTAAGTGTATATTTATAACTGGTTTCTTTTTTACGTTTTCGTTCTATTTCATCATTTTTATGAAAAGCAATTTTCTTTTTCAAATCAAAGCAATTGCGTAGAGTACTTAAACTCACACAATTATTTTTCGTCATAAAAATTATGTGCATTAACATTTATGAATATTATACATATAGTCTATTGCTGAGCAATAGTAAAGTGAAGTGAAGTAGAGTGGGATTGTTAATGCAATGAAGGAATTCTAATTGTGGGACAAAATTGTAACAAACTTCATTAGAAAATTATAAAAAAAATTTTTTTTAAAAAGGTTAAGAAAAATAATATTCTTAAAGAAATTAATTTTGAAAAAGATTCAGAAATACATGAAATAAGAGAATAAATATTGACATTCAACTTCAAATATCAAATAAATGACAAATTCAATAACGCAAACCAATATATTGAAATAATAACCTTCTATCACATCAATGGGAATTACCATGCATTGTGAATAGGATTAATAATTTTGACTATTGATAAGTATAAAATTTCATCCAGAATGCCAATGTTTCGATTTTTATTAGGTATTATTATTATTTTGTTTATTATTGGGGCTATAGGACTCACCAAGCATTTAAGTTTTATTAAGCATTCTTTATAAGTATTCCCTCTAGAGCTTTACTGCATCATGCATTATGCTGGAGACGTATGTTGCAGAATTTTTTGTGTTGGGTGGATAACAGTATATGCGTATTGTGGTGTTTGATAAGAGGTATGTTGTAAATCAATCTATTTTATTTCCCAAAGTATCTGTGTATATAAAAAAAAGACTTTTGTGGTTTTTTATTTTTTGTTTATGATAGTTTTATCTTTAGTGTGCTTTTTGTTTGTGCTGTGTTTTATTGTAGGTCATTAATTGTGATATAAATTCATAATTTGTGTTCTTATAGCCATAATTGATTTTATTAAGTTGAAGCAATATGGCATTGATGAAATTTTGAACTGTCTAAAACTCAAGAATATCCATCCTATTAATTTTCTATCATATCAAAAGAAAAGAAACATATAATGTTTCCAATAAAATCTATTATTTTTTATCCTTATAGAGGCTCACAAGAGCAGAAACTTTTTGAAGATCATTGTAATAAAGTAACGTCTTTTAATGAATACTATGTACTGTAAGATTAACAAAGGCGTGTCCTTAAGAAAAAGTTGCAACAAACTTTCCAAATTTTCCATTCCACCAGGCCTAAGAGGTCTAAGCCCGATCCCCTTAATAAAATTCAGGACCTGCCACTATCTACTTACAAAATGAAAAGGCGGTATAAGTTTAAAAAATGTTTTGAAAGAAGGAATTTATCATGTTTACAAAAATCTAAACTGGTACTGCAGAGGGTCGGACTGATTAATGTTCTGATGGAACTATATGATAGCAAATTATATTCAGCACACGTTAATTAAAACTTGACATTTGAGAGGGTCGAAGACTAAAACATAAGTTAGGAGAAGCGCTTCATTTTTATTCTTCAGGATAATTTGGCACTGAATTATCTCTTTTTCGTCTGCAACAGTAACAAATCACGGTGAATCAGCAACAGATCTTGTGGCTTGCCAAGTGTTATTTATATTGACCGCATATTCTTCAGTGAGCTTTAAATCGTATTAAATTTCGACCAATAGAAAATATTCCTAGAATTCCCTCCCCCAGAAATGCGATCTAAAAACAATGGAGCGATAATTGCTACTACTACTCCCCCCTCCACCCTCTATACTGACAGCGTCAGTAGTACGTATTCGATATTCTTTTAGGCTCGCTTTAAATCAGGGTACTGTGTATCATCAGTATTTCACCATTCATAAACAAAATAATTGTTTGATACTTGGAAATGAGCATTACTTGACTTTTGCATGATTTCCCGCCTCTGCCTCTCCATCGTTCACCTCCCGAGCCTGTCCCGAGCGCTCATTCGGCGTCCGCTGCGCGTCCGGCGAGTGCAGAGCGGGTGAGCAAGTAGTTAGCATGTTTGTGTGTGGTCGTTTTCCGGCTCGGCGTTTGGAACTT
Organism: Laupala kohalensis; assembly: GCA_002313205.1. Taxonomy (NCBI): domain Eukaryota; kingdom Metazoa; phylum Arthropoda; class Insecta; order Orthoptera; family Trigonidiidae; genus Laupala; species Laupala kohalensis. The sequence continues at coordinate 123,276 of NNCF01129513.1, forward strand.
GTTTTCTAAATTAATGTATCTGCCTACTAGTTGTGCCCTTTTTAATTGAAACATGTGTGAAACGACTCGAGGAATAGGTGAACTTCAAATAGAAGATCGTTTGTTCAAAAATGTTAAATTTTATATTAGTGGTAGAGTCACAGACGAGGTAAGACATCGATTACTTCTATCTTGACTTTTTCAGTCTTTTCGAAGCTAATTACAATTTTACTTCTGCCTATAGGTTCTTGGATTGCTTCAAGGGCGTGGTGGAGAGCGTATGAATTATTTTTCTGACTTTGTGACTCACTGTATTATTGGCGAAGACGCTTCTGAGAATGACATTTGCGATGCCAAAGACCTATATGAAGTTCCTGCTGTTACCCAGAATTGGGTACTTCTTTCTGTGAAGTGCAAGAAAGTATTACCGTATCCTTCATGTAATTTTTTGTTTTGTTTAGTAATATTTAGAGTTTATGCAATTAAATTTCATGTATTGAAATGTTTAGGCTGAACTACTGAGATGGGGTGATATATTTACGGTCAACTTTCTTAAATTAACAGTTCGATTTGATTATGTACATGTGTCAATTATTCATATTTGAATGAAGGTTCCAAAGTTCATGTTTCATATGTATTGTTTCAAAATATTTGTTATTGTAAGTAATTTTTTTTATTTTCAAAAATAATTTTAGTAGAAGAGGAATTTATTTATGTACAAGCATTTTTATCTTAAATAAAAATTAAAAATTTGTTGTGGACTTAACAATCAGTATCGTAGATCAAGAAAATTTCCTGTGTTTGGACCTGTCTAAAAATTTGAATGAAATGAATTCATTTTTTTCACTGTAGCTGTAAAAGACACATTCATGTCAAAATTTTTGTTGAACGAACATTTTCAGATAAGAGTTTCTTCTATTGTGCTATAATACATATTCATCTGCATTTTGGTATTTTTATGTTAAAATATTTTTTCTTTATTGTTTAAATTATGGTTTATTGACATTAAAACTTATAGGACAGACACCAATGTTATCTTTACTTTTAACATGAAATTCAACAATTTCTTCAATTTGGTGTTCCATGACGTCAGTTTTTTATTAATTATGTAGTAACCGCTATTGCCGAGTAGAATTTCAAGTATAGTTTACTTCTAAGTTATCATAGACAAGATGGACCTCACATTAAGTGTAAAAGTATTTCAGTCTGTTCAATCCCCAATTCTATAGGATTACCAGCAGACTCAGGAAAATACACTGACAAATGCTTTCTTTGATAAGTTGAGTGTACTAAATTTAGCTTTTCTTAATGCCATGACATCTTTTAGAAATAAGACCTCAGCAACCAACTATTGTATGACTGATGGTGTTCTGGCACACCTCACCCAAAGAGTTACAGTTTACAAAGGGAAGTCAAGTGAAGTGTATAGCTGGGGTACTGAAAAGGTTTTCATTGTAAGTGTACATAAACAAAACAATGAATCCTCTCTGAAAAACAGTCTTTTATGATTGGAGCAAGAAGACAGTTTTTTTTCTGACATGACATCTGTGTTGTGGGGACAATTAGGTTTAAATCAGGATTCTGAAAGTCAAGGTGTGATATAAGATAAGTAAGACCAGCATCACAAAATAGAGATTTTTGGAATGAAAAATTTCAAAAGGAAAGTAGGGCCTACTTCAGTTTCAAAAATTGGAAAGACTAAAATTATCAAAACCTCACTGTCAGAGGTCACACATCCTCCATATAAAACCATAATTCACTCAGAAAAATGTTTTTTCCCTCCTTTTATTCAATAGTGTGAAGAAAGATGCCAAAATTGTGTGAAAAACCAGAAAGTGGAAAAATTTTACAAATCGAAAAATAAAGAACCAACATGGAAAAAATGTGATAGAGATGAATTACTAGCATTCATCAGTTTACTTATAACAGCTGAATGCTTTAAAATGTTGTCATTTAAGCCAGATGGAATCCTAAAAACAACCCCCTCCCACCCCTTGTTCTGGGTTACAATGGGTAAAAAACTATTCTTTGGAACCACCAAAGTTCTTGAAAATAAATTAAATTTATAATGCAACATTAATACACAATATTAAAATTATAATAAAGGGACTCAAATACACGGTATGTTGCATTGGAGTCTGAGGGACACCAGTCAAACTAATTAAGTTGCGAAAAAAGTCAAGCTCTCTATGGTTAAGACAATGAAAGAAACAAAAATACATTAAGTACAATAATACCCAAACTGAGAGGATGCACAAATTACTTCAATGACAGTTACATGTCATAGCACTAAATAATCCTAACTATGTAAATTAATATAAAGGAGTTTAAAAAATATCAAAAGTGCAAATGGAAAACTACTTTCAGGATCTCTTTTTAATTGTAAAAATATTACACCGACTACTTAATAATAATATTAATAACAACAACAACAATTGCAGAAAACTGACAAAGTCATGAATGAGGAAAATTAGAGAATGTATATTTTTATTTAGATTTCTTATGTCAAGAAGCATAATAAGAAATTCACTTTCATTGGACAATTCTCAGTGAAGATGATCAATATCAGTATGAATCATTTCGATCAGAGAAAGCAAATCATTGACATGATCAAAACCAAACTTATGTGGTTTCGTATTTTAATATTACCCTTGTTCATTTATCCTATCTTCCTTGAGATTTTAAAATAATTTGATGATAAATTCAGAAAATTTATTATTAGTTTTCAATCATTTAAAATAATGAGTAATATTTCCATGTGTACTTAGAATAAGTTTACTATTGTTTGGAGACCAGAGACTGTTTTGTGAAATTCTATGCAAGTGTTTTTTAATATTTTTTATTTAATTATGTGGGCAGATTTTTTAATATTTTCCTTAACTGGTCATAGTACTCGTGGCTTTCCCCTACCAGATTCACAGTTATTTGGTGGAGTTGTGGCTTGTGTGGCCAAAGTAAGTCGTGCAGATCGTACTACTTTGTGGGCACTCCTTAGTTTCCATGGTGGTAGCAGTCAACCAGCGCTAACACCTAAATGTACCCATCTTATTACCTCTCATCCTTCAGGAGTAAGTCTGCTACAATTTTTTATCTCTGAAACTAATTTTGCAATTCAATTTGATTATGATGAATTTGTTGAATTTTCTTTTTGTGGATCTATCAAGTTGTGGATCTCTTGTTGATGTCTCTTCATATTTGTCGTGTAGTTGGTTCTGTATTATAATGAAATTAAAAAAAAAAATAGTACCTACTTTTTTATTTTTTCACTTATTTGAAAGGGCATTTATTTATTAAAGTTATGTTGTGTAATGATTTGCAAGGAAGTTAGAACAAAGATTTTTTACTTTATGGAAATGTAAAAAAAAATATTAAAAAGTATCTGCGCAATTTTTTGTTTAAATAATAAAAGAATTTTTTAAATATAATTGGTTCTAATTTGTATGATTTGATTTCTAGTAGACACCCTGCTGAAATCAGCCCAGTTTCTCAATAAAGATGTATGCAATCCTAAAAATAGATAGTTAAAATTTTTGTGTATCATTATTGTGTAATGTGTTTCACAAAAAAATTACTTTTCATATAAAATTGTATCACTGCTGTGTTATCTTCTACTGGACATCTCTGTTAGCAAGATAACAATTTGTGCTGATGTTTTCACAATCTCGATTAAATATTTTGTTGTGATTTTCTTTCTTGAAGAGGGCTAAGTCAAATAGTGGTAATTAAAATTCTATACCTGTCAAACATTTTGTGATTGAAATACATTATAATCAATTTTATTTACAGGACCGGTATGCACGTGCTGTGCAGAAAGGTTTAGTTATTGTGACACCTGATTGGGCCCTTGAGTGTGTACGTCGAGGGTCAAGGTGTGAAGAAGTAACCTATCATCCTCGACTTTTGACATTTCCACCTCCCCCTGCTCCACCAGCACCTCCACCGTCTCAAGGACCCACTTCTTCAGGTATGACAGAAGCTATTTTTATTGTTTTCGTAGTGTAGAATTATTTTCTTTCTATAAAATATACTGGTTTAAAAATATACTGGTTACATCTTCTAGTTTTGCTTGTTAGTTAAATTTTGCTTGCAAGATAAGTAAAAGAATTAACATTTAACCCCTGTACTATTGATGAATTGTGAGATTGGGTGAATCCTTCAGTTTCGTTAATCTATTAGTGCCTTGAGTTGTCATGTGGTAACGTTTACCCGCTGTTACTTCGGCACTGTTTCAAGAAACTGTATCAGCATGCTATTTCCGTTTAGTGATTGTTAACATGTAGTATAGAGTTCCGAGATTTAAAAATTAGTTTCCTTCAGTCTTGGGTTGCTTCAGGTTCATGATAACAGAGCTCATCCAAACATGAGTTTTTCAAACTTTGTCCGCAGGTAGATTTTTTGAGTCTTCTTTAATAATTAACAAAGTGGCTTTTAAATTTTACTAGATAAATTTGTGTCTACATATTTGGAGGAATCTATTGTATCCATTTATTTATTTTTATGATAAATTCATTTCTGTAATCACTCAAGTTTACAATTACCATATGACAACACTAGGTCAATCGGCTGTCATATGATGAAATATTGTTTTTTCTTTCATTGACTACTGACATTTGCTCAGATTGTCAGTGTGGGTGAGACCTTGGACGTTATTTTTTAAGATGAATGGGAAGAGGATGAAGCAAGTAGTGAGCTTCCTGTAAAATGTGTTTACACATTTTTACATACAAGAAATGGGGTTTACACACATTCCGCAACTTCCTGGCAAACTTAGTTCCAAGCAATACAATGGAAAGTGCACCTATGATGATGGAGACCTAGTTCCTCAAACTCTGTCCCAATTCCCAACTGCTAATTTTTTAGAATTCAAGTCCATTTGAATTATTCAAAATGTTCTTTGGCGATGATGAATTACAATTGATAGTGAGATTAGAAAGTATTCTGTTTTAATTGTTCGGATCCTAAAATCAGTAGAGGAGAATTGCCTTGCTTTTTAGGAATACTTTGAGTGAATACAGTGAAGTCCCAAGTAAGTAACATTATTGGGATTCTGGTGATGCTTAAGAAATGGCATGGTTACATATGCAATGCAACATAATCAATTTGAACTAGTTTTCAGATTTTTTGATATCTCGGACAGTGCCCGACTAAATGAAAAGGATAAACTATGTACACTGCACCCTTTGATTTCCAAAATAAGTGCAAACTGTAAGAAGCGTTTTGTTCCTGAGAGAGATATGTTATATGATGAATGAATAATAAAATATTATGGGAAACATTTATGTATTTGACATTCTGCACCATTTTGCAATGAGATCACTTGTATTTCACCCTAGTGACTATCTGTGACATGGGTATGTCCTAGGGTTGCCATATGGCAACCATCAATAAAAGCTTACAAAATAATTAATAATTTTTTAATTCATATTTTCATATTAACTAAATGCCATTAGAAATTAAAATTACCACTGTAATGAAAATATTTAGAAAAAGTTAAAATTTGGGCACTAATGGGTTAAAGCAATTAGCTTTGGAACGTTGTTTTGGAGTCTTAAGGAAATTGAAGAGAAGAGCTAAACTAGTCAATTTATACAAAGCGTGTAGAAATGAACTTGTTGGGAAATATATTATTGAAAAGTTTTAACGTCATTCTTGGATAAGTAAAAAATTATTATATTTTAAAATTTAGACCAAGACAGAAAGCCGATGGAAAATTTTAATTTCTCAATTTCACATCAACTAGTAGAGTATTCAATGCCTTCATTGGTTGTGGAAATACGAAAAAGTGAAGTAAAATGAGTTGCACTAAGTTGAGTGTATAGGTCAGCGATAACTATTTTGTAAATTTTTCGTATCCTAGTTTTCTTACATGTAATATTTGTTTAATTATATATTTTACATTCTTTAATTCAGCGTATGTTCTGTATTTATATTTACTATTTGCTGCTAGCTGAAATACCCTAGATTTATTTACTTGCATTGATTGTTTTTTATATTTTTTTCTTTGTGTTCTGTCTCTGGTCCAGAGAACAATTAGTATATTATTATTATTGTTATTATTATTATTATTATTATTAAGCTTGGATGACTTTCATTATCAGATTATCTGGAAAACATGATGATTTCATTTTCCAGATCCAGGAAGTTATGGCAGTCTTTCTACCTCACAAATTCTTGGCTTTTCGGATGAAGGAACCTCGGGGGATGTGTCTGGCGCTGGTGTTGGACCAGGTCCCATCAATAACCTGGGAGGTCCTGCAGCCAGTAAGGCTTCCTTGCTGGAACAGTTGAAGCAGCGAATGCCTTGGAACCAACAACAACAAACTCAGCCACAAGCTCCTGGACCACAAGCACAACAAGGACCTTCGCTTCTTCCCTCAAAGGTTTTGACCTCTGCTTCAGGCCCCATTACCGGAGGAGTTCCTACCAGTGTAACAATGAGTACTTTGTCGGGAGGAAATATCACTGTTGGGGGAGGTGCTGGAGCATCATCTGGTGGCACACTTGGTATTCCAGGAGGGCTACTGCAACAGACTCAACTTTCACAGCAACAACTTCAACAGCAGCAGCAGCAACTGCAGCAATTGAGGACTTTGGTATGAATAATAATTTCCATTTCTGCATTGTTGTAACACTGTTATTTCAAGACTAACAAAATGAATCAGCAGTTTTTTTGTTAGCTAAAGAACCTTTTAGTGGCAAGTGACTTTGGGATTTTCGTATTTGTTGAATTAATCATTAGTCTGTCTCTGTGTAGAAATAGCTGAGCCAATTTTGAATATATTTTTTTGAGCAGTCTGATTGATTTCTATATTTCAAGGACAATATTATTTTTTCTGGGGGATAATCCATTATTAATTTGTTTAGATGCAGGTAGAAACAGTCCACATTATTACAATTTTAGTAATCTGTAAATAATTTTTGTATTTTTTGAAATTTCAGTAAATTAATGTTAAGATGTTATTTTCCATGATTTATATGCTAGATCATTATTTAAAAACAATAAATAAAATTGAATGAATGGTTAAAATTCAGAAACCTGTCATGTTAAATTTTTGAGATTTTTTAACATATATTGTAACATAACTAATTAATTAAACCTTTAATAATAGAAAATAGGGTAGTGGTTTCCACTACTTGCCCTCACATTGGTTCGCCTAATTGAAATATAATGAAAATAATGAGGGTGCTTACGTGAGTTAAGTTCCATGTTGGAGAAGCTAATTGTAGCGAAACAAATTAATTAGTAATGAGAATAGTGTAATGGGTAACACTAATCACCATCTTGAGAAAACCAATTGTGAGGTAATTAACTAGTTATTTAACTAGATCATCGAGTAGTTTAGAATACTATTCCTCATGTTGATGTGCCATTGGTTATCTACAGCCATCTCCCTTTGAAAACAATCTTTACTACACTACATTCACAGTCTTCCAAGATCTACCGCCCTTTCACTTCCTAAGCAGTTCAAATACAAGTGGAAGCAATGTCGCTTTGTCAGTGCGTCCTACAGGCTGAGGCATGCTCCGCCCCAATCGCCTCCCCGACGGCTTGTATTTGAACTCTTGATCAAATTTCGCGTGTCATTATTTTGTTTTTAATTAGTGAAATTAATATTTCGTGACAATATTGAAAATATTATTACAAACTAGATAAACATTTTTTTACTAAATTATTTACAGTAAAGACTATTATACTTTAATAATTCTTAAAAAAGTATGGCCAATATTTAGTGTGATAGCTCTTACCTCTTTGCAAAATACTGGATTTGCAAAAAGAAATTAATGAAATTTTCTTCCACTCTGTAATTAATTTGACCCCTGTAATGTTTTCAAAAGCAGAAATTTTCTTTAATGAAGATCTTTAACATGTAATTATTAAAATTACAGTGATCTAATAGTGTTTCTTAGTAAACATTTTACCAAGACATGTGAACGATTAATCACAAATTTCTATACCCTTAACTCTTAAGTGATGGTATCATTGATATTTTAGGTTGTGTTGAACCACATTATGTTTCACCACAATATTGAGACGAGCTTGATCTATTCATTGCATCTGTGGAAAAAAGCATTTTATGATCAATTTTCGTATGATTTTACTTCAAAAATTTATCTTACTTCATCATTTTTTATTTGGAATTGAAATTGGTAATTTTTATGAAAACTAAAATTTAACATACTGTTTTGGGTTAGTGATATGTTTAAAATGTTAACAAATTAAGTTTTCCTCATGATTAAATTACCATCAAGCCAAGTATGGAAGCTTATTTAATATTTCAATTATTATTTGAAGTACACCCCAACTTTTTTACTACTGGCCTGTTTGGTAGTAAAATTATATAAAGAATATACTGTTTAGTAAAATAAATAAAACAATAATTGTAGATTTTTACCTGGTAGTTCTTGTATCAAATGTGTTTTTATGTTTTATAGGGTCCACATTTAATCCAACAAAGGCAGTTGCAGCAACAAACACAGCAGCAACAACAGCATCCAGGATTGGTGATGGGTATCCAGCAACAAGTTCCTGGACCACAAATCCAGCAGCAGCAACAACTGCAGCAACAGCAACTTCAACAACAGCAGCAGTTGCAACAACAGCAACTTCAACAATTGCAGCAACAATCTCAGTCACAACAGCAACTGCAAGGACAATCGCAACAAATTCAGCAATTGCAACAACAGGGCCAAACTTCACAAGGGATGTCTCAGCAAGTTTTACAATCACCACAACAAAGGCTTGTTTTGCAGCAAACTGTTGGGGGACAGACTTGGAGGTCTCCTTCTGGTCATACAGTGAGTTTAATTTTTACAAATTTTACATTTTTACAATTGGCATAATATGTTTTGAGGTGGTTGAATTGTTGTTATTAGTGAAGTTCAAACAAAAATTTCTTTTCATAACATGAAAGGAAAAACACACTTATTTAACAATTTCAAGCAATAGTTCAGCTTTCAATGTTACGATATTTATGTATTTAGTAATTTATCAAAAACAGATGCACATAGGAGATAAGAAAGTTTTATTAGTTTATCACAACATTTGATGAATACTCCTTCAGTTTTGCTTTTAAAGTNCATGCGTAGGATACTTATTTAAGTGTTATAATTCATTATTCAAGTTTTACATTTTCAATTATCTTTCGATTAAAACACATTATGAAGTTTTAAAAATAGACAAATAAAGAATAAAATATTGCTCATATTTCATATTGCTCATCACCTAAGCAGTCAAAAACAGATGCACATAGGAGATAAGAAAGTTTTATTAGTTTATCACAACATTTGATGAATACTCCTTCAGTTTTGCTTTTAAAGTTGCTTTACTGACATAAAAGTTTTTTTTTAGATTATTTCGAAGCATATTATAAAATTTCTTAGCATTGTCATGTAACTTCTTTGCCCAATAGTTAAATTATGCTTTGGCCCAAATGCCTAGTGTCCAGAGGTCTATCACGATTATCTGTATTCAGTCCTATTATATTATAAATTCTTTCTTGAAGTATTCACAGTGGTTCATATGCAGAGTCATATGCCATAATTCCATATACGGCTTTACTGTTGAAAAGACCATAGTAGATTTGAAGATGTTTCTTTGATAATACTCTTCTGAGTTGATAAAATACATATACTAAACACAGTGCACAATCATATATAACACCTAGATATCAATTCAACTCTTTGTAGAGGGTTTACATTTATGTTTTCAGGTACAGAATCACACTAGTTTTGCCAAAATTTATGAAAATAGATTTATCAATGCTCATTTTGATGTAGCCATGAGAAAATTCTATCTAGTTTATTTGTAACCATCTTGTTTAATTCAGTCCATGATTAGTCGCTCATAGGAACAATAGCCATGTTCCTTATAGTTGCTTTCTATCCACCTTACAAACTTTTCTTCTTGTGGTTTTTGAACTCCTGTCATATTACATCTCCAAAATTGTGGTTAGCCACACAGCCAGGATCAATTAAGTAATTATTCGAACCCTGTCCCATCACCAATTTTCATTCAATTAATTGTGACATCATATCTAATAGTCAAGAAAAGACGACAAGAATAATAGTAGGCAACTACCAATACTCTATTTTTTCTTTCAATGTGGTCAAAATGTTTAATGAAAACAAGTTGTTATCTGGAAGCAATTTTAGGATTCTGAAGTGTATTTCACGTGAAAATGTCTTCTTCCAGTTGGTGCAAGGTCAGCAAATCCAAGGCCAACAGCTTCAGGGATTGCAAATCCAACCAGGGACCCAGAACCCTCAGATACAAGGACAGTCACCTCTACAAGTGAGAACCACTATGGTATGGTCTATTCTGTATAAGTTTATCAAATTTTGACAGCCAGTCACATTGTGTACTTTGTACAAATGTGTGTATGATAAACTTTCATGGTTTTTGAGTTCATTTAGCTGTAAATTTGCAGATAGATTTTTTAAAATTGGTATGCTAAAATATTCTAATTCTTGAAAATTTATGGAAATTTTTGGGAGATTTTAATATGTTTGATTTTTGCTTGTTAGTTTGTTTCATAATTGTTTTTGTTTGCATTTTTTCCTTCAGTTCTGTGTTTTTTATGTACATTGTGCATGCAAATGGCTAATTATTTTTTTCATTTTCCAGTTTTTCATTTTTAATACATATTTAAATAAGTGTAGGCACTAGGAAGTTGATTTTAACTAAAATGAATGGGATTATTTTTTGTTTATTTTACTTTGGTTGATAAATATTAATTTGTAAAATAAATTACTCTTGTTTTACTCATTTTGTTATTTTTTTGATTGAATTTTTTTTTATTTTCTCATAGAACAGTTTAAACAGAAGAATTATTGTTAATGTAAGAGNATTTTCTCATAGAACAGTTTAAACAGAAGAATTATTGTTAATGTAAGAGACTTTTTCTGTTTTAGCTGTCAAAATGTTGTAAACTTAATGGAATTAACCACCATGATAATATAATGTACATAAATACATGTAGATGAAAGTAGGAACTGGATTTCATTTATTCATGTTGATACTATGTATCAAAATCAAATAAATTTCATATTTATCCCTGTCTTCTATGGATGGTAGCAGAGTGAAATATTATTTTTTACCAGTTATTATAAAAGATGTCATGAGTTAGTTTAATTATAATTTGTTAGTAATGTTAGAAATTAAATGAGAACCCCAATACAGGTCCTGGAACCTACATTTTGAAGAAGTAGCACACTATGTTCAAACATCCCTAATAAATTCATCTTGATTTGAATTTCAAAATTGTTAGTGTAGAGTCTTAAATGATTGATTCAGTATTTATTCACTGGTGATTTAATCAATTGGATTTTGGACATATCTTAGTTATTGAAGTTTCTTCATCTTGTAGTTCATGTTCTTCTTTCCAAAATTCTCTGATACATAATGATTTAAAACTAACAAGATTATTGTGAGGAAACTTCAGGGAATATGATAATCTAAATTTATTACATTAGAATTGATTAAAAGTATAAAGGGTATCTCAATAAGATATTTTGTTTTTTCTAAACATTTGCATATTGATTCTTAGTATTCCCAAAGAGAGAAAATTGCTATTGATTGATGTTCATGTAAAAAACTTTGCTGCTGTCTTTGATAGGGGGAGAAATAAATAATTGAAGTTATGGAATTGTACAAATTATGTATAAAGTTAAAGTACTTCGTACTTGTTCCAGAAATTTCTACAAACATAAGACTGATCTAACTTTGTGTAATCCACTATCATGATTCTTAGCTTTTTATGAGTAATCTTGAAACGAGAATCACAAAATCATATCCTTGCATATTCCAAGTGATCATGAAAATGAATATTAATAATCATAAAAGTGAATATAATTTAAAATTTTCTAGTTCTGAATGTGGAAAGTCAATGTGAAATATGCTTCTGAAATTTCAGTATATACTAGGATGTAATATTTAAGTTACATCAGTTGTTAAAACTAGCTACCTTTTAACCTTTTGGCTGGGAAAATCATTAGATTTAAAAAGTTTGGAATTTGGTGTATGTAGAAGAAAAAAAAACTACCAATGTGGACCATCTTAATTTTGTATTTATTTGAAGTATTAATTTTCATTGTGGTAACTTTCTGACCTTCTACCCAGGGGTCATCATTGAAAAATGTTTGTGAAAATGGGCAAGTTGGACCCCTTCGTAATATGCCACTAAAATGAGGTCTCCTTCCTCGTCCACCCACTCATATTTATCAAGAATCCCTCTGGTTTTGAGAAAAAACTAAATTAAGGAACAAATTTTTTGTGATTTGTTTACACATTTACTCTTAATGGTGATTTAAAGAGCATTGCAATATTTTATTTTATTTGTATAAACGTTTCTCATATTTTAACAATGATTCAAAAACATTACCTTGTAGATGTATATAGAGAGGAACATTCTTTGGAAGGTGTTCTGACAATGAGAAATAAAATTTTTGTTCAAATATTAAATGTTATTATGAAATGTAAATTATTTGGTTTGACAACCATAGATGTTATTTACAGTATGCGAAATGAGCTGTGGTTACTCAACTTGAGTGGTGCCTCAATGTTATTTTTCCTTCCTGTCCCTTTAGATAGTATAACTTTACCACAAAGCAAAATACTTCAGAAACTAACAGTGGAGTCAGTATGATTAATTGTGAATGTAAGTGGAGTGTGTGGCTGACATCACTCAATTAATATTTAAATTTCAAGCTCTATTTTCTTTGGTTAAATCTTTCTCCTGAAAATTCCCAGTGTTTTTTAATTTTTTTAAACACCCTCCATAAAATATAATTTTCTGTCTCTTATCACTGTATTTTTTCCATTGTTTTCTTTTCCTCCTGGAAGAATATTACAATATAGTATTAATCAGTTTCTTTTTATACAGCTCTTTTGCCCGTCTGTTAAAATACAGTTTTTATTCCTTCGAAGTAGTTAAAATCTTACCCAAGTTTTCATTTATATTTTGGTTTAGTATCAAAAGTGTGCAAGATTTAGTTTGAATCATTTTTATTTATGGGAGTCGAAATTTTTGAAAACATAAACTGAACAAAACCGGCATAATAACACCAAGATAAGCGAGACAAAAAATCAAGACTGTAGTTTCCCTTAAAAAAACATCTGAATGGGTTAGTGGTTTACAGAACATAATATGCAAGCATGATAAATTAAATGGCGTTTCTATGTTGCTCATTGTTTTATTGGTATAAAGCTTTTTCGGCTGCGTAGCAGCTATCGTCAGTAACATACACTGAAAAATATAAATGTACATAAAATGACAATAATAAAAATAGAAACATAATATGAAAGAATACAATAATTGGGTGAAACAGTATCGAAAGAAGTGTATTTTTGGTTGTTGTTGAAATAAAGAAAGGAAAGAACAATGAAAAATGAATAAAAGAAAACAAATACAGAGTGAGCAAACCGACAAAATTACGTACCTGAGTATTGAGGAATATTTTTGGTGAATGCGCAGAGTACGCCGAACGGAGGTCATTATATGGAAAGTGAAGGGGTGTTGCGGGGTGGGCGGGGGGAAAGGGGTTGTTGGAGTTTTCCAGGAACCGGCTGCAGAAGACGGAAAGAATTTCCAAGGGTTTTAACTGTTGGGAATGGGGTGCAGTGTCCTGGAGAGTTGGGGGTGAGAGGGAAGGAATTTGAAGGCTAGTTTCATGAGAGGGGAATGAAATTCAGGGATTTGTTCATTTAATAGGGAAATGTTGTTNCACACTTCGCCAACAACCTAGTAGAAAACACACACACATTTAACATTGAAAAGGATTTTTATATTTTAGAAGTAGAAAATAGATTTTGGCCCCAGATCAAATTAGAAATTTTACATATCCATAGTATTCTAAAAAACAACATTTCCCTATTAAATGAACAAATCCCTGACTTTCATTCCCCTCTCATTAATCTAGCCTTCAAATTCACTGCCTTCATTCCCAATAGAAACGCCATTTAACTTATCATGCTTTGATAATGTTGCTAAAGCTCCACAATTACGAAGTATAATATGCAAGGGAAAATATATTATTGCAACTTGAAGCAATCTTTCAACTAATCAGAATCATGCAAAATGTTATTCAAGAACCAATTTTTTATAAGCACAAACTTTCCCCTGGCCATGTACTAAATCAGACTGTTCAAATCTGGAGAATTTGGACAAAAAATGTTCAAGTCTTTTGAAAATAACTTGTAAGCTAACACATTTACAAGTAATTAAAAATAAGTGCCATAAATTGTTCTCTCTTAATGTGAGAACAGAATATAAGGAGATTCACTTCTGCATTGTAATTCATCACAATAAAAGGACAAAAAACATGTGTACTTATGTTTCTATTGAAGATAATTATGTATTAAGTCTTATCGAATTTATAAAACCAAATTGAATTGTCATGTGATTTCTGCAATATGTACTTGCAGGTGCATAAACAGCAGTTCATCTTGCGTGAGGGACCCCCAGGACAGCCTCCTCAACAATTTGCTGTCACTGTGCAACAGCGAGAAGTTGTTCAACAGTGGCCCCAGCAACAACAGCAGCAACAGCAACAACCACAACAACCACAGCAACAGCAGCAGCAGCAACAACCACAGCAGCAGTTTCTCCAGCGGCAACAACTGCAACAGCAACAGCAACAACAATTGCAGCAGCGACAGATTACGTGGAGTCAACAAGCTCAGCCTCAGGTATATGTTGAAGAGTTGTAGAGTTCTAAATTTGAAAAACTCCTTTATTAAGGTTTTAATGTAAATAGTCAAAGAAGTTAAGACTGATAATGAAATCATGAGGTTAAAGATTTTTACGCTAAAAAATAAATAAATTGTTAACCTGCAAAACTACTTTTAAAAAAATTTAATAAAATAATTTCTCTTAAATTCTCCTAACCTCATTTGACAAATAAATTTTAATTTTATCTTAGTCAGAAGACATGTCAATATTTGGAAACTGTTAAAACTAAAACAACTATATGTTAATTCCTGCAGATTGAATGTATTGTTTGACTCTTTCTCAGAGTTGTTATTTCAATTTATGCCTTTGAATATGATTAATTATACCATAAATTATGTTAATTGTGTTTTCACTGTACAACTTCACTTAATTTAATTTACAGTCAGAGACATTTCTGAGAGATTTTATCCTATCCCCAGCTGAACAGAACTGGAGCACCCCTAGTCAAACAAACTTGATGTATCTTTCTATAAAATGAACTTTCTGTTAAAAATGTTCAACAAATAAACAAGTTGGAGGTTAAAATTTTGCAAGTAAATCTTCTCTCAAACATTGCAAAATTTAAATCATGATTGTTGAACTGAAGTTCTTTCTAATGGTGAATAATTTATTTGGACTTAACATTTAGTAACCAGTTTGTGTGATTAGTGGAGCTCCAGTCATGTTGAGCTAAAAACAGGAACAGTATTTCAAAAATGTTTCTGACCATAAGGTTTGTTGAGCGAAGTTGTGTGTTAAAAATTATTAATGTAGTTTATTATATCATGAAGACTTCACAATGTAAATTCCATTGAGTCATTCTTCTTGGATTCCAGAACAGAATTAAGATAAGTATTGATCTTTAATGAAACCTTTTTTTAATAGGGTCCTCCTCGGCAACTGATTCACTTGGATCCTACTGCTCATGCACACCTACAGCAACTAGATCCTCAGCAAAGGGCTCTTTTCCTTCAGAAAATTCAGAAACAACGCCAACTTCAACTTCAACAGCAGAGACATTTGCAGGTGAGTTGTTTCAGTTTCTTTTCTGGACTCTTCAGCTCATTGTCCTCCAAATTATTAAGCTCTGTGACGGAGACTTGGTGGAAATAACAATAATAGAGTGCAAATCTTGCCTCTATGGGTGCTTACAAAGACCCATTTGAACGAGCCATGTTAATTTTCAATAAACTTCCAGGACAAATCAAAGAAGCAAACCAAAATGCTTTTAAAAGATTGCTTAAAAATTACCTTATTGAAAAGTGCCCATATAGGTTACAGGAAATTCTATGAACATAGTTTAATTCAAACATATTGTTACTCATTGATTGGATAAATTCTGTAAAATATTATGTAATAGGTATTATGTATATAAATTTATGTATTTAATAAAATCATGTAAATTTATGTAAGTTAACTGTTTGACAAATGCTTCAAACTTTGTAACATATAGGTTAATAAGCAAATAAAGATTATTATTCTCTGCTGTTATATTTGTGAACTACTGAGGTGGCTAGTGATGATAGGTACTTTATGTAAGTCTTAATGAAGAGGTAATGATGTTTCTGGTAGAAATATTGTAATTTCATTGCAGTCATCAAACTTTTACATATAAAGATTAAACCTCTTTTTTATTTATTTCAAAAACATTTTATCTCTCAGCAATTTCCAGTTCCATTATTAGAAGGGTAAAAATTACTACATGTTACATGGTAAATTGTAGTTCCTAACTAAAATGTAAATAATGAACTGATTAAATCATTTTTCTGTTAAAGATTGATATTATATTCATTACTTTGAAGTGACTATCACAAATTTGCGATATTTGAATTTTTCAACCAGATAATACCAAATTTTAGTATTTGTCTGTGTATAAGCAGTGCTGTCCTTGCCTGCTGCTTGAACTAGTTCTGCCTCTTTAATGTGTAGACCTCTTGAGAAGGCTGAATGTGTTTGTGTGTATTCAATGCTCATGGAGTAAGTGACATCACCTGCGGAGCCCATCATGTGCGCAGTGATGCGTAGCACAGTGTAGGGAATGCCTGTAAGGCACGAGTCCATTGCACAGTTTTTGTCCACAACAATCGGGCAGGCATGTGCAGTGTGTCTGTGCTGCATCTCAACTGGCATTGTTCCCCTTTATAACACGGAGCCACAGAAAGTATGCAGCCGCTGTGCTGTGTGTGTGTGAGAGAGAGAGAGAGTATATGAGAGGGATAGAGAGAGGGTATGTGTGTGGGAGTGAGAGAGAGTGACAGTATCTTGTTGTGCAACCCAGGTCAGGGTGGGCTCTTATGGGGCCCTTGGACGGTACATGTGTGTGGTGAAGGTCTCTATCATATATAGAAGAAAGAATGAAAAGGATTATTCAAACATCACATAATTTTTACTTGCGAAAAGTACAGGGTTTCCTTAGGTATCACAACTTTTGTTTGTACTTAATGCAATCTCTCTGTTAACAAAAGAAACTTGGGCTCTAATGACCTCGATGTTGATGAACCCTAAAGCCCCACCAAAAAAAAAAAAAAAAAAAAAAAAAAANAACTGACGCTAAACACACCTGTGGAACAGTGGCCACCAACAAGTTCAAGAATGAAAGTTCAAACTGTCATAGTGTGTATGTTTCCTGTGACTTAGAAATGTTCATTTCTTAAACAATGAAGCTTGAAATTGAAGGTGTTGTGGTGGCTGGAGTGGTCTACTGGATTGAATGTGAGAGAGAATTATTAGTGTGGAGTGATGAGGGATGCTTTACAAGAGAATACCTGAGACTAAACTCTGTATTGATATCTTTTATTATGGAGAACCCGACATAGTCAGTAGGCGCTCGGATGGACAGCAGCGTTGGCTCTGTTGTTGCTCGGGGAAGGAGGATTTTGGGAAAGAAAGAAGACAAGTTAATTAACGCCATGCAAACACAATTTCTGAAGGATATAGGTAGACAGAATGAGAGTCATTTGCACAAAGCAAACATAAACTGTATAAGGATATGAAGTTTAGCAAGGCTGCTCGAGGCAAATCGTTTGAACTCTATTGTATTTCTATGAGCAAAAAACCAACCTAGTGTCTTCGATGCAGCAACTGTGACATTACCTGTTTCCTTGGCAATTTGATGCTCACATTCCTAACATGCTCTGACAGTTGGTATCTGAAACTTTCCAATATCTGTGTTCTAGTTGCAACGCCAGCAGCAAGTGGTGGCAGCTGCTGCTGCAGCACAGGGACAACCTCCCGGTTCTGCTGGCTCCAATGTCGCTGCTGCCGCCTCTGCTGCAGGTTTGGGGCGCATCTTAGGTCCCCGAGGTGTGGTTTCTGGACCTGGACCAGGCGCTGTGCCAGGTCCTGGACCTGGTGCTCTTCAAGGGACTTCAGGGGGTCCACCTCAGCAAATTGTCATCAGAGGACAATTACCCCCAGGGATGACTCCTCAGCAGTGGCTGCAGCAACGTCAACAGCAACAGCAGCAAGTAAGTGAAGAGAGAGGGAATTATATCACTATATGTAAATGCCGACATTATTAAAGAAAATGATTTCTAATTATTCAAGAAGGAAGACTTCGAACAGTCCTTAATGGACCTTTCTTGGTGCATGAAAGACAACAACTTATCAGTTTAGTTCATTATTGTTCTTTCAGTGTAAGCTACTCCACGGAACTAAAATTCTTTTAGATAATTTTTACCTCAAAGGGAACTTATTACTTTCAAAGAACTTTTTTTTTTTTTTTTTTTTTTGTGGAGCACACATTTAACTAATTACTTTCCGAAATGACAATTGGCCGGATGTTTCAAGTTTAGTATGCAGAAAAAACAATGTGTGTTAAAAAATGTAAGAATATTCATGAAACAAAGCTTCTGCACACCACAGTCGGTGATGCAGAATTATAAGTTAGCTCTGTGTTGCATTCAGTTGGTATTAGTTATGTATGGTAATTGGAGTTTTTGTATTATATCCAGTAATGAGCGTGTTTGAGGTAGTTTCTCTGTTACAGATGCTTAAGTCATAGAAATGTGGATTTCATGTATTGAATTTACAGTTACCCCTCACCCAGTAAATCCACAAGTTTTTGCTGACTGAGCTTTTACCAATAATCTGCGTAAGGGAAGAGGGGCCACTAGGCTGCAACAGATCTTCTGTTCTGACTGTGCAAGAGGAGACATTTATTAGAAATCAGTGTTTAATGATGAATTAATTTTTTTTGTATAATTTATGCACCCCTATTTTAAGACTATTTTTTCGTCAATCAAGATGCAATAAATATGCAAGTTAGTATGGTAAGTTCTGGCTTTCCCGTGTACCACTTGTCGAGGATTGTTATGCACCTATTTTTTCCATGTACCTACACATGTTGAAGATATGTAACAGCATAATTCTGTGAATTATAAGTAATCTTGCACACCCTTAGATGAATCAGGAGATTTAAGATTGTGTTTTGCTAACATTTTGTTATTGTGATTAACCGTGCAGATAGGATTACCAGACCTCATGAATAATTGTTAATGGGATGCTGCAACCCTTTATGTCCCTAACAATACCATTTCTTTGTGATGATCTTCAAGTAATGAAGATACACATTATAACAGATTTCATTTCAATATGATGTAGTTGGTGAAGAACATTAAAACTATTCTAGGTTCTGGTGTAAAGGAAGGTAAAATATAAATTGAGAAAAATGGCTATTAACCTTACAACGAAAGTTATATGCATGATTGCTGTATTTTATTCAATGTAAAATGTACACTGTAGTACTGTGCATATAATTGATGTATTTTGTGACTAATTTATATATTTTTTCTCATATTCATTTGTAATTCATATAAAACAATTCATTCAATAATATATTATTATTATTAGCCGTAGAGCTCCCGAAGCGGAAGACGCTGAGTATGATTCATGATCATTGATTATTGGACTTGGTGTTTTTCTTGTTTTTCCTGTTTGCCCACCAGCTTTTCATCTTTTGAGAAAATGCAGCTTTTCTTTCTTCACTCCATCTTGTTCCAACTCTTGGAGCTTTTACCTCTGGAATAATTTCCCATTCATTTATTTTTGTTCTAAAACTATTTCGATTGGTAATTTCATTATCAGTAATTTCTGCCAGAACTAGATCTTTCTTAACGTTTTTAATCCATTCCCCTCCATTGACAAGCGAAGCTACATATTTTACCATTCTTTTTGTAATTCTATGATCGGGAAGTCTCATGATATGACCAAAAAATTTTAGACGTCTTTTTCTCATGTCTGTTACAATATTTGAATGTTGCTCAACTATGGTATTTTTTTGTAATCTATAACCATTTTCCGTCAATCTTGGACCGAGAATTTTTCTTATTATCTTCCTTTCCTCTTTTTTCAAATTCTCTAAATCGGCTTTCCTGTTGAGGTTCAGGGTCTCACTAGCATAAAGCATTGATGGTTTGATCACTGTGTTATAGTGTCTAATTTTTGTGTGAAGAGACAAGCATTTTTTATTATAAATAAAATTCAATAATATATATAATTCAATTTTACATTCAGTAGTTGGTAAACTCCTACGTTCTTTTTTACTTATGCTGCAAGGTATTATCTCTTCGTTCATCTCCTACTAATCGATCTGCTACATCTCTTGACTAATCTTTCGTCTGCTAGTACTCGAGCGTACCAGAGGAGAGAAGTGCCTGCGACGAAAATGTTTTGCAGAATTTCTCATAACTTCCAATAACACTACTCACAGTTTCCCCTAGTACTACCTCTCGTGAATGACGCTATACTATAGGACATCAGCAGCGCTTAGTTGGCTCCTCTTCATGCTCTAGAACCTAAAAAAAAGAGTCTATACCATTGCGACTATGTGCAATACAAGCAGGGTCGGATTAAGAATAAAATTGAGCTCTGGCATGCAGAGAACACAGTCGCCTTAACCCTCCCTCCCCAAACTTTCCTCCCACCAATTATACACTACCCATCAATTCGAACACCAGAGCTACACTACTAATGAATTATCATATTATAAAATAGATGTCAGTTTATGATTGATTGTCCACTTATTTTTTCAAGAACATCAACACATTACTGAAAAAATGCGTGAAAATTTTTGTAATTATTTGAGAATCATTCATAGAAGCGCTGTCCAACTTATCTTAACTTAAGTACCATTTTCTACACACTTTCAATTGATCAATCTGGCATGGGATAGGGTTTGGCAAAATGTTGCCCATCGAATAAAACTAATGGATCATATTCATTATTTGTAAGGCAGTATTTTGATTCTCATCAACAAATTTATTTTATTTGTAGCTGAAAAAAATTAAATAGTGTATTTCTGTTTTTTGAGTACTTTTAATATTTATGATAAAATATATTCATATTGTAATTTTTAGTGGGATAATTCCAAACAAAATTTTATATTTTCTCACCAAACATACCATGTCAAATATCAATTTGGACAGCATAGATTTACAACACACAGTTGTGCCTCCCAATGTTGGATCAAAAATTTGATGAAAAATGTACTATAATTCATGGACTCTAAACAGAACTGTACGCGGGCCACCATTTGGACAACTCTGATTTATTGTAACATTTCTAAAGTGCTGCGATTTTTTGTCTGTCCTAAACTGTGTGAACAAGTTAACATAGAGCTGACTTAGGGTGCTACATCTACTCCTAACTTACCATGGATAACAAACATCTAGAAAACCATCTTGAAATCTAGTCCATCTAGAAATGTGCTGAGGACTATGATAAATTGTATACATTTTAAGAGCTCTTCTGTCTACTTCCATCACCAGACAGCGCCCTAATCCTTCTCCCATATTTTGCACTTGATGCTTGTTAGTTTCTTTGATTCTTAATTTAGTGCTATATAAAGAAACCTTGTGTGGATTTCAGGTGCTGCAAGCTCAACAAGCAGCAGCGGCAGCTGGTGGCGTTTGGGCCAGCACTTCTCCAGAAGCAGCGGCTGTTGCTGCACAGCAGCGCCAACAACAATTGCAGCAGCAGTTACAGATGCAGCAAGAAGCTGCCAAGCAGCAGCAGCAGCAACAACAACAACAGCAACAACAGGCTGTTGCTGCTCAACGCCTTGTTGCTTTCGGGCCAGGGCCTGCAGCCGGTGTGCCTCAGGCAGCGGCAGCCGCTGTTGCAGCGGCGGCGGCAGCGGTGGCAGCAGCGGGTGGTAGCACCACTGGCCCGGGGCAGGTAGGTGGCTGGCTCGGGGATTCCTTTTCGGAACAGCCACTTGGTGCTGAGGAAGAAGGCGCATGCGCGAAAGAGTCGCTGGGCCTGGGTTCGGTGTGCGCGCGCAGCACGGAAGGTGCAGCGGTGGTTGGTTGGCTGGGTGGCTGTCTTGCTGGCTCAAGCTGGTTGGTTGGGTGAATGGTCGGTTGATTGGCTGATTGAATGTTTGATTGGTTGGGGTGCCCTTTGCACTTTGCCCACGCACTGGAATTTTTTTTCTGGTTTCACTTCCTATTTTTAAAACAAATCTTTCTTTGTTTATTGTATATGTTATTTATATTTTTGTTTCATTTATATATTACTCGGTATATGCGGACTAGTCATTCCGCAGAAACCTGCAAAATCCTGAACCATTCCCTAATCTGCATGTTTGCTGCGCGGTTCCCTTCTTTTACACATGGTTTCGTCCCTTTGCTTGCGGATCCTCCAATTCTGCTGCTTTTGGGCGAAACGTGCGTTGCTATTCCATAGACCCTCCTTTCCGCCTTGCCTGCTTCCCTTTCCCCCCTCCCCCCCTGCAGCAGCGCGCCCTTGCCCTCGCAGCCTGCTGTTGCGGCTGCAGCTGCACCCGCGGTGGCGCCAGGTGCGCAGCAGGCTCAACCTCCTTCAGCGCCACCCCAACCGACACCACAGCAATCGCAGAGTCTGCAGTCGTCTGCCACGGCCACTCCCCCTCCGGTGACGACAGCGGTGGCAACCACTCGATCGCCGCAGCCTTCTTCCCTCCAGCAACCGGCGTCGCAACTGTCTCCCCAGCCTCCAATACAGCAGCAACCTCAGCCACCGGCGCAACAGCAGTCCCCGCAGGTGAACCCCCGAACCAAGACGGCACTCGCCAACATGCTGAGTCACCGCCTGCTGCAAGGCGGGGCAGCGGCGACCAGCACAGCAGCTGCAGGAGCGGGGCAGGCAGGCCATGCACAGCAGGCCCAGGTGCAGGCTGGGCCGCAGGTGAGCGTCGCGGCGCGTCGCTGGTCGGCCGGCCGGACGCCTGGCGGACCACTGGTCAGAGGAAGGTCAAGCGGCGCGGGAAGCGATGTATGCGATAGACACGTGGCATTGCATGGAAGTTAGGATTTCCATGCTTCTCTCTATACTGTTTTAAAAGACAGATATAGGTGGAACAATGTGCTCTGTGCAATGTGAATATAGTGTTGATTCTTAAGTACTCTTATAAAGAGAAGTAATTACTTCTGACGCAAAATTTTGAGTACTGATTCATATTTATAAACTATTTATGTTTTAAAGTACTTCCCTGAAAATTTATTAATGCACCCAGGGTATATCCACCCTGTCTGTTAAAACTTACTTTTGTCATTTCTCCTTTATCATTTTGTAATGTGCCAAGTCATGTGCAAAGTAAATGTAGGGCTTAGTTAAACTGCCACGTGTCTGAAAGCTTCGCAGTGCGCTTCCAGTGTTGCCTTGTATTAGTCCCTGCCAGTAGGGTCCTCGTGCCCGACCGGACGCGAATGGACTAACCTCACTAACCGCGCTCTCTCCGCGGTCGTCACCAACCTCTTCTCCCCTCCTCGCATCATGCACCTGGGACCACAAAAGAGGACAGAGTCCATTATGGTGGCGACAGCCTGAGCTCGCCATTCTAGAGGTTGAAATGCCCTCTTTCCCCTTCTACAAAAATGAAACAAATACCCACTCACTTGCTCATTCTCTTGCCTGCTTGCTTGACTTGCCTCACCGCTTACCTGCTTGTTGCCTGAAATAGAATGCACTGTTTTGGGAAACTGTTCTTTTTTATTTTGTTTTGTTTTCGCTTTGCTTTATTGGGTTTGGAAGGGCTTTGCTTTTGTTTGCCTGTGAGTGCTTGCTTGTTGCCTGTGTTTGTTGTGTCGGACATCACCTAGAGCCCAAGCCAAACAACTAAGCAGTGTGCTTTATGAGATGGGTGCTACGAATGATTTTGGATTGGACTGTAAGTTATGAACCAACAAAGTGAAAATGATATTCGATCTAAGGAAGTTGATGTACACAAATCAAACTGATATCTTTTGTATTCTTTTTTGGAAATGAATGTGTCTGGTCAGACATTTGTATGTATCGAGACTGCTTGTTGTTATAGGATGTGACTTTGTTCTATAAATATTTTTCCTAAATAATGATTTTTCAGTCATACTGCCTACGTTAATAGACTTATTAACGCAAAGACACTTCATAAACTTGGATATGAGCTACACAATTAGACTGTTGTATCAGATCAGTATTTCTTTGATAAATTGCAAAGTACGCAGGAGAAATTGTTATTACTCGCTCACTATGTGCTCCAAACCAAAGTGAAAATTTGGGATAGAATTTTCTCCTTTCCTTTTTTGTTGTCTGTTCTTTAACTTGTCTCTGCCTGAATAGTCAAGAACACTGCTGGCAAATCAGCATCAAATGAAAGTGGCTCCTTTTAGATAGAGGTGAAATGTATTCTCATGACAATACCCTGTTGAGTTATATATTGGCTGATAAATGGGTGTATATCATTTATTCATTTTAAGGAAATGATAAATTATAATAATATTACAAACAGCAGTTTGCCTGAGTAAAAGCGGTTTTTATTACTTTATCAACTGAAAGTTTTTCTGATGTTAATTACTAGTTACTTTCATAAATTAAATCATAATGAAAATGGTGAATAAGAAACACCCTTGATTCCTTAACTTATTTTCGATATCTATATGGGAAAATAATAGGCCAATTATAAGTGGTGGTGTTTTTCCACTTATACACATTTCCTTTCCCTAAGGTACTTTTCTGGATGGAACATGGAGAGAAATGACAACGGAGATGTGGTTGTAGGTGGTAATGATGGGGAGAGGGGAAGGTATTGCCCACACCCCTGCCAACTGTCTACGCGAAGAGTTTCATCACTAAACCCACCTTCTTTTCATGCAAAATGTTAAGAAAAAAGAGTACTAGTTAGTCAAAATGAAAGTGAAATGGTCATGATTATTATTAATTTAGATTCTCTGAAAGTTATTGATCCTGTAAGATTTATTCATTTGATAGTTATAATGATTTTCTGAGCAGTACACAATTGTTGTTTAAAGGTTTTTTCCTTCAAAAAGTTTTAAATCCTATAGAAAATATTATTTTTTCCTTGTTTATCACCGAAGCTCTAAAGTAACTATAGACAAGCTACAGCTTTGCTATCTAGCCACATAGGAGGCCCTTTCATTTCTAGCTTAATTCTGGGTGACTTTACTGTAAATAAATTCTATAGCCCCATTCAGCATATTTTAATTTTTTTTTTTTTTTTCAAATGTAGGATTGGTGTTTGAAACACATGTAGGATTGGTGTTCGACAGCCAAGTGAAAATTGCAATGGACCGGGACTCGAAGCAGGAGGTTCCGGGTTCAAGTCCCGGTCCGTACAATTTTCACCTGGCTCTTGACATTGCAAATGTATTAAACTGTTCATCACTCCCATCAAAATTCATTTACAATTTAACCAACTATGAGCTGAGAAGATGTAATCTTTTCATTGAACATCCTGTGGCTATAATTCTCCAATTGCAAGATTGTGAAGACTGCGAAATGATTATGTGAATCCACTTCTTGGTACTGAGACAATCATCTTATATAAAAAAACAAGCAAAGATGTATTTCTAAATGAATATTGTTAATAAGTCTTAAAACTGTAAATACTACTACTTTATATTGTAAGTTGGGCGTACAGACTATTGATCATTGATAATAAATAAATAAATAACATTTCTGTAAGGAGAAATTTCTGGTCCTAAGAAATTTTAAATAAAATGTAAGTTTATGTTAATATGAAGTGCAACTACAGAAGACCGGTAGTGAAATTATTGGCAGAAAAAGCTAAAATGACTGTCTTCCATGTAGAGGGCATATAAATTTTCTCCATCTATCGTAATGGAACTCTGTGACGAAAACAAGAGACAGTTCTGCACAGTTGCGATGTTCTGTGTGATATTAATTACATTGGAAAATAAAGGACCCAGAGTGAATCTTCTAGTATATACTCACAGACATACTAATATTGTAGATGCATTGCACCACAAGCTAAAAGTAGCCGCTTTTGTGAAGTGCCACTGACTTTATATTGGTACTTAGAATAGAACAGAGAAGGACTGAAATGTCCATTTTATCACCGCTGCATTGTAGTGATTCACACAGTGCCTTAGTGCCACTATTTCAGACTGTAGATACATTGTAATCTTCAGAGTTACAGACTTCACTACTTGGTTGTAGGCTTCTTTAGGTGATGTGTGGAAAATTTGATATTGTTCATCTTTTTCAAGTTGTTTCATTCCATATTCAGATAAATTATATAAGAATGTTCTACTTTACTTTTTAATGTCCTCTTAATCTACATGTTTTTATTTGAAAGAAGAATATAACACCATTTTTGTGTTAGTGTGTGTTTTTTGTTTTTACAATTGTTGTTGAGTTACTAATGGATATTGTTTGAGCTGCTTATTTTCAATTTCTCTGTGTTTTTCTGTCATATAAGTTATTTATAATATGTTATTATGGTGACAACTCCTACATTAAAAAAGTTGTTCCAAGCCTTCAGTTGACATGTACGGGCATATGGTGATAATTTTATGTTCTATTTTTGATTTACTGTTGCCTTGAAAATTAACATTCTTTTATTTTCATAAACTGGCGAAGTCTTTTTTTTTTCTTAACTTTTCACATTGAATTAGATATCTTTTGTTTCTGTTCAACATATGATGTTTATTTGACAATATACCATATTTATGCATCTACCTATTATACTGCAAAGGTGATTTCTGCCCTCTGAAAGTTCTTCTGTCTAACTACTGCTGTTAGATAGTACTTTCTAGAAGGGATTTGACCAGTTACAGACCTCGCTTTAAATGCTGAAGATATTATTTATGTTTTCAGCCTTATGAAGATTTAAGTATTAGATTTCTCATAGCTCTCTCCCTCGACCAAGTGCTTTCTATACTACACACCTGTAGCTGAAATTCTGTGAACTCATGGAACCAAGCAAAAACAATTGACATTAGTTATTTTAAAAAGTCTAGCTGTATATGTTGGGATGAAACACTCTTGAGGATTAATCCTTGAATTGTAGAAGTGCCAATGAAGAGTTATGGGTTTGGAATATCTTCAATGAAGCACTGACTTTCCATTAACTTTTCTTTTTTTACTATTTTGCCTCAGAAAATAGTTGGTAAAAAATAGGATTAAATAAAAAATCTTCAGAAATATTTCTTAATAGAGATAAATTATAATTTTTATTATATTTTATGTGATGCTTATTAGATTTATCCATCCCTTTTGCTTAACCCTTGAGGTCCAACCCCTTGGAATTTTTGCGAATGGTTTATTGCATTTAATATGGAGAAGATACATTTATATTCATTTTATAAAAAAAAATAATTTGTTTGTTTATTTATTTAAGATTTTAGTGTCCGATAATATTGTAGCCATATATTGGGTATATGAAATGTTGTGCTAAATTACTAAATTACTTTAATTAATAACTCTCTTGCAAATGAGATCTTTTGGTTTTACTATCTTTTGACTCCTTCCAGTAGGTAAACCTTTTTTGAATTTTCACATGAACATTTGTGTTCATGCTGTGGAAAACAACTTTTCTTGAAAAAATGTTGGGTGAATTTGTGAAGTAAATACTTGCAATCTTCTGAGAGAAACTGCTTGTTACAAATTTGGAGCCTCTTCTAAGTTTTATATACAAATGATTTCAGACCACAAAAGTTTACATGAGATTTGAAATAAATCCAGACTGAATATTGAGCTACTTTTCATGATGGACTTAAAAAGTGACAAAAGCTATAGGGTATGTTTTAATTGTGATTTTAGATATTTCAAACATAATGTTAACAAATATGGCGGAGATTGTGTGTAAAAATTTATGGTTAAATTATGAGAAACAATCAAATGACTTTGGAGCAAAAATCCTGATGTGCAAAATGATTACAAGAAACCTGCATATTCAAATTTTAGAAGATTTGTTTTTGAGAAAGATTTTGTGTAACCCTTATTGTGTTATAGAGGCATGTTTCCTACTAATTCAAATTTTATAATCTATTGCCACCATGATCACTGTTGCAATAAGATGAGGAGTTTTGAGTCATGTCGTAGCAGAGGAACTCGTCCATAATTGGTGGTAGTAGTTGCGGGAATTATTTGAAGTTAGATGTTAGTGGGAAAACAGTATCTTTTCTATCCTCATGATACACTATAAGAGGATTGTTTCAACCGGGCATACCCATATTTCATCCATCTTAAGTCTTGAAAATTGAGGGAACACTTACCATTATTTCGCTGAGAGGAAATATCCTGGATACAATAGCGAATAGTTAATCCAGAATGTTCCGAGGATTTTCTTTCGGGGGGAGGAGTAATAACACTATGTTTGTAAATATGTTCAGGTGTCTATTATGTATTTGTATTTTTATACAATTATACTTATGTATTGTGTGTGAATACGCATACGAATATTAGGAAAAATACAAAAGGAACAAATTTCTTTTAATTTCGGGGGGGGGGGTTGATCCCCTTACTCTCCCCCCACCCCAACCTACATACGCCACTGGATTTAATGAAAGTAAAACGACTTCATATCGATTGAAAGACGTGACGCACTATCGACCTGTGTGTGCTGATATGAGGTTTCGAAACGCGCATCCTATTATGCGACTGTGTGACCTCCTCCTCCCTCTCCACCTTGTGCTATTTCTTCATTGACGCTGACTTGAGGCTCTTGTCGGGTGTCGTCGTAGGTGGGCGCAGCAGCGACGGCTCCTGGTGCAGCAGGCGCTCCTGGCACCGCAGGCGACGGCAGCGCGGCCGGCCAGCTGCGCCTCATGACGGCGCAACACCACGCGCAGCAGCAGCTGGGGGTAGCGGCGGCGGCAGCGGCCGCGGCTGCCGCTGCGGCGGCCGCGTCCGGGGCGCAAGGGACTGGCGTCGCTGGAGCGGTGCCTCCAGGCGCCGCGTCCGCCACTGGACCCCCTGGCGCACGCGCCGATCCGGCAGCTCTCCTGGCGTACCAGGTAAGGGTCCCCTTTTGAACTTAATTGTACGATATTTCTCGGAGAAACCGTTACATCATTAAAAAAAAGGTTTGAGTTACGTTGCGTGCATTAAATTAAGTAACTGTTACTACAATTTTTATTATACTGAACACAATTTGCCATTAAATAATTTCGAAAGTAATTGAATGTCGATTTTTTTGTATCAAATTCATTAAGAATTACTGAATTCTACATCCCCTCCTACAAAAAAAAGAGGGTACTGTGAGTGTAATTACTACCTGATACACGTTATTCGATGTTGGTGACATCTAGGTTGTTCACGGCCCTTGACACCGGTACGTATGTTCCTTTTGCTTTGCTTTACTTTAAGGCGTAGGAAGCTATGTTTCCTTTATCGATTTCTTTGTGTGTTTTTGATGCATTGGGTTTCTACTTACTCAGTTTTTAAAAGCCATTTACGAATGAACGTCAGCCGTGGTGTAATGATTCTTCCGACCTAGTAATCCGATCGATGCATTCTTATGAGCGAAAGTGCGTGAGTTCGATTTCGCGCTTGGCCAAACAGGGTTTCCTTACTTACTCTATTCCAATGTGATCCAGTGATATTGGCTAATTCAAACCCACATTTGAAAAAAATTTCTTGACGTCTTTAAAAGTATTAAAATATGAGGATTTAATGAGATTTTGAAGAAGCATTATGGTGGTAGATAAGCTTACATCGTCCCCTTGAAACCTTCGACCGCAATGGCTCAGTCCTTAAATTGGTGCCTCCAATTGGTGAGAGTGAATCTGGGTGTAGACTGGTTTCTGAACATCAAGGAGATTATATCCGAGCCTGATATGACACCGATGGTTTTCTGGACAAATACGTATGAATTTTCGATGTACAGACAACAATGTAATTGGAATAACATTTGTTTAAAGCGAACATGACGTTCTGATAAATGTGGATTCGTTTTTTTTTCTTCTTTCTTTTAACTGCTGTGTTAGCATATGAGAAGTGTGTCTGTTTGTCCACCAGCAGCGACGCCCATTGGGCAACATCGCCAACGCTGCCGGCGTGCGTCTGGCCGGTCCACCTGGCGTCGCCGTAGGCGTGCCCCAACAAGTAACTGCGGGTGGAGTTCAGTCCCAAGGCCCTCAACCTCCGCAGCCTAAGGTGCCGTTTGCACAACAGGCGACTGCCGTGCGGGTGGCGGCGGTGCTGGCGAAATCAGCTCAGAGTGCGGCGGCTGCAGCAGCTGCGGCGGCTGCGGCTGCTGCTGGGGGTGGAGGATCCGCGACGGTGGGCGGCGGACCGGTGGCTGGCCTCGGCGGGCCTCCGGGTGCCGCTGGTGGACCTGGCGCAGCCCCGCGCGCTCAGTTTTACGGGCACAATCCCAACCTTAAGTGTGAGTACATACTGTCAATCTTTTGACCTTAAAAGAAAAGGTTTGTGAGCAATTTACCCTCTGTATAATCTTTATGTAAATATAACACCTTGTATTAATTCATTATATTTTTCCTGTAAGAAGTAGTGAAAACTTCTGTTCAAATTCTTTAACTGCCTAAGACTTGAAATTAGCAAGCTAGATAATTCAATATTACAATCTTCCTTATTTTGACATTAAATTTCCGAAACTAGCTATGATGGAGGTGGGCATGAAAATGGTGCAGGGACAAAAGGAAGCAAGCAAAGAGTACATCAGAATTAATTTCATAAAGTATTTATTTACTTAAAAGTGACATCAGCAATTTAACACAGCGCACTTCAACCCAGAGATTTCAAATTAGGTACACTTAAATATACCTACATGCGGAGGGTCGTGAGGTGACAATTTGGGTCTGTAGGATTGACAATAATAATTGTTATATCCATCATCCATCCATATACCATTTTCTGCGTCGTAACATGGTGGTAATAAAANACAATTTGGGTCTGTAGGATTGACAATAATAATTGTTATATCCATCATCCATCCATATACCATTTTCTGCGTCGTAACATGGTGGTAATAAAAACTGAAACGAGCCCTAGAACCCCAAGAAATTTTTTTTAGCAATAATAAATCTGTCCACTATCACTTGATCTTGCATGACAATCCATGTTTTCTAAATTGGAAATTCTTATTTTTACTGATATTCTGCAATACAATAGCAACATCACATCAAGAAGTTCCTATCTCTAGCACATGTTCTCTGCTTTTGTGATACATTTACCTTACATTTAATAGGTCTTTCTTCCCAACAGTTCGTAAATTGTGTCTGAATCAGCCTTCAGACGCAATGCATGGGCGAGCGCTGTCTTGCTGGTGAATGACACCTGGACGACTTAGTAGCATAAGCAGTACAACCGGCATTAAAATGTCTGAGACATACCTGCGGGACGTCGAAGTGCCTTGAGGACTAGAGGTGATAGATTGTCCTAAATGTAAAAAAATGTTGTGGTACAAGGCATGACCACGAGGATGTTGGGGGCACATGCCCCTCTTATGAATACTCTGAGGCGTTGCCAAGGATTGGGGAGCAGTGAGAAACTTGCCCCTCTTCTGAATACCAAAAATTAATGTAAAAGATGTATGAAAGTCATGCAAATTTTCTGAACCCTAATCATAAATCTCACCAACAAATTCATTTAGCAAAGCTAACTTATAATTAATCAACTCGTAATATACAATTGGAAATTAAGTACAGGTACTATCGTCCTACTGCAGCATTTTGTCAAAATATTGTCTGTCTATACCAATAAAGAAATTCTTACATATCTGGTAAGCTTCACGAGCTCTAGAAACTAGAGGTGTCTGTGTTTTGTTTCCCTCACAAAGCGCATAGGGAGAAGACTTTGCCCCCTAATAGGTCGAAACACATAGATACATACATACTTACCTACCTACCTACGTACGTACCTCTGGACCTACTTACTTAATCACTTACTTAATCACGTACCTACCTACCTACGTACGTACATCCATCCACCCATCCACACATCCATCCATCCACCCACCCACCCNCACCCACCCATCCATCGGCTTGAAAATCGGGCTTTGCCCATGGTAACATCCAATATTTGAGACTCAAAATTTAATTGCAGCATGTGATCAACTTTTCATAAAAGCATTTCACAAATGTAAAATATAATTTTATTAATATATTTTGCAATATAGTTAACAAGGAAGATGAAAATTAATATTTTAATTTTGTTTATGATTGTATGATGGTTGTTATTATTATTATTATTTTTGTTTGGTGGGGTGGGGGAATTACCATGTGACAAAATACATTTGATTGATTTACTTATCCAAAATTTGTACTATCATATTTTCTTGTGAAATAATCCAACACTCCTTAGAGACTGACAATTTGATTGAACCATTTAACCAAGGATAAATGCAAGAATTGAATATATATTTTTTTAGCTAGACGAAAGATGAACAAAGGGTAATATATATTTAGTAGTTGAAATGATATGAATATTTTGGGTGCCTTTTGTATTTGGAATTAGGGAAGGGTAATTTTCTTTGTAATTACCGTGACATTGACGAGCCCTAAAGCTCCAAAGAAGGAAAATCATTGTAATTATGGGATTTTTTGAATATAACATGATTTCTTTGCGAACAATGAGCTCAATCTCAAACTTACTACAAAGTAGAATTTTATTTAATTTCATTATTAATTTAGTCAATAAAAAATCCTTGTCCTTAGTGTTAATTTTTACTTTTCACCTCCTTATTTTCAGTGCCACCCGAGTTGTGTCTACTAGGGTGCGTATTCCACGTGGCGGAATACAGTGAACGGCAACTGACAGCACGCGAAGTACCTCAGTGGGTGCGTGCCATCCGTGACTTGGGTGGTGAAGTGGAGGTGACGTATTGCGCTCGTGTGACTCACGTGCTGTGCGAGACGCAGTTGGCTGCGGCCGCCCGCGCTGCACAACGTGATGGCAAACGATGCGTCACTGCCTTCTGGCTCAACGATGTTGTGCTTCGCCAGCAAGTGCTGCCTCCTTGGCAAGCATTGCACTTGCCTACTCCCTTCGGGTACGTCTCTTGTGGGCGATTGGCTGAAGAAGTATATCTCTGACATACTGCCATATCCTTGCAGCTTCACTACCACTTGATTGTTTCTCAGGTTGTCTGTAATAATTGTAAAGGATTACTATACTTGATTTCAGTAATTGAAAGAAAATAATATGATTTACCATGTTAGTTAGATGTCAGCTAACATTATATTAACTCTCTGATGGGCACGCCTCTCATGAGTGAGTGCGGACAGTATAGAATTCAATCTTATTCTGATTTCCTAAATGCAATAAATATTTATAATTATAAATGGTTGTATTACTCAAACTAACATATGATATATGTTATATTCTGAGTAACTTTCATCATGACTTTTGATGAAGAGAAAAAAATCAGGTGACATCGAATAATTTTGAAAATGGGCTGTGGAACATACAAAAATTCAACTATCAAACTTATTGGAAAGAATAAAGTTGTCTCAAAACAGTACGAACAAGTTTCATGTAAAGGCTTGTTCATTCTTTTTACAAACAAATTGATTAGGGACTAAGTAACCTAATTTAGAAACAAAAATTAGCTTAGAATTGAGGTTTAAAGAAACAAAATAGTCATTTTTTTCATTAAATTTTAAAGCAGTTCAAAAAATAATATCTTAGTCCAAAACTAAAAAATGAACTCTTTTATAGCAAAACTGGAAAAGGTGATAAACAGGTGATAAAAGGTGAGGGCTCTAATGACCTTGATGTTGACGAGCCCTAAAGCCTCACAAAAAAAAACACACACACACACACTGCATCAACATGTTGACTCGTTTATTTCAAATGTAATAGGAAAATTAGTAAAATTTATAAGAAAAGTGCGATAATGATGAATAAATTGAGAAAGAATATGTAAGTAATATTTACATGGCAAATAGTGTGTCATTGGTCACAGGATGAGAACTTATGCTGCACTCACTGCGGCGGCACGCCCATGGGAGGGTTAATGAGCTCAATATGACTTTATTCTAGCAGACTGAAATTTTTATTAATTATGAAACATTAACAGTCTAACCATTTTCATGTATAACTTTTTGTTGCCATTGATATTAATGTTTAAAAGTCACAATAAAAATTTCATTTTTTTTGAAGTTATGGAATAAGGTCATTTCCTTATTCCTTAATAATTAATATCAAAATATTATAAGTTGGTGTGGGTGTTCATTTCTTGTTCCTGATAATAATAGGAAACAGAATTTGAAATTTGATAGTATAATGCTAATTAGTTCTCACTGTACCATTATGTCATTATTTTGCAGGGTAGTGCAAAAATTTTAAATCTGCCTCTCCCTTTGCACTCGTTGATTGGAATTGCTTGAGTGATCCTTTGCTTGTCTACAGAATGTGAGTTAGTTCATTGTCCTCCTCATGGTCATATGCATTCTCTGGCTGCATTTTTGACCACAATCCCTCTTTTCATGAATAAATATTAATTATTTATTTCTTAATAAATTTGGAATGTTATGGCTTAAAGACGGAATTACTGAATTTTTAATCTAAACCTGTACTTACCCGAAGGTAGTCCCCATCCCGCTCTGCCCATTTTAGCAGGCCCCTCAGTTTGGGAGGAAATGATAATTCAAAAATCTATATGAAATGGTTGTCTCTTATAAGTGATTTTTGGTGTTGTATCATTTAACTTCTTTAAAAAAAATAATTCACTAAGTAGATCTAAATTTATTTATTGCCAAAAAACCAGTACAAACCGCATATGACCATTGGGAGAACAATAAACTAACTTACTCTCCAGAAGCAAGCAAGGGACCATCCCATCAACTCCGATCGAGGGCCCTAAGGCAGAGGCGGATTCAAAAATTTCAGCAAAATTTCCTAGATAAGATAAAAAGTTAGCTGCTAGTTATAATACTAATAGAATACATGGTATAAATCAAATTGTCTCTCTGATAACTGACATGTTATTGTATGTATCTGACTAATGCCCAATTTTTAAAAAATATCCATCACAAATGTTTGTGTTCAGGGAAGAGAACCGCCCGTTAAGAGGCCAGATTCTGTCACTTTCTGGCTTTGAAGGAGCAGAGCGACAGCGAGTGGCTTATATGGTGGAAACTTCTGGCTCGCGACTTACTCGCTACTTTTCTCCTCAAAACCATGCATTAATTTGCAAGAGGCCTGACGGTGTCAAGTATAAAAAAGCAAGAGACTGGGGACGACCTGTTGCAAATGTGCAATGGCTCAGTGATCTGTTGCTGGGTCAAGCAGGAGTATCTGCTCAAATTGATCAGCCCAAGTACCAGCAATTCAGTCTTGGCAATGCATTCAGAATTGAGTTGACTCTTGTCCCTCAGTTGATGGGTGAGTATGAGGAAGATTCTTATGGTCATTGCTTCAATGAAAGGGGATGGGAAGTTGTTTGCAGAATTAGTCTTTACTACTTTTAATAATTTTACTTAATTTACAATTCAAACATAAATATAATTATGGTATTTATTGGATTCAGGAAAAAAAATGCTGAGTTTCACATTCATGTGTATATTTGATACATTGGTGTAACTTATTTTCTGGAGTGCACATTGAATGAACATAAGAATGTTTTCATAGCTAACTCTCTGCATTCGTGTAAGCCATTGATTGCATTTATTATTCAACAGGATTATGCAAACTTACATAAGCAATTTTTGCCACAGTTAAATATTTTACCCACATTTTATAAACAAACTTCAGCAAACTCAAAAACATTTCATCACTCATTTTCATATGGATTTAATTTTTTGTGTCACAATGAACCACCATGAACTAGAAAACATACTCACCAAGTTTTAAATGAAAAATTTGTTCCTTTTTTGGCCAAAAAATATTTACGCCCATTTGTATATTTAATTAGAAATCTGCAGACCCAAAAACACGTTCACTCTAATTTTGAGATTGACACCATGTGAACCTTTTGACGATCTTGAACAGCAGCAAGGGGGGTGAGCGTTCGAAACTGGTGTTCCCCCCCTCCACCGTGAGCGCACCCACGTAACAAACCCACCCACGCTCAGATGCGCGCTCGTGTACGTGCGTGCTTTCACAAACGCACTCATAAACGTACTCACATGCACATTTCTAACATACGCATACTTAATAATTCACACACATTAAAACGTACGCAAGCAAGGGGGGTTCAAAAACGCACGCTCACAGCACATTCCAAAGCCGAATCCTTGGTACTAAAAAATGCAAATTTAGCGGGTCGAGTTTGAAATTTATTGTAATGTGTGTGTGTGTGTAGCGGCTTGGAAGGCGCCTATCAACATCACACACGAGGCATTTGAGCGTGCGCGAGCTGCCTTGCCTGCGTCTGCTGCCGCGAACCGGGTGAGGGCCGCGAAACGTGCCCGTCTCGACGCCGCTGCTGCCGCCGCCGCGGCCGGTATTGGGATGGGTGCAGGTGTCATCGGGACAGGCAAAGCGGCAGCCACCGCGCGTGACCAAGAGAACCAGGCCCTTTTGATGCTGGAGGAGGTGCCCATCACTAACCCGAACCCGCCGCTGCCAGAAAAACGACCAGTAGTCATGTTCTCGGCGGGCGTCGCCGCCGACCTACCCAGGGTGAGACAACACTGCTCCTATCTTCTAGGAGACTGAAGTATTATGTTTCATTCACAATGGAATACAACTGAATTTTGTTGTTTTACTTCATGATGCATTTCACATGAGGCAGACTGTCGTAAAGTAGTCACAAACAAATATAGGTTGCATACAACCATCCATATTTAAGTTGTCTTTTTAACTGTACTTTAAAACTTTACCTAAAATATAAAAATTTTAAAACTACCTAAAATATAAAAACTATAAAACCTTACCTAAAATATAAAATTTGATAATGAATCTGGTCCATATAATCTGGTAATCTGGATAACAAAGTTCTTCTATAATATATTATATTGAGAAAACTAAAGGATGAGAAAGAGAAGAGAAAGTTTCTTGGCTTTTTAATTTAAATTTGAAATGGTCATACGCAGTTTGTACTGTTTTTTGACAATAAATTTATTTATTTATTTATTTATTAAAGAGAAAAAATGATAATTTCTTTGAAATAAATATATGTTCACATCTTCTCTTTAGTCCCCAAAACTTTTTGTTATTAAAAAATGCATTGGATTTACAGTATTCACCCAAAAATGGTGCAACATTTTCTTCCCCTGTATGTACTTTCATAAGTCAAATTTGCACTATATTGGAGTACTTTAAGATTAGCAACCATAAGTTGGGTGTTGTGTGCCTCAACAAGCATTTTAGAGCATCTATTAGTAATCTCTAATTGAAAAATCGTGTTATTCCAAGAGTATTACGATGTAGCATTGTAATTCTCTTGCTGAAGTCATCTTATGGCTCTAATGACCTAGACATTGGCCTCTAAAGCCTCTAAAAAAAGTCATCTTTAACAAAAATCATCTTTAACACATGGTGATATTTCCAGTAGCAGAAGCTCTCTCACCAAGACTCTTCTCATTTCTAAACTTTTTCCCATTATTTATTTGATGGGTGGAGAAAATATTGAGCATGTTGACAAACAGCTTTGAATAAAAGGTGCTTGCATTGTTCATGAGCGAGGAGAAAAGTTGTATTACAAAAGGATAAAAGAAAATAGACGTTTCCTCTTTCCGAGTTTTCCTTGAAAATACTTCGGATCACACTATATCCAAGCCAATACTGTACATCTCTTTATCCCCTTTAAATAATTTTCTTTATGAATTGCAACTATTAACAGTGTTTTCTTTTATTGTTACAGAAAGCTCGCCAGTTAGGATGTGCCTTGGCTGCTCGGAAATGCAATGCCACTCATTTGGTGATGCCTCGCCTTAGTCGAACTTCCAAGTTTATGTGTGCAGCCTCGGTGTGCCAATTTATTGTGTCTGAGCAGTGGATTATGGAGAGTTATTCCCAAAACACTTTGTTGGGTAAGTAAGAATTTACTTCAAAATTTATTCATCGAATCCTTATTGAGTTCAGTCGTGAAATGTGCAGAGCATTTGACACATTCTCTTGTTTAAATGTGTTTATAAGTCAACAGAAAAATGAAAGTAGTTGAATGTTATTTTTATTTTTTTCTAGATGAGCAGCCATATGTTCTTGAAAGTGCAGAATTTGAAATGATGTATAATTGCAATATATCTAGTCTTTTAAAGAAACCTAATCGTAATGAACTTCTAAAGGTATGATATGAGAAGCATAATTAAGTATTTATTTAAAGTTAAAATTTCATTGCATGTTTTATCTTTTAACTTATGGGTATCTGTGGTATTCTTGGATACCTTTATACTATCAATCAGTGCATTTGTCTACCTTCTAAGATGTGGCTCAAATCATATCGGCTTAAATCATTGTTCATCCAAATGAAATATGTTGCAAGAGACATATTTGTGTGCCAATTTATTCTGTACATTCAGACTTTCAAAGGACTAAATTGTACATGATTCTATCAAGTTTACATTGAGAGACTTGGAATTAGAGATAAGGAGTGTTTTAAAAGTATTAAATTCAGACATTGAGAAATCAGTGTTAACTACTAGGTTTTGGAATAACAAGCTCAAATTTATTGAGGAGGAAATTTTGATGTAAAATGTTGCTGGGCATACACTAATGCAAGAATATTCTTAAATTTTGGTGTTCCATGGTAAAACGCTTCGTTTTTGAAACTTGTGTATCTACTGTGTGCCACGTCGGCGGTAGTTGAAGAAATGGGATGAAATTTTCTCATATAATGTCCTCTATATAGCATGAAGCTGAATATTGTGAATCATATTTCAAATTTCTGAAGAATTTTTGTCTTGAATTCTTGCTTTATATAATGATTTAAAGAAACTTTAACATAATTATGTCAATGTAGATATTTTTGATATACCAGTTCAGTATTGTTTTCATGACTCCTGGGTCATATAAATTAGTTCTTTCTTTTAAATTAATGAAATAATCCAAACATGCAATTGTTCAAAACATTAAATAAAGTATTAAATATTTTCTTTATGAACTCAGTAGTGAATATGTATAATTTTAAATACATGTTTTCACTTAAGCCTTCGTTAATAATTATCTTTCAGTAGTTCCATTTCTAACAGATTTTTGTTTCTTGAACCTTTGTACTGTTGACTATATCATCGTAGTCATGATTATATTAATTCTTATCAAAAGGAATAAAGGGGCTCTAATGACCTTGACAAACCCTAAAGCCCCACAAAAAAAAAAAAAAAAAAAAAGGAATAGTCTTAATGCCATATTAAATGCAAGGTTACAGCATGTCTGTTGGGAATCTTATTAAAATCATTCATTTGGATGAAGTTATCCACATAGGACATCTAAATATTCAAAGATACATCCATTTCTAAGAATTTGTATATCCAAAATTGTAGTTGGTTACTAATTTCCCCCTTTTTCAAGCATTCATAGTCTTGCTCTTGATATTCTAATTTTAAGATAATATTTAAACCAATTTTCAAGAAACAGTTATTACAAATTTTGCCACTACAAGCTAGATATCACTCTGAATTCACAATAATTTTGACCAATGCATAAACTTGATTATCCCAGTCAAAATAGTTGTGCATTCAGATCTTCCTGGAAAACATGCTTCCAGTTAAAAGGTAAAAATTAGTAAAACCTTATTTGAAAATGTGATTTAATTTATATATTATGAAGATTTCAGTGTGAAATATTTATTGAAGTGTCCTTCATTATATTTATAAAATTGTAGGTAATTTTTATTTCAATGTGATGCTTTTTGAATAGGGCAAAACATTCTACCTGACACCCAGTGTAATTCCGTGTCCTCGCTACTTGACTGAAATAATTGAGTGCGCTGGGGGAACTGTAGAAAGGCGACATAAGCCTCCCAAGCTTTTACCAGAAGCAGCTCGGAATGGCAACCAACATATTGTTATTGCAGCTGAAAGTGATGTACATTTGTTAAATAGTCTGGAAGATTACTGTGAGTTTCTGTTTTATCATCTTTTATTAAAGTATGACTTCATTCTTTTCAACTTTGTGATTGGATATGAAATTGCTTAATAGTTTTAAGTATTGCAAAGATAGTGGTGTATTATACTTATGTATCTTGTTTAATTTCAGCTATTTACAATTCAGAATGGATTCTCACAAGTATTTTGCAACAGGAGTTGCTCTTTATATCTAAAGAAGAGAGTAAGGAAAATGCTTGTTAAATTTTGTACAATTCTTCTCTCGTGAGTGAGAAGAATCAGAAATAAATGTTCATTGCCTCAATGTTTGAAGAGTACCTGCATTAAGTAATTAGTTCATTGAATGGTGTGAACGCCTATTTTATAACCAAAATATTTATTATTTATTAAGTGGATGTGTCCTATAACAGTTGACTTATCCACTAATATTTAATGTGTAAGTAGTACATATTCTGTTTGTTTATGATAATTCAAGGAAATAGTTGTGTTTCATATTGTTTTGAATATTAATTTTTGTGACAAAAATGTAAATACATTGTTTTACATTTTTAAGAATTTATTTGTATTCTTGAACTTTTCTTAATTATGTTAGTATGTGAAAGGCTAATATTCTTATTTTAGCTGTTGCAATTGTTCGATGTTAGAATATATTTCATCTTTAGTTTCATATGTGTCATATTCATGAGCTAATAGTTCACATAGCTCATTTGCTAATAATTTTACCCTTCAAAATTCTACCTTTATCCAAAGATGTATTCTTTCAAAGTTGAAGTTCTGTGTTAACTTAAATTGTTAAGTGTGTAGAGTTTAAAGTTGATGTTTAGATGATTTTAAAAATACTTATGTCCTGTAGTTTGTATATAACAGAGATATTTTCTTACGACGTTACTCTTGGAGAAATAAAAAAAAATTTATCATATTGTAAATAACAATTTTTATATGTCATTATAAAACATCCTGTGATCATGTAACGATTTGGTTTCATAATGCTATCTTGAGAAGAACCAATGACGTCCTGGTATCTTGTTCAAACTTTCAAAAAAAATTTATTATGTTGAACAATAAATCTATTTTCTCAAGAGGTATGTGCTTCACAAAATATTAATGAACATTGCTGGCTCTAGGTTTTGGACACCCTAGGCGAAAAACATTTCTGCACCACCCCTGACTCAAACCCCCATCTCTCAAGGCCATGACATATTCATCACATCATACCATTGCTACCATTTGTTTAAGCATTAATTCACTCCTTGATGGGTAAAAATTACCTGCACACAGCATTGTGTTTGTTGCTTTGCCACCCCTGATTTCAAGATGGCGCTGAAGACCCATTGTATAAAGTAGGGCAATGTAATTCTGCTACAGGCATGGTAGTGTCTAGTATTCGAAATCCTCTCCATTCTTGCTGAAAACTGTCATTCCATACATCACAGTAATTTTGAACATACACTGGTATTCAATCAATAAAACCTTTTTCAATTACCTGATAATGTAAATGACAATTTGCTATCAGAATGACTGAAATTTTTTTACCCATCTGTGACAGAATAAAAATTTGTGGGATATTTTCCTGTTTAGAAAAACGTAAAGGTTAAGAGGCATACTGAAAACATATTTTATTTTGAATGACTTGTAAGTTAATAATTGGTCTAAATTATAAACAGATAAATTATATAATCATAAATATAAAGTTTAGTAGTAATATGTTGTATTTACATAATTTCATATAATTTTTTGTTATATAAAGTGTCTACAGCTTTATCTTAATTCATCAGATTTTGTATCTTCGTTTATTTGTTCATTAATTCATAACACAAATTAGAAAAAACGACAGTTCTGACCCAGCTCTTTTTATACTGTATTTACCTGAATATAGTCCTCCCTTCTTTTTCGAAAAAGTCGCCCAAAAATCCGTGGGCGACTATACTTGGAGTTTGGGAGTAGGCGTGGAAACTGCTAATTCAAAGGTCCGTGGGTGATATAGCGCTAAGCGAAGACAAGCCGTATACGTGAAGTAATACAAAGAACATCGATCGTTGATGGCGGGAGTTTAACGCTTATTCGAGGTAGAAACCGAACTGGTCCATGTCAAGGAATGACAGACTGCTGTCACTTGAAAAAAATATTGTCACGGCCAGCATTCGTGAGACGGGGATCTCCTTCGACAACGAAAGTTAGGCGATCGAAGATGCTTCGACGTTAACTTCAAACTGCGAGTTCTAAATTTATGCTCAGACACATGGGAATAAAACAGTGGAACGAGAATTCGAAGTTGAGCCTAAGTCCGTGTGGATCTGACGATGGCAAGAGGAGAAGTTGAACTGCACCACTTGCCAGTCCTTATAATTATACTTGCCAGAATCGACCATTTCACATGGAATTTTGAATAAGCATTTCTCTTCAGGGAGACTTTGATTTTACTTAACTTTTTTTCCTCTAAATTTTGCCTCCTAAAATAAGGGAGGTAATATATGCAGGTAAATACGGTACCCAATGGCGTAACTACCGCCGGTTCGGCCGGTGGAATTGCCTGAAGTCCCCAGACGCAAGGGGCCCCCAGTACGGATTTTTTTTAAGATTAAAAAAATGTATTTTAACGATTTTTAATTACCTCCATTAAGAAATTTGTTAGAGATGCCTTTGGTGTCATTTCAAATATGATTTAAAAGAACATTGTGTCATTTATGAATTTGGAATAACTAGTATTACGCCAAATGTAGATGACTTGAGTTTTAACTCAATGCTGACAAAACTTTCCTAGAACAGTTGTTACCCAAACAGTATTTATAATTTTCAACGGGGCCCGGAGGTACTACAATGAAACCAATCCTTCCTTATATTTATATTAAAAATTTATATCAGTTACTACATAATATAGTTTAAGTCATTTAAAGCAACATTGTCGATATTCATTTTTCAAAGTTTAACTTCCTTCAATATTTTTTGTCCTGCCCCCATTGTAAAATGCTCCATTCAAACTGTACAATTAATGATATATTTGATAGTAAAGTGGCTTCACTTGTAAAGTAAAGTGGCCGCACATTAATGTATTTGTAAAAATTCCTAAGTTCTTAAAAAATGCATGTCAAAATCTTTTTAGCTGGGGGTCCCGGAAGGGATAGTTACGCCACTGACGGTACCAGTACAAAAACTAATATTTCCGTCATTGGTTTAATATATCAACATTCAAAATACGACAAAATAAATTTTTTATGATCTGTTCACACTCATAACTACACAAGTGGTTTCGGAAGTAAACATGGATTGAGATATGTATTTGGTGAACATTGATTTTGATTTAGTGATTTCGATATTTTACCTACTTCTAATAAATAAAAATTAAACAAATTTGCGATGTCCTTTGGATTTGAAACGATTTCGCCACCATCTTGGCGATTTTCTGAAGAGGACTTGTAATTTTACACAATATTCCACACGGTTTTGGTCCCGTTCGATTTTAGTATATGCCTGTCATTTTCCATTACTTTAGCTGCATACACCACTTTTCTAGGTATGGATTTATATTTACGGAAATAATCATGAAATTCGGGTGGTTGGTTAAGTTTTGAAAGATAATATAAATGACGTTTGTTTTTGGAAGAAATTCTTATCCTTTGAGTTATCCGTCGATTGTGATTTTAATGGATGATAGTCTCTTGTTTTCAAAAAATTGCAGGATTTGACGCTGATATTGAGTGAAAACCGAACTGGTCCATGCCTGGGAATGACCTAATACCGATGGGACTTTATTGTTCGTGATGTGTTCTCCCTAATTCTGAAGTCCTCCGGACCTTGCGACCACCGAAAAGATTGATGCAGATTTACAGGTGATCACTGGTCGTGCGGACGTCTTCCATCACTATCCACCCGTGTTTCCTTGGTACAGGACGCGCAACATAACTCCCGCTTCCACATGGCTGCTACCAGCCAGGCTGAAAATTATAGCTAGATCTGCGAATGGGATGGTCGCACTTTCCTGGAAAACTGCTTCACCGCCACTTTGACGCACTTCGATGGTCGGTGGGGAAATGTGGAAGATACGCGCCGAATTAGTGGACCCTTCGCACTAAATGACATATTTCAGAATAGCGATTATTTTCCTCTTCCATCCCCGCGCACTCTCGGCTCGGTAGCCAGAGTGGGAGTTAATGTTGCGCAGCTTATACCAGAGTCTCAGATGCTAGGATGACATCTATGTTGGTCCCTGCGTAACTTATTTATTTAATTTGTGGCAATATCTCTGTTTAAGACAAATATTTGGTTCCATGCGTATCTACTCGTAATATCTCGGGCTCCAATAATATATTTTTAAATCAAAGGTGACACATGATTTTTGATGAATCATAAATACGTTAAAAACAATAACAACTGTATGCCTGGGGATTTAGAGGACGTCTTCCTCTGATGCTCATGTCCTTTTTGGATCAGCGTTTCTTCCGCTATAGAATTGGAAGAGACACCTCGGATCTCCTTCTTCAGGAGAACGGTGTTCCTCAGGGCTCAGTCTTGAGTGTGACCCTTTTTGCAGTGGCCATAAACAGCATAACGTCTGCTGTAAAGAATCCTGTTTTACACTCTCTTTTTGTCGATGACTTTGCTATCTTTTGTTCATCACAGAGTGTCACAGGTGCGGAGCGACAAATCCAACTCGTCCTGAATAGATTATACCACTGGTCGAAAACGACAGGTTTTCGTTTCTCTGCTGAGAAAACACGCTGTGTTCTTTTCAGTAGGAGACCAAGCCTTCTGGCAGAACCTCACCTCGCCCTGGGAAACAACGTTCTCAAATTCTATCCTTTTGTGAAATTCCTAGGTCTGATTTTTGATCAGAGATTGAATTGGATTGAACATCTAACAGACCTA
Source organism: Laupala kohalensis (assembly GCA_002313205.1). Taxonomy (NCBI): domain Eukaryota; kingdom Metazoa; phylum Arthropoda; class Insecta; order Orthoptera; family Trigonidiidae; genus Laupala; species Laupala kohalensis. Next base: position 168,001 of record NNCF01129513.1, read on the forward strand.
AGAGCAAGAACATTAAAATCTCTGAATTTATTGAAGTGCCTCAGTAGCAGGGAATGGGGCGCTGATCGCTACTCCCTGCACCAGTTTTATCGAGCATTCATAAGATCTCGGCTCGATTATGGCTGCGTTGTATATAGCTCTGCTCGTGCAAGCTATTTAAAGAAGTTGGATAGTGTCCACCATGCCGGAATTCGACTAGTTACGGGAGCATACCGCACTAGTCCCATTCCGAGTTTGTATGTCGAGAGTGGCGAACCATCTCTTTCCCTCCGGCGGCAAATCCTCATGCTACGACACTTTTGCCACTTGCAAACTTTACCCGACAATCTGGTACACAACGCGGTTTTTCATCCATCCTCTTCTTCCATCCGTTTCTACAACAACAGACTGAGAGCAACCAAACCTTTTGGATATCGCTCCAAACAAATTTTGGAAACCTTAAATATACGCACACTTAATGTCTTACATCAAGGTTTTAGTAAGTCTCCCCCTTGGGCTTTGCACAAGCCGAAGATTATTTTCGATCTTTTGCATCATGACAAGAAGAACACTCCAGCTCCGATGTTGAGGATATACTTTCAGCTAATCCTCTACAAATACCGGGACCGTATCCCTGTGTTTACCGACGGGTCGAAGCAGGCTGATGGTGTCGGCTGCTCCGTGGTATTTCCCCGTGAGACCAGTGGCTACCGTCTAGGCGACTTGTGCAGTGTTTACACTGCTGAGTGCTACGCCATATTGCGAGCATTGCGAACTACAAAGTGCTCCCGCGGATCACATTTCCTGATTTTTTCTGATTCTCTGAGTGCCCTCCAAGCAATCCAGAACATGTATGCAGCTGATAAGCTGATCCAGAACATCCAGGATGTACTTTTCACACTGCAAAGTGACGGAAAGAACATAATGTTTTGCTGGGTTCCTGGACACGTGGGTATCAGTGGAAATGAGAAAGCAGACGTTTCCGCAAAGGCGGCATGCCTCAGGAATCGCGTGGATTTCTCCACGATTCCAAAACGAGACCTACTAAATTTCGTCAAGATAAGGATTCTCAGTGAATGGAGCAATGAGTGGTTAGCTGTTGAAAGGAATAAGCTCCGACTTATCAAATCATGTGTTAAGTCATGGAGCAGTTCCTGTAGGCCAGCCCGGCGCGACGAGGTCTTGCTGACCCGCCTGCGCATAGGACATTGTCCTCTCACTCATAGGTATCTCTTACTACTTGATGATGAACCCATTTGTGAGGAGTGTAGCTGTTCTCTGACAGTGCGTCATCTACTAACTGATTGCAGAAGATACTCAAGTATACGGAGACAAATTGGTCTGGCTGCAGATTTACCAACCATTCTCGGGAATGAAACGGTTAATGTTAATAAACTATTGAATTTTATGAGTAGATCGGGGCTCCTCCCACAAGTTCTCGGGAGGGTTTAAAATTTGCATTCCCTTTTCATCTTTATTGTCTTCTTTGTTTTCATCGTTCGTTTCTGTAATTCAAAAATATGATATTTAGAAAATTGTTTTCCTTTTTTGCGAAATAATGTATTGGTATTCTGTTTTCTTTTCTTTCATCTTTCTATTTAGATATTTGTTGATTTCAGGAGGGTTTTTTAGTGGGTATGGTCGAGATATTCGGCGAGTCCCACACACGGGGAAGAGTTACTATGGCTCTTCTCTATGGTGCGAAACTGCATTTTTCCCTACTTGCATGGGCTCTAATGACCTTTGATGTTGACGAGCCCTAAAGCCCCACAAAAAAAAACAGTAACAGGCAACACATCATGGTGACAAAAAGTGCTTCCGAAAATTCACGTGGGGAATTCGAATCGTCGATATCCTGTTCTAAAGACGAGATCGTTTCCCTCTGACCACTGTGTCTTATAATAATAATATAATAAAATGTCTTTATGTAGCGGCGAGACTCAGAGCATAGGATCTGCTCTACCATCTAAGTAAGAAAAGAGAAAAATATAATTTATACAAAAGTGGAAAATTAGAGAGGAGTAACATTTACGTTTAAGTACGGGAAACCTTAAACGATTGAGCAAAATCCTCTATCAGGATGGCGGCTTAGGGCTGGGTTGGGGCGTGATAAAATATCCCCCACTCCACCGGGAACCGAAACTCATCCGACCAGCCAGGAGCTCAGCGTTCCTTAATTAAACGTTACTTTGTGTAGGATTAAATTCTTAAATAAAGAATTACACGTGTTTTGGTGACTTGATCTTTAATGGAGATTAGCAACCCCTCAGTCTCTCCGTACAGCCCCCCTGTCCGCAACCATTCCGTCGAATTCTTCGTATCAATAATACTCGCGGTTAGAACTGCTGCAAATCTGTCATGTAGTTTCTTCCTTTTCCAAACTTCAATTCGGTCTTGTATTTTCACGGAGGTAATTTTTGTTATCATTGACCGGGTTGAGTGGACTGATACATTTGTCCTGGGCGCAGGTGACATTCTGCGATGTATCCACTGTTACGAAATATTGACGGAGCTTTGCTTCTTGCTGTCGACATAACGCTTCAAGACTTATCAGTCCTCTTCCATATTTCTCAAAGTGTAGATTCTATGTATTGAGCTCATTGGGTGATGTTATTGATGTCTTGCTAGTGTTGTTCTAATTATTCTATCGAAACTTTGTAAGGAAGACCACTTTATAACTCCGAATGTGTAAGTAGCCACAGGGTTGATAGCAGTTATTTTATTTGTCTAATTGATTAAAGATTTAAAGGTTTTGTTTACCCTGTGGAGGACTTCCTTCTGGATCACTTGTCTGGTATCTGTATCAGAAATTCTCAGTAATTGCAACAGTTATACGAATCTTCTTTCCCTGGATTTTGGATGATCGTGTTCTAGGATAGTTGTTGGTCATTTTCCTGATCATGTACTTTTCCACTCTGGGTATGTATGGTAGCACATTTATCTAATCCGAAATTCATGCAAATGTCTTGACTAAACTACAAGACTAATGGATATTCGCTTTGTATTTCATCTCTATTAGCAGCGTAATGTTTCAGGTCATCCATATAGATGTGGTGTAATATTCTGATATTTGGGTTCTTTTTCCCCCAGAGGATTTACATCTAGTAAGTACGTGTTTAGCGAACACGGGGCCCCGAGCTGAGTCTGGCATTACTTCCACTTACTTGTGCATAACTTCCACTTACTCCTTCCTTTCTCTTTCCTGACCTTCCTTGGTCACCTCTTGTTCTTTTCGAGCTCGACGCTATTAGAGCTAGGGTATTTTTCATTTGCCTCTTTCTTTTTTATAAATGTTTTAAGTAAAGACTTGAGATATGCTGGGATTTAAATTTTGAGTTGTAATTCAGGAGGGTTTTAGTGGGTATGGCTGAGTTATTCGGCGAGTCCCACACGCGGGGAGAGTCATGTTGACTCTCCCTAGTGCGTAACTGCATTTTCCCTACCTGTACAAGTTTTAAGGGCTTTAGTGACCTCGATGTTGACGAGCCCTAAAGCCCCACAAAAAATCTTTTGGATTCAATACCTGAATTTCTGATAATTCTGCTGAGCGGTGTAAGTGTCATACTCAACCATAATAGACTCAAGCTGTCACCTTGGAAAATTACTCGACATAATTTAATTTCTCTGGTTGCGTATGAATTGTGTTTCCCTGTTTCACACACTTTCATGTCTTCCATTTTGACATGCATACTGACAGGAAATTCGCCAGAATTTGGTCTATCTTGTCTACTTCGAGGATGTAGGACCCACGTGTGACGAACAGGATCGAAAGCCACTATGTGGTCCACGCAACCCAGAGGTAGCTTGTGTTGACGTTTGCAGTCTTATTTTGAAATCACACTGTTAATGACTAATACTTCTTTGCAGTCTTGCGTTCCTTTGTGACAGCCAATTTGTTTAGGAGCTAAAATATTTTGTGTCTACAAATGATTTTAGATCGTGGTAGAGAAGATAAATATGAGGATTTTATACAGCGTGGATAAGCATGTTATTGATCGGTAGTTCTCTGGTTCGAGTCAGTTGTCTGCCTTTGGTAACATATATGTTGTACCCAGCAGCAAATATGTTGGAAAAGCTGCTGGGTCCCTTTATGCATTGTTGATCATCTTGGCAAGGTATTTTTGAGCTGCAGTGAAGTATTTCCACCAAATATTATAATACCACCTGGATCAGGTACCTTACAATTTTGTGTCTTCTTTCTAGCTGTTGTACGTGATTTTCTGTGATTAACATAGTTTGCGTGTTGTATATATAGCAGCATTCTTTTCATTTCGCATCCAGTGGGTTTGATCATTATGTTGTCTTGATTCTCTTGACATTCTATTCCACCAGAATAGAGTCATGGTTTTTGGAATGTGTCCATGCTATTCGTCTTTGTTTTATCTTCCATTTCTATGTAGAATAGTCTTTTGATTGGCAGCAAGGGTTTTCTCTTGTTACCGTCTCTTTGAATCTTCGACATACCTCCGGATTCTCGCCCCAAGTGCAGCGATTCTCTGTTTCAGACGTTCTTCTTTCAGTCTCTTTTCAAAGCCTCTACTCTTAACTCGGAGTGTCATTCTTCGGGCGATCTTTTTAACTCCTGCTTTCACCTTATTGGATACGTATCCTTTTCCAGTGAGAAATTCTTTCAAGTGGTTGATGTCTTTACTAGCTTTGTTTATTTTCTCCTGTATCCTTTTCTTCAACGTCAGATCATATTCTATGGGATTGCGAGAGGTTTGGAGCTGAAAGAGCAACTTAGAGACTATAACAAGTTAGATACAATTAATACGAACGATATTAAAAAGCTTATTGAAACTAAGAAAAATACCTCTTGTTGGAGGAATTTGTTAATAAGATTGCAACATTACAAGAAGCATATGGTTATACGTTGTGAGCAAGAGAAAATAAGAGCAGGAAAAGAAAGGGGAATATGGAAGAAAATAAACACCCGCCTTCTCGAGTCGAGGACGGGGTATGTCAAATGCGTCTGCGAAGTGTAGCAAAGACAAGTCATAACATTCAGTGAATACTAGAATCCCGGAATAGAGTCTCGTAATGAGACAAGGCGGTCAAGATATATTTTTCAATGAGAATGTACATGAAGTGTATTAATCTGTGAAATGTATTAAAATATTATGAATAAAATAAATGAAAAAAATTTATCCTTTTCTTCCAGAGTAGTTTGATTTGAGTTGTTCGTTGGGATGTATCAGGAGGAACTTCTCTCATTTGATTTTATGTACTATCAATAATCTTCCTCCCAGCCGAGAAGGGAATATTTTCGGTATTGTTATATTAACTGATCACAAAGTTGTTCGTTGTTGATGTCAGGCCCTGTCGAAGCCTCTTTTACCATTTTCACTCCTTGATGTTTTCGGTTCCCCCCCCCCCCCGTACCCGCTTGTTTGTCATCTGGGGTCTGATCTTGTACCGTAATGTTGAGTTGTAGTTCTGCCACCACTTCTCGTTTTATCTGATCCATTACAGCGGTTGACAGTGCATTTCTTCACCGGATAGAGTTCAGTTAATTGCATGTATATTGTTCATTCAGTATTGTCAGGATATATTGCTCTCCATTCTGTGTGCAACCATTTTTGTACTGATATAGCACGCACGCATTATGGAGATATTCAACTCTTTGATCCATTTCATGCATTGGCCAGTTGGGCGCGATGTGACATAGGTCTTTGAAAATGTAGTCCTCATGCCGGATCTTTCTGAGGCAGTTAAATCTGCTTCTATGGTAGTCATAAATGGCGTGGTGCCATATCTAGCTCGTTGGTCGTTGCTAGGTCCCCTACAATCCACTGACAGGTAGCACATTTGACACAGAAGGTCCGTGTTAGAATCTTCTGCGCGGTCTTTGGAGGACTGGTCGCCTGCGACACTACTTCTCACCATTTGTCTACTTATATTTGGACTTTTACTATTTTTGATCCACCCCGGGTATTTTTGTTTTTCCCGGTACTCTCCATATTTGGAGAGCATCCCCCGATCAGCCACACGGGTTTCATATTATTATTGTTATTAGAACACGGAAACCTGTATATCGTCCTTACATTTCATTCAGAAAACATCCGATAATGTGTTGAACCCTCAAAGAAACTAATATATTCCATCCTTCGGTCCTTAGGAAAACAATTTTTCAGTCCACAAAACCATGGTATTGACACGTTAAAATTTCTATGCGTTTCAAGTAACGACTTCCATACGGAGCATATATTTAGGTTTTCCTTTTCATAAGGAGCTTTATTTTTTATTCACAGTATTTTATAAAATATTTACCCGTGATTCATTGATATTTTTACCGGCACATTACGCTGAGCAGAAAAGCGTTAATCCGTTAATCGTTAACGATCGAAATTAATATTTTGTTTAACTTTTTAACTTCCATTACATATATCTTCCGTTTACTTAAGTTCGTTATTTTTTCATTGTTTAACGGTGGGTGCCATTACGCACCTGGTCGGAAATTTATCTTATCACGCCTCCCCTAAACCCACGATCAGTTATTGCTCAATAGAAGGCCATAGAGAGTGCCAATGAAATGTCGGTAAACATTCGGTTATCATATGTTTCTGCCCCGATGAATGTCTAAGATTCAATATCTCAGCACGGTCTGAGATTCCCACGCTATGCATCGTAGCAAGGGTCTGAAATTGGAAATCTACAATCCTGAAGGGCACATTGGCTGACGCATAGTTGTGGGAACAAGCGTTTCTTAGAGGTGATACGCGTCATGGCAATTGAATTAATTCAGGGATTCTATTCGCGAATGCAATGCAAAAAGTAAAAAAGGTTTTGTCATTTTAGTGGTTTCCAGTGTAACTCTCCCCACTTCTGTTCCCCACCCTCTGTCTCGTGGACCGACCTTGAATTCAAAATCTACGGAGTGAACGGACTTGCATAGAAATAAAGAATAACCATTATCAAGTTGGCTATCCTGATGTATTTACGTAACTTAAATGCTTAGTAAGTACAAGAAAACAGAATAGTACCGTTTTTCGGTTTCCACTAGACAATATATAAAGCGGGATAAACGCTCGCAGTTGAAAATTTGCATGTTAATGTTCGTCAAGGGAAAATGCACTTTATGTAACGTGATATTTATGTTATTGCAGCTTCAAATATAATAAACACGAAACAATAAATACAAATTGTTTTTTATTTACATTATCTACCCATCCTAACCTACCTACTCTACCCGTGTTATAATGAACTATTGCGTGTTTGATTAAATACAGAATCCTTAACTAAATAAATAAATAAATTTGTCAAAAAAAAGCAAGGGACCATCCCATCAATTCCGATCAAGGGTCCTAATGCAGAGGCGGATTCAAAAAGTTAAGCAAAAATTCCTAGACAAGATGAAAAGTTAGCTGCGAGTTATAATACGAATAGAATGTCAATATGTTTGTAATTTAACGCAAAAAATTTACATGTACAAATAATTATCGAACAATAGATTATTGTGAGTATAGTGTTTAAAAATCATAAGAATTAAAATAACACTAAATTCACGATTTATTGTTACAATAAACACGCCCCTAGACAAAGCCTAGAGAACCTGTATAAGAAATCCGCCTCTACCCGAAGGAAAACCGGAGCAAAACCTGGGTCAGGATGAGGCTACAGAATTAATGTACACAACCGTGCCATTAGTTTTACTGATTTTGAATTAATTTGACTATTTGACTGATTTAAAATTAAAATTATGTAATTAACTTTTAACGGCTAACTTCAACTTACGTTATATTTCCAACGGCAAACAAATGCTTTGAAGATTGTCAAAGTTAACCTTTGGAAAAACGGATTAGTGGCTAACAAAATTAAAATTCAGATTAACTTAATCCATTTATGTGTATCACCATAGATTGCACGCTAAGAGCTAGTTAATCGGACGTGTGCTTATTTATTGACTATTTGCCAAAAAACTCAATGTTTGTTCATAATGGCTAGGAAATATATTTGCAAGCAATGTTCAAAGTGTATTACAATAATTCCATCTCAACAGAATCGAATTAAGTCTGTCAGTTTTACAAACCGTGTTCCGAAATGTCAAATTTTTTTAAATGTCGCGCGTCTCAGTTTTCATGTTTACCTCTGTCACTAGAATTGTCATGTTGAACTTCTTAACATCCTATTTAGAATGCTATATTTAATGAGTTCTCATCCACGAATAATATCTCACTACTTTTGTCACTAGGCTCTTATCCTTGACTTCCACCTCGGCTGGATCGACGCCACTAACGCTTTCTGTTGTCCACACTCGGAAACGTAGCCATCCGCCATTAGAGAGTATGACCTGATTACAACAGCATCCACCTGGCTGTGCTGTGACTGTGTTCGGTGTTTCTAGGAGGTAGAGTTTACCTTTTAATTTTCTTGAAACAACGTGAACAAAAGAACAGAATGGTCTTATGAGCTGTAATTAATTGTTCAACCCGGTCTAACCGTGATCACCTTCTCGGTGTCAGATTCTATAGAACATACATAGAGGTAAGAATTTGCAGTTTTAAGAAAAGCATTTGAATCTTATGCATGCTTACTGTTAATATAATATTAGTGTTTCAAGTGAGGACGTACTAAATATTTTATAATTGTCTTCGCAATATATGACACATTGATTGAATCTTTTTTTTCAGATGTAGTTTATCAGAACATGCGCAGAACAAGGCGGAAATTGTGACTCTTGATTTGTGTTAGAGTTCTTTATAAGGAACTCTAATTTGTGTGAGGTTGGTTCAATTTCTTCCTTATTGTTGGGATGAGTCTCGAGCAAGGGCGTATCCAGCTCAAAACGTAAGGTGGGGAGGATTTCTGAATTGAACCCATATCAAAGAAATTGAATGCCATGCAATAATACACACTAGCATTAAAAACACAATTTTTTTAAATAATCTATTTTAAACAATAGTATGTGAGGATTAGTTGCAAATTTTTCAACTACTGCTTTTACTAAATGTTCCATACGGGAAATTGGGTATCTGCCCTAACTCTTAAGGTGGGGCAACTGTCCCAACTTGCCCCACCCTGCATTCGCCCTTGGGCTCGAGTGATATTTCGTTTCGTAGCTGTTATGATATAAGCCCATTGAAATTGGGCCAGTAAGAAACTTCTGTTTTTCTTTTTTCAAATCGATGATTATTATGCACAGAATGCATCGCTGCTGCGGTATAATGGGATGCAAGTTCAATCATAGGATTGAAAAAGAGTTTGTGACAACTTTTGCTCTTCCAAGAGGTGAAGATTGAAGTCTAAGTTGCTTAGGAAAATACCTACTGATTTTATTTGGATTAAAGATTTCTAATATGACTGTAAACGTTTTTTTCTGAAGAAGACGGTATTAAAACTGACAAGTGTATTGTAAAATAGGAGTTGAAGGAGTGTAAGAGGAAAATACCTATTGAAAGGTGCAGTTCCTTGCAATTTTCTCAACGGTCCAAGTTATTTGAATGAAACTAAAAACTAGGAATGCTACCAATTCTTACTTACATTATTTGTTATGTAGTTCGACGCAAACTCAGGCAACAGAGATGTGAAGCATGCTTGACATGGCTGCAGCACAACAAGAAAGCTGACTTGGAACTGCCATCTGAATGTATGTTGATCGAGACATTAGAGGAAAATTAATGTTTCCTTCCGTAATATCCTTTTAGTATGTATTTTGTGATATGTCCTGCAGATCATAGTGGATGATTTTGAGAAAGAATTCTTGGCCTTTGTGAATCAGTTCGACATTTTCTCAAAGAAGTTGATTTCTGTAAAAATTCTTGATTATTTAAATGACTACGGGACTATATTAAATGTAGATACTGAAGAAACATGTTTGTGAATGTTTCGTACATATGATGTAAAATCCTATTAAACAATTTTGTGAAACAAGAGAATATGATTTATGACAAAACCACTGCTGCGAGGAAACTAAAGAAAATCAGAGTACAAGTTTCTATGATTGTACAGTACTCAAATGAATATTGAAGCCCAGATTATTCAAGATGATTGCTTTGTAATTCGTTTATGCAATTATGCCGTTGATGTAACGTTTATTTATGTGTATATGTTTATGTAATGATGTACTTAACTATGTAATTATCCAACTTGTTATATTCCATTTTCTCTTTTGATAATGTGTGTGCATTATGTTCATTAAATCTGTTTTGTGATTTAAAGAAAAGTTTAATTTATTACATTGATTTCTCATTTTATGTCTAGTTGTCCTGTTTAAAGCTGGTACTATCATTAATTCTTAATAGTTACCAATATGTGTCATTTTGTTTTAGTTCTTATCATTACAATATTAAATATCAATTGTATTTAACTTCTGAATATAATGTTGTACTTCATATTTATTACTTACTTGATATTTATGAATGATCAATAACGAATGAATATATGACCTTTTTTACAGGAAGACTGATCGATAAATATGAAAGTTTAGCTTGCCTTTCGAGGATAATGCTTGTCACCTTGCGTCAAATTAGACGCATAATACGGCCATAACTGTTTAATTAAAACTTGGACCTAATACTGCACTTGTCGTCGTCACTTGTACTCTGCTTGTACTCTCTAATGGCGCCTAGGCAGTTTCTCTCGGACATTCAGAGATGGCGCTCGCAGCGCATGCCAATCGATATCCCGAAAACTCAAAAGGTGGAAGTCAAGGATAAGCATAATCCTGTAACTCATGGCCCCTAGAGACCTTAATGAAGGGAGAGCAGTCAGGGGTGGAATTATAAGTGGAATTTTTCACATTTACGAAAAATGATACGCGCAGTTTCTCAAAGTGGTGACAATCAACTTTGTTTAATCAAATGATTGAGTCGTTTCTCCCTCTCTTTCTCCCTTTCCACCAAATTGAGATGAGTATCAAGTAATAGCTAGCGCCAAAGGGGCTATGAGAATTTGTGCGTTGTCGTATTCAATATAACTGTTATGAGCAATTACGTGGTCTAAAGTTGTGGACTCGGCTGACGCTTGTCTTGAATTAAGGTCTTTAAGGGCTACTAAAAACTGCTCACTCCTAGAAACATGGGAGATCGCGGAGGAAAGTGCGACACTTTCAATAAGTTTCCGTATGTCTATTGATTAATAAGGAATCCAATAACAGGTTTGTTTTTTTTCCTCGGTAAAATCCTTTACTCTTGGACTTGGTATTCCGGTATGAATGAATAACTATTAAAACATTATAAATTCCGATGAAGGACCCTTTGATTGTTGCACGGTAGATGAAATTTACATTTTATACAGGATTCTAATGAAAATATACTATAAATCACTCTCAGCAGTGTATTTTCTTTGCTCACATAACGTAGATACATGGAGCTCGATACAATTTATAAATTGATTATCCCGCCTCTTGATTTCATCTTTATTCCAAGAAATTCTCTGAAATTTACCACCTCTCGTGGCGCAGCAGACAACCTGTAACAACCTATATTGGCCTCTCCTTTTCGTCTCGTCCCGTCGATCGCTTCACGACCTTCAGGGACCTCGTCCGATAATTTTACGTTAATTAGTGAGCATTTGATTGTAATTTTCGTCGGCCAATATGTTTTCAAGAATCTTCCGTGTTCAAACGATTGCTTGTCTGCAAAATAACGGCAAGAACTTTTCTACGAGTTCTCAGGTAAGAGAAGTATATTGTGCCATTACCTCCACGCAAAACGAATTTGAATAAGTTTAATAACATTTAATTCAGTTATGTCACTGGGTTGAGTAATGATTAAAATGATACCCTACAAGGAGGTTACTCCATGAGCTTAGATTGCCTTAAGACGTGATTTAACCTAATGAAATGATGAAAGTACCACTTGGAACAAGTTCTCGCGTACATTGTTCTGAAAATGTCGATATTTCTTAGTATGTTTATCTGGAATGGTTGTCTTGGATAGTTTTAAATAACAATATACGTATTTTACTGCTTCATGAAAATAATGTTAATTTGCATGTCACTTGAAATAAACTAGATATCTTATGTCTTTTAGCTTCCAGGGATGAGAGTGGTTTTGAAGCTTTCCATCAGTGAATTTCTCGTGCATATCATCAGTATTCATTGTTATATGTGTTATTACAAATTTTTTGTTGCGTTTTGTCATGATATGTAACTTGATACTTGATAGTTATGTAACAATTTTTTGTATCTTGAATGAAAATGCTATTTATATCATGCAATTAATTGTTAATCAAGAATGAAGTGTCCAAAACTGTACTTGAATCCTTAATGAAACTGAGTTACTCAACTGTTTTGTATTCAATTAACTCACTTTATCAATTATTGAGGGTACAGAAGTTATTATCCTTTACTCTGAAGTATAAATGTCCAAAAGTAGTTAAAACTATTTGTAGCTTATTTTCAGTTTTGTTACAATTATTTCAGTGAAGTAATTAATGAAAGTTGGAAGCCAAGTAGTAATGTGGAATACAAATTGAATCTCTTGTTTTGATTAGGTGCAACTGTTTGATTAACTCCATATAATTCTTTAGACCATAATTAACCAAGTTGATTTCATCTTTGTTTGCAGAGAAAAGCTAAAGTAGCTGTGTGTGGAGCCAGTGGTGGCATTGGACAGCCCCTGTCTTTACTTCTGAAGCAGTCTCCTTTGGTGACTGAACTATCCTTATTCGATATTGTACATACACCTGGTGTGGCTGCTGATCTTAGCCACATAAACTCCCCAGCTAAAGTTAAAGGATTTACTGGAAATGAACAGCTGAGGGTTGGTTGAATTTGAGAGTATTTCAAATCTGTGGTTTCATTTTTAATTGTGCTTCACGTTATCACAGTGGTGATTAATATTTTAGCTGAATGCTCTTTCCCTTATTATAAAGGCAGGAAAAGTCCTTTGAGTTCTAGATATATGTAGATGTCAGTACTATGATATTAAAATTTTTTTAAATTTCCTCTCTTGTCTGAAGTTTGAGCATGTTAGATGATTACGAAAGAGAACAAATAAAAATTCAGAAACTATTGTTTTAGGATTGCCTTAAAAATGCTGATGTGGTTATCATCCCTGCGGGTGTACCTCGCAAACCTGGTATGACTAGAGATGATTTATTTAACACAAATGCTTCAATTGTTCGTGATCTTGCTCAAGGTTGCGCCGAAGCTTGCCCAAAGGCCGTTATTGGAATAATTTCCAACCCAGTAAGTTAAAAATTGTGTGAATATTTTTTATTAACATGTCAGAAGAAATATTGGTTTTATGGAATTGTGAATAATTTGCATATCCTTATGTTAAATAAAGTTTAGAATATAAAAATACATTAATTGGGAATTATTCTTGTGTTAAATAAAATTTCGAATATAAAAATACTTAATTGGGAATTATTCTTAATGTAGTTACTTGATTGGGAACAGTTATATTGCTATTAAATGAAGAATGGTAAAGTCTTAATTCTATCTTAAAACAAAATATATCTTTGATTTCAACATTTGTAGCAAAATATCTAATTGTAATTTTCTTACAGGTGAATAGCACAGTTCCCATTGCATCAGAAGTTTTACAAAAAGCTGGTGTTTATGATCCTAATAAGATTTTTGGTGTGTCTACCCTAGATGTTGTACGTGCTAATGCCTTTATAAGTGAAGCAAAGGTAATTATTTTTAAAAGAAACAATTATGATATATTTTTTTCTTATTTCTTCTCCTGAAGTATAATACTATTTATTAAAATAAATTTTAATGTAGTTTAATGAAATCTGTTGTGTCCATTTCTTTTTCTATCTTTTCAGAATCTTGATTCTTTAACTATTAATGTCCCTGTCATTGGAGGTCACTCAGGTGTCACTATAATCCCTCTCATCTCTCAATGCAAACCTGCGGTCTCCTTTCCACATGATCAATTAAAGGCTCTTACTGAACGAATTCAGGTAAAGTACTATGTTTTTATTCTTACATTTAATTAATTATTTTTATGTTATGTTAGTTAAGACTTACACTCTGATTTTTGTACTAATTAATTTTTTTGAGTGGTTCTTCTTGTGTCTGCCCTATTGTATTAAGCCAACAATAATTGTGTATTTAAATACCTACATTTATCTTTACTTCTAATTTTCTCTTGGACTGCATTCATGATTTTGATGAAATAAACAGAATAAAGGCATTTTGAGATAAAAAAGCAATCTAACAGGGTTCTGCTTCCAAGAAGGTTATGGTGATTGTTATAGGTTATGGTAATATTAGAAAATAACATACTCTATTACTAAGTATATAAAATATCCTACCTCTTTGTCTATGTCCATCCAATTTCAGAGTCCAATGGTAGTGTAATATTAGTAACACTCCGAATCAGTGATCGTGAAATATATGTTGATATTCTTCCTGAAACTTTTTAATGTATTTTTCAATGTAAGCGAATCAATATGCTGCCTACTATCTATTAATGTACTTTTTTCATCAAGACCCAATTTTCCCTGTCTTTTACTAATTTTCATGTAAATTTTCAATGAAAGCTAGATAAAACAATGTATACCTATGTTCTTATGGAATCTTCAATGTACAAGTGTAGTGGGTAGTGTACTGACTTGATCATTAGATTTGGGATTTGAATCCCATTTTTTGTCAGTATTTTTTTAATCATTTTAATGATTTCTTAAAAAGCATGTGCTCAATTTGTTTTAACAACTTATGACCTTTTATGGATGAATAATATTTTTGTTTTTTGTGAAGAGCTCACTTTGTTTTGATGTGGATTTACACTGTCATCAGGTGATCTTTTATTCGTCCATAAAAGGTTGTAAATTTTAAATTATTTATTAAATGATCTTCATGATAGTTGTTAAAACAAATTGAGCACATGCTTTTAAAGAAATCATTTTAGAAAAAGCATCAGTGAAAATATTTTATGATTTGGATGAGATCTTGGCAAAGTAGGGACATGATTTGGAGTTGGAAAATATTCACAGCATTCCAACTTCTATGCTTTTAGGGTCTAGAATTCTTGGAGTCCTAAATGGATCTTGTTTATAATTTGTTCAATATTCATGATTGCACTGTGCACTTTTATCAGAATTTATGAAAGAGTAAACAACTTTCATAAATTACAAACTTTATTTGTCTTATTTATGAAAGTTACGATTAGAGAGCACAATGCTTTTCAAGTTTGAGATGAGTGTATATAAAGGTCTGTGAGGAAGACTAGTGACATCTGGTTCATAGGGTGATTCAGAGTTCTCTAAATGCTGTCCAAGAATGCAGCAGTCTCTGGCAGAGACCTATGTGCATCTATTAGATTGAAGGAAAAGAAGAAAAAAGAATAAAGTCACAGTCTAGAGATTTCTGTAACTAATTTGGAAATGTATTTATTATTATTATTTTCTGAAGCATAATGGAAGTTTACTCTTTAGTTGTCTAGTGTTTACAAATTAAAATTACTCGAGTTGAATGTTAGAATTTAAATATTTTCGTAAGTTATGCATCACGTGGCAGTCCATTACATTCACATCACATTCCACCCTGGCCCGGGTTTTGCTCTGGTTTTCCTTCGGGTAGAGGCGGATTTCTTATACAGGTTCTCTAGACTTTGTCTAGGGGCATGTTTATTGTAACAATAAATCGTGAATTTAGTGTTATTACAATTCTTATGATTTTTAAACACTATACTCAGTGTAATCTACAGTTTGATAATAATTTGTACATGTAAAATAATTTTTTTGTGTTAAATTACAAACATATTGACATTCTATTAGTATTATAACTTGTAGCTAACTTTTTATCTTATCTTTGAATTTTTGCTTAAATTTTTGAATCCGCCTCTGCCTTAGGACCCTTGATCGGAATTGATGGGATGGTCCCTTGCTTGCTTCCGGAGAGTAAATTAGTTTATTGTCCTCCACGTGGTCATAAGCAGCTTGTTCTGCTTTTTTGACAATAAATTTATTATTATTATTATCATCATCATGATAACTTGTCATGTACTTACATCTCTTCCTTTTTACAGGAGGCTGGAACTGAAGTAGTGAAGGCCAAAGCTGGTGCTGGTTCTGCCACTCTGTCTATGGCTTTTGCTGGTGCACGTTTTGCTATTTCTTTGTTGCGTGCTCTTAAAGGTGAACCAAATGTCATCGAGTGTGCATATGTGCGCTCAAACATCACAGAAGCAAAGTATTTCTCCACCCCACTGCTTCTTGGGGTATGTTGGTTGATAAATTTCTTAACAAAATGAAGTTTGACAACTGTCCAAAGTTGAGGTGTTATTTCTTGATAACACCTCTGTTTAGTTGAATTTAAATAGAAGTTTGTGAATGGACCTTTGCCCCTACTGGCATTTAAAAAATTATTTCTGGATATAGTAATTTTCGTTGTCATTTGATTAATTTTATTTCCGCATGTAATCTTCACTCGTGCTATCTGAACTAGTGTTAGTTGTTTTAAAGGATGGCTCTAAAATCACTTGTCTTTTTTTTTAATATACTGAATTTATTAATAGTTTGGAAAAGTGTGGTTATAAATTTGGGATTATCTAAATGATTATAAACTCAAACTCAAAATACTGACAACCATTTAAGATTTTTTTCTGTTTTTCTTCATTAATACATTTTTAAAGTTTTATGGGAACCATGGTATACACTCTATTCCTGTCTGTTATCACTGCACAAGACATTGTATGCATTATGTATGCAATGATTCAGTTCGTCAATGGTCTCGGGCTTTTTTGGCACCCTACAAAAAAATATTTTTTGTGTTATATCTAGTGAACGTGCAACCCTCTCCGTATGTGCCAGTTGATGGTAACACACTGTACAAAACTCATTCATTCAAATAATAGCAGACTGCAATGGAATATCTGGGAGTACCCTCACATTGGATATAAAACTAACTCGGTGACACCAAAGTGCTGTGGTAAAGCTAACCAATTGAGCTACATGTCATCAATTGACTACAAAGTAGGTCTAGTAGGTCTTCATTGTATTATTAAAAAATATCAATGTTGTATTTTATGCTCGAAATAATACGTGAGGGTAATATTCTTTTACACTTTATTTAAGCAGTATGTTAAATTGAAAACTCAAAGGAAAATACTTAAGTTAGTGGAGTCACTACAATAAAATATTAAGTGATGTCTGTGACTCACTCCACTTACATCGGAACTGCATCCCTTAATTGATATTTTATTGAAAACAATTTTGTTGAAAATGTGAGGTGCAAGCATTCTACTTTTACCTTTCTTTCTGGCGTACTGATGTTCCATTTCACAGAATTGCAGGGTATCACATGTTGCCCTAACAGAATCACTGTGTTTTTGTTTTTTTGTATGTAAAAGTCAAGAATATGGGGAAAAGTCGGGAGTTTCTTTAGTCCAGGTAAAGTCAGGAACTTTTAATTTTGATCGAGGAAATGACAAAACGGTAAATACATAAAGAAGAGTATTACGTAAAGACTGTATTACAAAAATTGGTGCTATTACTGCACCCATCTACGTAATTGCCTTCTTTTGTTCATCAGTGTCACAGGTGCGGAATGACATCCAACTCGTCCTCAATAGATTATACCACTGGTCAAAGACGACTGGCTTCCGTTTCTCTGCTGAAAAAACATGCTGTGTTCTTTTTAGTAGGAGACCAAGCCTTCTGGCAGAACCTCACCTTGCCCTTGGGAACAATGTTCTAAAATTCTAACCTTCTGTAAAACTCTTAGGTCTAATCGTTGATCAGAGACTGAATTGGATTGAACATTTGACAGACCTAAGATTGAACATTAAAAGTCTCTGAATCTATTGAAATGCCTGAGTAGCGGGGAATGGGGCGCTGATCGCTCCTCCTTGCTTCAGTTTTATTGAGCATTCATAAGATCTCGACTCGATTATGGCTGTGTTGTATATAGCTCTGCTCGTGCAAGCTATTTAAAGAAGTTGGATAGTGTCCACCATGCAGGAATCGGATTAGTCACGGGAGCCTACTGTACTAGTCCCCTTCAGAGTTTGTATGCCAAGAGTGGCGAACCATCTCTTGACCTTCGGCGGCAACTCCTCATGCTACAACACTTTTACCACATGCTAACTTTACCCGACAATCTGGTACACAACACAGTACATTTCATCCTTCCTCGTCTTCTATCTGTTTCTATAACAACAGACTGAGAGCAACCAAACCTTTTGGATATCGCTCCAAAGAAATTTTGGAGACCTTGATTATACGCACACCTAATGTCTTAAATCAAGGTTTTAGTAAGACTCCTCCTTGGGCTTTGCACAAGCCGAAGATTAATTTTGATCTTCTGCATCATGACAAGAACACCACTCCAGCTGCGATGTTGAGGGTATACTTTCATATATTCCTCGATGAACATCGGGTCTATATTCCTGTGTTTACAGACGGGTCGAAGCAGGCTGATGGTGTCCGCTGTTCTGTTGTAAGTGCTCTTCAAGCAATCCAGACTATGTAACCAGTTGATAAGCTGATCCAGAACATCCGGGATGTGCTTTTCTTGCTCCAATGTGATGGAATGAACATCATGGTTTGATGGATTCCCGGACACGTGGTAATCAGAGGAAATGAAGAAGCAGACGTTTCCACAAAGGTGGCAGGCCTCAAGAATTGCGTGGATTTTTTTACGATTCCAAAACGAGATCTCCTAAATTCCATCAAGACAAGGATTCTGAGTGAGTGGAACAATGAGTGATTGGCTGTTGAAGGGAATAAGCTCAGACTTATCAAATTCTCTGTTAAGTCATGGATCAGTTCCTGTAGGTCAGCGAGGCACCTGCCTGCGCATAGGACATTGTCCTGTCACTCATCGGTATCTCTGACTACTTGATGATGAATCCGTTAGTGAGGAGTGTAGCTCTTCTCTGACAGTACATCACTTACTAACTGATTGCAGAAAATACACAAGAATACGGAGACATATTGGTCTGCCTGCAGATTTACCAACAATTCTCAGAAATTAAATGGATGATTTTAATAAACTATTGAATTTTATGAGTAGATCGGGACTCCTCCCACAAGTTCTCGGGAGGGTTTAAATTTGCATTATTTTATCCTCTTCCCTGTCTTCTTTCCTTTTATCTTTCTTTTCCGTAATTCTGAAAATTATAATTTTCAGATTTTTTTTTCCTTTTTATGATGTGTTCAGCTACTGTTTCCTTTTCTTTTCTCTTATTTTTGTATTTAGATATTTGTTGAATTCAAGAGGGGTGTTTTTTCAATTTTTTTTTATGGTAGGGATATTCAGCGAGTCCCACACAGGGAAGAGTCATTACGACTCTTCTCTATGGTGCGAAACTGCTCTTTTTCTCCACCTGCAAGGTCTCTGATGACCCTGCCGTTGACGAGCCCTAAACTCCCACCCCCCACACAAAAACAACCTACTGTAGAATGTTAGCTTTTTTTAAAGACCTTATCTCAAACTGTGATAAAGTAGATGCAGTTTTTACAGTAGACAATGGGCTATGTGATATTAAAATTTAATTTTATATTTGAAAATTATTTTATGTGTATTTTGATTGTATTTGGGTTTCACTGTTTTTAAAAGACACCCTGTATTAGCAAATATAAGAAAATTCAGAGTCCAATACAATATTGCACAAAAACATTATCAAAGGATCTAGCAGGATAAGATAGTAAATAGTCCCTTTGCACAGATTTTTACGAGATATAGCTCACTTGATCAAAAATAATCCTTCTGGCAAAAATTTGACTCAAAAGTCCTCCCCCCAACTCTGCTTTTAGTTGTATGCTAATCTATATTTGATTCATAAGTTGTGGATTCATGTATATCTGGATAGTGTGATAGTGATGAATTTCATATTTTTTGAGTCAGATTTTCTTTCTCTCTGAAGTTTGAGAATACTATGTAAAAAATTGTAATCCTGTCATTTCTCTAGTTTTTCTTCACAATTTTTTATCTTTAGAATTATACAAGTAATGAATCCTGTGAATAGAATGAAATATTTCCAGTGCTGCTTTGTTAGAGGAATTTATTTTTTAGTGACTTGGCTAAGCTCTTGGAAAGTGTCAATAGAAATATTTTTAAAACTAAACAAGACAATTGTTCCAAAGAAGAGCATAGTTGGTTGGAATACTGAGGGCTCAGGGCAACTAGGCACTGTGAATATTTTGCCATTAAATTGGTTTAGTTTCTGTAAATTATTTTATGTAAATGAATATTTTTGTTTTCATTTTAGCCTAAGGGTATCCAGAAGAATTTGGGATTAGGAGCACTTTCAGACTTTGAGAGTGAATTGTTGAAGGCTGCAATCCCTGAATTGAAGAAAAATATTCAAAAAGGTGAAGACTTCATTCACAAGAGTGTGGCTCAACAGGCACAATAAATAGTGCTTCATTGCTAGTCCATGTCTCTGAAAAAATGCTGTAAATTAGCATGTCATTATGCCACACACTGCCTCAATGTCCAGTGTTACTAAGTGGAATGTACATAACTGTAGTGTATACTATTTGTATAGTGGAACCAAACTCATGAAAGCTTAAACACAGGTTTATATGTACAGTAGGACATGCGATATTTTCAATTATGTTTATTTTGTATTTTATTATACACCTGTATTACATTGTTACATCCATCAAAGTAATTAAATAAAATTTTATTTTAATGGGTGAATTGTTACAATTTTTATAGGTATTTCTTTTAATCTTGTCATCTAGAAACTATTATTTTGGTGCTAATAAGAAAAAAATCTTTCATCTTATGTTGACCATTACCTTGGATTTCTTAGTGTAAAAAATTTGTACAGTTCTCTAATCAGAAATAAAAGAGGATGAAATTAAAAATAATAACTATTATTATTTCGAATAACAGTTTTTAATTTCCCTTCTTCCTTTTATTCCAAAATTACTTCTAATATTTTTGCAGTAATTGTTTAGAAATTAAAACTGCAATGTTATTAAACTTTCAAGGAGGTTGGAAAATATAAACTTGCAGGTTGTAATTAATAAAGAATTGAATCTAAGGAAGTGTGGATGGGCCAACATTCATTTATTCATTCATTTTATTTATTTGGTTACTTTGTATACGCAAGTTGTAGGGGCTAACAATATGTAACATATTTTCATTCTTGGAGAACCTTTAAGATGAATACCTAATCCTTGGTGAATGGCTAATAGCAAGGGAACCATCAGCCTACCCCCAATTAGCAGCTTAAATTTCCTCTACCAAATTGGGGCGAGTTGTAAGCATAGTATTAATAATTAATTGCAGTATGCTTGAAAGAGTTTTTAATTAATTAGAATAATGTTAGGGAAAAGAGTTCTGTTTTTATTTTCTTGAACTTCCTGAAAGCAAAGTACATTTAAATTTGAACTAAAACATTATACTCAGGTTTCTTTTAAACAAATGGATACACTAAATTTTATAAATAATTTCACAAGAAATGTGAATTTGGACGTAGTTATACAAATAGTCAACAGTATAACAAGAATCTAATGGAATGTTCAGTATTATTTCAAGGTAGGTACTGTAAGTATGAATTTTGGTAAAAACTAAAGTTGGGAGAGGGAACGTTTACTCTAAATAGGATCGAAGGGTGCGTTGTATTTGATGCCTCAATGTTTATGATAATGTACCATTCTTATCAACAGTCAACACTTATGATTGCTTATCTCATTACGTGATGCACGTACGACTGGAAGAAAAATTATCTACACACCCAGTACACAGCATAGCACCATGCATGACAATTACACGAGTACAATCACAAGATCGATTAAACCATATCGTTCCACTTCTCGTACGATAGAGAGCAGTAGGATATGCAATGCGCATTTTGAACGTCAAATGTTTCTGCTTAAACACCTAAATGTCATTGGTTAATTCGAATTGGACTTGGAATTAACCTCAACATTTGACAGAAATTGTGGCTTGTATCAGAGAGACTTTCTTTTGCATTTACTCTGCTATATTGGCCGGGTTCATTTGTATATTGTATTACAGAAGTGCTGCACTGTTACCCAGTTTTATTTCGTGTTAGGTGTACCAGACCACAAGTTCAACGGATCTGCAGAGGTGTGGTGCGCTATTTTTGATCATGACTGCATTGTATTAATTTTTACTATGACGTTGCGCCGGTTGATTTGAACGCGTAGAAAATGACAGACTTGGTCAGTAACGAACGCATTTGGAGAGGAGAGCGCGCAGACTTCGCATCGCTGCAGAAATAATGTAAGTTGTTTTTTTCACCTCTTCATAATCTGCGGTGCCGGTGTTAACATATCAGTGAATGGTTCTTCGCGTAGAAGTATTTCTTGATGCTAGTTAATTTGCTCTGTATTTTTAGATGAAAATGTCCGGAAAGAGACGACGTCAACTCAGAAAGAAAATTGCTAAGAAGGAGAGAATGCAGAAGTTACTTCAACGTTTAAAAGTGAAGGAGATGGAAGAGCGTGATGGAAAATTGAATTGTGTGAATCCTAAGCCTTTACACGACTCAACAAACAGTCTGTTGAAACCTGCTATTGTGTCGCGGTGTCATTCTAATGAAAGTTGTGTTTCTCTTTGTGAAGATGATAAGAATATTGACCCTCCAATTCAGAAACACAAAGATTTATCTGAAAAAAGAAAAATCGACTTCTTTTCACAGACTAGGGAAGCAAAACGTTCTCGTTTAAATTCGAATTTATTAACTCTAAGAAATGAAAGAATTTGGCCAATTAAGAGCAATACTGGCAACCTAGTATCTTGGCTCAATGAAGCTGAACAAATTATGGAATCCTCATCTTGTGGAAGATATAAGAGAATGTCCCATAGCCCTTCTCCTGCACCCAAAGGAAATAAGCGCCCACAAAAGCGTGCAAAGAGTGCTCTTGAATTGTCATGTTACCAACCCAGTAAATTTGAAGATAGTTCTTGGGATCCTATGGATACTACGACTGTGGAAGAAGTTGTACCAACAAATAAAAGATCTCGGAAGGTACCAATTTTTTATTGATTTGAGAATAAGTTCTTTAAATTATATTTTATTTTAATATATTACAATTTTTTTTGTTCTTAATGTAGTGAGTTGAATATTGAGATGAATAACCAGCAAAAGATTATTGACAGTGTTTATTTATTTTCTTTAACTGATCATTGTGTAATGTTGAAGATTTGAATTAAGCACTCATTGACAATCACTGAAAAGCTTTGAGTCATTCTTTTGATAGTAATTTTTAATTAATCTATTTTTATTATAATTCTCAATTATAAACATAGAATTTATTACTTGTAATAAGTAGGTTTTCTTCTCAGTCTAGCATTTAAATCTCCCTTATATTACTTTTATGTATGTTTTCGTAGCTTTTATATTATAACTTTATATAGCTTCTCTTCTGTGAAGTTTTATTTTTTGATTAAGCCTCTGAAAAATATTGAAGTAATTGTTTGATTCAGTTGTGTTCATATGGATTTAAACATTTTATAAAAATTCAACTTTGGCATTTGCATTTATTTACTTTTCATTTATTTATATATTTTGACTTTTCCTATTTGCATGTGAAGTAGATTTTAGTCTCTTGTGTGATTCTCTCTCATTTAACTAAAGTTGTAAAGTCCAGGTTGTCATTATCATCATGAATTATAAAATATGGTTATTTTGTTAATCTAGTAATGAAAACACTGCCTGTGAACTGTCAGTTATTCATTTTGTATGTAATACAGATATGTTTTTTCTTTAAATAGGTGGTACACTCACTTTCCTCTAGTGGGAGCAGCTCTACTTATGATAATTCTGTGACTCATCCTAAAAAGCGTACAAAAAGTACAAGTAAAGATGAGGGTTTTATTAAAAATTGTACAACCTCATCAGTAAATATAAATAAGGTAAAACTTTTTAATTGCTAGTTGGGGAACAGATTTTATTTTCTGGTATTATGCATTGTTCTACAGTTATTTAGTACATTAATTTTTCTTTCTCTGTTATTAAGAAGTTTTGATGTTTTCATGAAATACATTCTATTTATGAATTACCTGCTTCAGTTTTCTTCCATTCGGTTTAACCTGAAATGCATTTTGAAATTATTAAGAGTAAATTTCTTTTTTATACAGAAAGTTTGAATGCTTTCATTTAGTTTGTTCATTCATTACTGTGTGTCTGTATATCAACAAATTGTTAATTGTATTAAAACATGATTCTCATTCAAATTATTTATTGCTAAAACAGTATTATTTTTCCTGTTTAGTTTGATAAAACATCATTAAGTGGTTTAGGGGAAAGTATTTCCCTCCAGTACGAAGATTGTGAATCAATGAGACATTTAGATGCCTCAGTGAGAAGCTCAGAAGGTGGTTCATATAATGGAAAAACTCTATCATCAACTGAAAAAGTTATGGCAGTGGTAGAGTTTGAAGAATTACCTACTTCCCAAGCAGAAATTTCATCAAATGTGTATGCTTCATTCTCAAAATCTAACAATTACTATGATAAAATGTCAACATTGCCAACTGATTCAGGAATATATCCATCTATTGCATCTACCGAAGCATCTAAACATGTAGGCTGTCAAGTGCAAAGTCTTATGTCCAGTGAGGCATCTTCACGAACTAGTTGCCCTGTTACACGCCCCAAACCTAAAAGAAAAGATTGTGAACAGCAAACTGATAGATCATTTTTATCTTTAAAGAATGAAAAAGATTTTAGTTCAGTTACAAAAGCAAGTGGAATCCTATTGTCATCCCCTACCGCAAATGGATTACCTGCAGTTACTCTTACCCCTTCATTACCTCTTGATTCAGTTGCATGTTCCAACATTTCTTCTCTTAGTCCCAAGACCCCTTCAATTTCTGCAAAAGATAAAGTACTTACATCTCTTGATAACTCTGAAACTTTATGCAGAAATCAAAGTGTTACAAGTGTTGGAGTGATTGCATCTACTCCTATTTGTGGACGGAAACTTCCGTCTGCAGATTGCACCCTGACACCAATTACCAACTTTGCAGCTGTTACCTTAGAAAGGCAGGATTCAGTGTTCCCAAAGTCATTGTCCTTTGTGAAAGAAGAAGATGAATGTACTAGTCCAGAGAGTGCCAGATTACCTGAGGTAAGTATTGATTTATGTAATACCAATTATTTGAGTAATTTTTTCTCGTGGTGCAGTTTTTCCATGTTGGTTTAGAAATCATTATTAAATATTATTTGGAATATTTCCCGAGGTCAGTAAAAGCTTGAGTATTATTTCTCACTTTTGATTGATCTATTTCTTAACTCCATAAACTTGTGAATTATTGTCTAGTATAGCTCTTACATTTCCCACTAAACTCTTTCTTTGTATACTAAATGAATTTTTTAGATTTAAGTCAAATAGATGACCAAAGAAATTAGTTTCGGAAAAATATAAACTTAGTTTTCCTTCTAGAAGTTAAGAGGTGACTGTTCCATTAAATATTAATTAAATGTTCAAATCCCCTTTGCAAATTATCAGAGGATTTAGATTCATTCGTTTGTTCCAGAGCATTAACTGCACTTTTACATTGTATTAAGTAACATTGAAAAACTTGCTTGGAAGAAAGTAATGCTACAGTTTCAAAATAAAAAAAAACTACAGGAATTTATATTTTAATGTGTATTTCTGCAATTAGTTTCACTTATCATCAATATTTGATAGTATTCAGTGGTGTCATGGTTCCGGAACACGCTTTGTTCCGGCACTGATTTTTGGAATATGTTTTTTTTTCTACTTATATATTTACAGAAGAGTTTATTTAATGCGATGTTAAAAGAAAATGAATCAGGTTGAATACAGCAAGAGCCATGAGCCATGCATGAGAGGAGCGAGAATTTTTATTTCAATACAATTGATTTTTGCTTGTGGTGTGTAAGATAGAGAAAATTGTAGGCTATGTTTTTTCATTACTACCAGCATAAAAATGTTTTAAAGATTTCAACATTACTTAAACATAGACACTGATTATAATTGTATTTCAACAATCAAGAGAGCCATATCATATATAACTTGTAATGAATATTTACAATTCAAAAAATAAGGTCAGAAAAAATACAGACCTAAGTCTTTTTCTAGGATCCGGGAATGGTGAAGTTGTAATGTCGAAAATGGATTCCAGAAGGCGTTCAAATGTAGCACATTAATTTTAAAAGTATTCCGGGGGAGGGGCGAAAGACACCCTTTTCTTGGGAAGTCTGGGAAATTCAGCGTTCCGGCACTGCTGAATTCCCCATGTCACCACTGATGGTATTACATGCCGAAAAGAAATGTAAAATTGTTACGGGAGATCGAGTCGGCCCAAACCAGTCCTTTTGTAGCCGCTTCTGTTATGCGAAAATGGAATGACGAATTTGACACGACTTAAAATGAGAAATCAATGATTCCTAATTTGTATATGCTTCATTTGGAAAGGACCAAATATTGGCTAAATATACAAAAATATCGGATTTTCATTTTGATATAAGATGATAATCATATCTGTCTTTCGCTCCTCGCATGCGCATTATTGTGATAATCTCCGTGATAAATCTTAGAAATGCTTGCTTGTCTTTTGTAATGATGTCATCGTTCTGCTAAGATGTGTGATGTCATGGGCGCGCGATCCGCCTCCATCGGACAACGTTGTCGTTACACTTTTTTCGGCTCCCTTCAGCGTTGGATCCTAACTTCTTGGTTAGTGGAACATATATCTCAACTTAAAATGAGAAATTTGAGATTAAATTTTCATCTGCTAAATTTGGAACAAGTTCATATCTGACAGTATATTTTGTCCGAATAAAAATTGGTGGCACAAAACCATCGCACTTTTCCATTTACTTTGAAGTCTCCTCTATAGTACAATAATCAAAATTAAATTTCTACTATTTTACGAACATTTCTATCGTATCTTATCGTAAGCTTGTAGATCTCGCAATTTTACAGAAAATAAGAGTTACTGAATGAAACTATTACTATATGTGTTATCAAAAGAACAATATTTTCCACGCAACCCACGTCAAATCAAACTCCAAGATCTATACCACGCGGACGGAGAATACCAGTTTGGAAAACTGAAACGAAAGATACGATAGCACGTAGAGCGGATTTCTTATACAGGTTCTCTAGACTTTGTCTAGGGGCGTGTTTATTGTAACAATAAATCGTGAATTTAGTATTTTTTCAACTCTTATGATTTTTAAACACTATACTCAGAATAATCTATAGTTCGATAATAACTTTTACATGTAAATTTACAAACATATTTGCGTTAAATTACAAACATATTGACATTATATATGTATTATAACTCGCAGCTAACTTTTTNCAGTCTGTACTGTTTTTTGACAATAAATTTATTATTATTATTATTATCACGTCTTTCCTGATCCGGTTTTGCTTCGGCTTGGGTCCACTTGGCGTGACCTTAGGGGTGACTATATCATCAATTATTTATTATTATTTGTAAATCTGTCTAAAGACAGGTATCAACACAGCCTTCTCCACTCTTCACGATCCTGAGCGTCCTCCTCCAACTGTTCAAAACGTCTTCCATGTGCAATATCTGTAAACATACCAAATTTTCTTCTCCCTCGTGATCTTTTACCTTCTATTTTTCCTCCGATTACTTTCTTTTGTAAACAATCTCTTCTCAATATATGACCCAACCAACTTTTCTTTCTGTTCCTTATTGTCTTCAAAATCATTCTTTCTTCATCAACTCTTCTAAGTACTTGTTCGTTTTTTATTTTGTCTGACCACTTGATGTTTTCAATTCTTCTCCACACCCACATTTCAAAGCTTTCCAGATATTTCTCTTCTTTCTTTCTTAATGTCCACGTCTCCGCTCCATACAGTACCACACTCCAAATGTAACATTTAGAAAATCGTTTTCTCAACTTCAATGGTATTCTTTTTGTTGTCAGTAGGTCTTTCATCTTTTCAAATGCCATCTTTCCCATACATATTCGACTTCTGATTTCTTCAGTACAACTTCCATCTGTTCGTATATCATCAATATAATTAGCATTATTCGAATTTTGAGTGATGCTAATGGTTAAGATTAATTAGCAGTATTTTCGGGAAAATAATTTAATAACTGTTTTTATCTAATCTCTTGCAAATTATATTTGTTAAGTATGTTATATAGAATTAATCCGTTACCTGGCAGTGTGTCAATTTATGAGATTTCTAAATGTTAATGATATTTGTTAAATATCTTGCAGATATTACAAGTTATTAATTTAGGGGTGCGCATAATATGATTTTGCTTTGAGGCGTAGAAATGTTAAATCCGCCTCTGCTTATAGTCCTGTGATGGACATTGATGGGATGGTCCCTTTCTTGCTTCCAGGAAGTAAATTAGACCTTCCGCAGTCTGTAAAGGCTATTTTGACAGAAAATTATTTATAAAACTGAGCTGCTTAGAATTTCTCAGACAAATCAGTCATGTGGTCGGGGAATGTATCTCGCGTTGATTAAACAAATGAAAGTTTGTGCAAGAAAATTCAATAAGACTCGCACAAAAATGTTACAAAAAACGTTATCAAAAGAGACTTGATACGAATTGTTTTCGAATTAAACGCGATTTAATTTGTAAATGTAATAAAACTAACCTTTTTTCCAGAACCCACAACTGATGGACTTAATACAAATTTTTTTAAAAGATTTTAATATGCTGGATTTCCTAATATTATTTCAAGACTTGCACATCTCTTTCAACAGCTCGTAGTTCTATGGATATCGTAAAACGTAATACGTAAATATTAATTCATTTTAGACAGACGCTCATGCAATTTTATCTGGTGTGGGT
>NNCF01129513.1:196655-252995 GCA_002313205.1 Laupala kohalensis
TATATATATATAAAATCAGTTTTCCAGTGTCCGTGCTTGGTTCATCTTCGTCGATGAATAATTTGTAAGACTCTTGAACAGAGTAATGTTGTCGTACAGCACAGAGAAATTATTTTTACTGCGTGTATACCAAACTTTCGAGCTTAAAACCACTTATTATATTACGCTCGTAAAATTCACAAATAAAATTTGGAGCAGTTTTAAAAACGTACTTTCACCTATATTAAGTGCCATTTATATTGAAATTTCTAGAGCTTGTTTATCAACAACAAGCAAAATCTTATAGCTAAATACGGAATATAAAGGAAACTGATTCATCTGTTATTAAATTTCATCCAGAATCGTTGCACACTGACAGACAGACTTACTAGATATTTCCGACTAATTCTCGCAACCGAAAATTTTCGTGAAAACTTTATTTTCCTATGTGAGAAAGGGAAAAAAATCTCGAAAAACAGTAATTCGTTTTACTGTTGTTACACGAAAATTTTTTCCGCTTAATCTCAAAACTCCTCGTTATTGTGAAATATATCTTCAAGGATTTACGGTGTCTTTTATGTCGTAAAATGGCGTCTGTATAGTTAAAAGAACATTTTCGAAGTCTAAAAAATGAACACAAGTCTTAGATAATCCCAAACTACCGTTTCTTGTGGTTTCCTACCCACACTGATTCGTGAGAATGTATGAATTATTTGGAAAATTATTGACTTTTTATTAAAATTTCTAACCTTATATTCGACCTTTTAAGTAGAAGACGAAAATGTCAAAATTTTGTTGTACTCGAATTTCACTTTCTTACATTTTATCAGTCGAATCTTGTAATAATTTTTGTGATCCCATCATCATACAATTGTGCAGGTTGTTGCATTTTGGATGACAATACGACAAACTCGAATTCAATGCCCCTCCTTCCGACGAATGTTCCTATTGAGTGTTACGTTTATGTACGATAAATCATAGGGGAGGGGGATCACGAGAATGTACTTTCATGGAGTTTCATATTACTATACAGACATTCAAAATCACGAAAATTACCGTCACAGTGATAAACAATCATTATTTTTAAACCAAAATAGGTAGCAATGTTTTTGAATCTTTGTTTACAAATCATTGGTAAAATACGAGAATTTTTTAAACAAATTAAATCAAGTATTGCAAAGCTTTTTAAACGTTTTAAAAATTAATGTTTAAATATTATAAGTGTTTCAACAAATTAAAAAAATATTGGATCTCTATTTTTTCTCAAAACCAGCGGGGTACGTGATAAATTTGAGACGTTCACTGGGGAGGGGGTGTCTCGTCTTTGTGACATGTTACGAAGGGGGAGGTAAAAAATTGTCCATTTTGGCGAACGTGTTTTACGGATGACCCCTAACGGCGACGCATCAATCCGTGTGATGTTTTCA
Organism: Laupala kohalensis; assembly: GCA_002313205.1. NCBI lineage: Eukaryota > Metazoa > Arthropoda > Insecta > Orthoptera > Trigonidiidae > Laupala > Laupala kohalensis. The sequence goes on from NNCF01129513.1 coordinate 198,062, forward strand.
CTAAGGATTCCCACATCGCTATTATTTGTCCTGTCAGGGAAACACGCTATTTATAGGTAATACGTAACCTTTACATAAGCTATGGTGCAATAGTTATTGCCTTTCCGATATTTCGAATTCTTACACCAAATTCGAATATCAAAACGAGACCTAGCTCAGTGACAATCGCTATCACTACAAGTTTCGTTTCACTCCGTTCTGTAGTTAATGCGACAAACTTTTTTAACAAAAGACTTGTTAAGTCTCCGGGCGAAGATGAAGATGGGCGTCGCCGATTTATGTAATGAATACTACGATTCATGGATAAATGGGAAACCACAGGTCACCCTAAGGCGACGCATGTACACTCAATATTATTGTGCAAACGTTTGCGTCATGACTTAACAGATCGTTCCCACACGGTTTAATATTTTGTTCAATAGTTTACTGGTAGTGTCGTGTAAGTGAATATGTCTAGTGAGACAGAGCTTAGCTGTATTGCAATAGTCCTGTCCCATTCGTTCTAATAAGTGTGTTTTAATAATAATTTATATAATTACATGTTAATTTCTAATAATGTATATAATTTTATAAATGTGTCACGCGAAAGTATGTCTGTTTGGTACGTAAACCACTAAACCGATCGTGATGAAATTTGGCAAGAAAATAGTTTAGATAACCAGGATGAACGTAGAGTAATTTTTATTTCTAGAATGTGTGAAGAGAAACATGTTTTTCAACATTAAATGTCGAAAAAAATGGGGAAACGTTTTGTAATATTGTTTGTGTTTCGCAAAATTGTTTGTCACAAAGAGTTCTACAAAAACCGTCCGGAACAGCATATGTCGATCTAGAAAAATTAACCTAAATTATCGATAAGACGTTATTAAAATTGGAGGTGTTAAAATACTTCAATTTAAGAAGGAAAAATTCAAACATCTAATTTAATGAATTATTTATTTTTTGCATTTAACAACGGTTTAAACTAATAATATTTCATCGAATAGTTTAGATTTTACAAGAATTTTAATGGAATCTTGCAGCCGTTTCATGCCTGTTGAATTGAAATAACACTAAATTCACGATGTATTGTTACAATAAACACGCCCCTAGACAAAGTCTAGAGTACCTGTATAAGAAATCCACCTCTACCCGAAGGAAAAACGGAGAAAAACCCGGACCAGGATGGGGCTACAGAATTAATGTACACAACCGTGCCAAAGTTGAGTATACATAAAACTAAATTAATGAGTCATAAGACAACACAATCATGCAAGAAAATAGTTTTTTTTTAAAATTGATATAAGTTATTTAAAAAGTACTACAGCAATGGCGTGATCAAGTACAAGACGGATTTAACTTTTATTAAAACCAATAAATTCTTTTAAATTGTAGAAGCACTGGTGTAGGAGGTAGTTTTTAACCGCAGATATGAAGAGATTGAATTTCATAATATCTTTTATATTCTTGGGCAGGGAATTATATAGAACGATTCCCGAATGATACGGCAACGAGTGGTTGACACTCTAGGGCGATGAATATTATTCCTATTGCGAATATTGTGTTCATGAACGAGACTGTTTCGTATGAAGCAAGGGTGGCACTTTCGGTCTTAACAAACACGACCGTTTCATAAAAATAAATGCAGGGAAGTGTTAAGACATTTAATTCCTTGAATAAAGGTTTACAAGAGTTTCGGGGGTGAGATTTACAAATTATCCGAACTATCCTCTTCTGAATTCTGAAAGTTTGAATACTCTNNGGAACCTTTTTGCAATGTGGATGATATGTCGTTCACATACAATAGAAAGAGTATAGGACCGAGAATTTAACTATGAATTCCAATGTGAATTTTCGGTTTTCCTCTTTTCTATTTGACATGGTAAACTAAAGGCGAAACACTGAAAAAAAATTGTAGCGCAAAAAGAGAGAAAAAGTAGCAGAATGCAGTGAGTAGTAAGTATCTTCAGACCAAGAATACAAAAACAAAAGAAAATTGGTAGTAATAATAAAGAAAGAAAAATGTGTGTAATAATAGTGACACTAAGAGGCATAAAAATATAAAAACCTTTTTAAATTTTTTTTTTTCACTTTCACTACTACTTTTTCAATTGCAGAAATTCTCTTGTGCCCAATGAATTATTTGTTTTAAGAAATTAGGTATTTTTTTATTTTTGAAGTAAATTTTTATATTTGAAGCACGCTATTCTTTTTCTTTGGAAGTGTTTACATTTTTGATAGTATTAAAACACGACTTCCTTGATCACACTGTTGATTATCGTATGTATTAGACTTCTACATATTACATTCGGTACTCGAGCGNCAGTAAATTAGTGTCATCAGCAAAAGGAACCTTTTTGCAATGTGGATGATGACATGTCGTTCACATACAATAGAAAGAGTATAGGACCGAGAATTTAACTATGAATTCCAATGTGAATTTTCGGTTTTCCTCTTTTTTATTTGACATGGTAAACTAAAGGCGAAACACTGAAAAAAAATTGTAGCGCAAAAAGAGAGAAAAAGTAGCAGAATGCAGTGAGTAGTAAGTATCTTCAGACCAAGAATACAAAAACAAAAGAAAATTGGTAGTAATAATAAAGAAAGAAAAATGTGTGTAATAATAGTGACACTAAGAGGCATAAAAATATAAAAACCTTTTTAAATTTTTTTTTTTCACTTTCACTACTACTTTTTCAATTGCAGAAATTCTCTTGTGCCCAATGAATTATTTGTTTTAAGAAATTAGGTATTTTTTTATTTTTGAAGTAAATTTTTATATTTGAAGCACGCTATTCTTTTTCTTTGGAAGTGTTTACATTTTTGATAGTATTAAAACACGACTTCCTTGATCACACTGTTGATTATCGTATGTATTAGACTTCTACATATTACATTCGGTACTCGAGCGGAACTTTGGCAATGTCTGTGGGCTATGGTAAGAGTTTGAGAGAGTTGTACCTCAATAATGAAACTAGATAGCACGTGCAATCCCTATCATTGGCACTATAATTAATCCTTCTCGCGACGTGATTGGGTTTCCGACCACCGTCTTCGGGAGGACGATAGACATCCCCAAATTGAGGGTGCGATTTTTCTGCGGTATTCGGAGGTGATATACATACGATAATCAGTAGTATGATCAAGTAGGTCGTCATCAATAAACCTGTGGAACCCCTATTGCCAATACACTCTCAATATTTATCATTTTTTCTCTGCTTTGGCAGTATTGTAAACTTCGTTATTTTTCGTAACTACCGTAAATTTGGGAATGCTCCTTCACTTGTTTCTCCATGCTTATATGGTGAACAAGGAGGTGAAAAGCCTGGCGGACGTGGATTTTAATTATGCCCGTTCAGTGTTCGTCAATGGCTCACCTCAATGAGATCGATTATATTGAGGATCTTTTATGTTTATTATTTGATATAATTAACGACTTCATGCAAGTTGGGTTGTGGAATGCTACAATGTACTCGACGTATTGCACTGTCACTCTTCGAACTGAACTGGTAAACAATTTATCGTAATTCGTATTACTTCATTAAATTGTTTTGTTTCTGAATTTCGTGTCGATGGAAATGCTTTGGTCATGTGTATTGTGCCAAATAGTTCTGTTTGTAGATGTTGGCGCGTTACAGTGCGTTACAATTGAATCGCTTGTAGAATTTTTTGTGCTTCATTGATTTGCTTTGATAGTAATTTAATTCAATTTCTTGTCAGTCTTCGTTACACAATTACGGAATAAAAGGAGTTTGATTGTAAAATTCTTTTTATAAAATAGTTATCCTTGATGAACCCTCCAGGTGTATGTTGTATCAGTGGCATTGCGGGGGAGGGGGTCATTAATTAGTAATGTCCCTGCGGAAAGCAGCAGTTGCAGCGTCTTCCACGTCTGAAAGTGAGCGATAATTCAGTGAGGTGACGCACCTTATTTTCCCCTAGTGAGGTTTGTATTTCGTTGTCGTGTTCCACGTTTTGCTTCGTACAAACGTGAAAGTATCGAAAAGTGTTTAAGTTTCACTGCAAGTAATAAAATGTAAAGAAATAAAGCAACGGTAAAAACAAATACAACTCTTAGAGAAGTTTAATCAAATTTTTTAAATTATATTTCTTATTTCCGAAAATAAAATATTTTGTATAAATGTTATGCAATTGAAGACTTAATTGGGGTAACTACGTTAAGGTAATTTACAATTAGTTTCGTATGTTTAATAGTTTAATGACAATTCAAAAAATCTTAAAAGAAAAAAAACAATGAAACAATTTTTCGAAACATGAAATAAACAAACAAACTTAGTTAAAATAAAGTTGCCTATTGCGTATGACTACGTAGGGGACCTATAAAGTTAATGTCCGACACCAAGCAGAGGACCATTCCATCAATTCCGATCAAGGGCCCAGTGGCTGATTTAATATTTATAAGATAAGTTATTTACCAAATACGACCAGTTATCCGTTTTATTTCCAAAATAAATCGCAGTTATTAAAAACAATAAAAATTCGAGATTAACGATAACAACAGTAGTAATTCCCGCCGAAGTATAAATTCCCCTCTGTCCGAAGGAAAAGTGGAGAAAAGCGGTGCCAGGATGGAATAATGTGCCGTATATATACACAACCGTGCTTAGGTTGTGATATGTGATTATAATCGCTTTTAATACTCTGATTACACGGAACAAGTCTAGAAAAGAAATGTTTAAAAATCATTTTAGGTGCTCATTTTCGTTCATGAAAGGGTATAAATTGTTTTTATGTATTAGAAAGTATTATAAGTTGTTTAAAATTTTTATTGTAAGTATTATAAACAACTTTTTGCATGAAATTGTGTAGCATGATTTGACCTGCAGTATGGTACGGATTAGTGAGAGAGTAATTCAGCATCATCCAGTGAAAGTAATAGATCTGCTGAAGAATAATTTGTCTGCAATAGTTCTTTGTCATTGGATCACTCAGTGCACTTAGATGAATAGATATTTTAATAAAACGATGAACTTGTATTTTTTTCCTTATGGGTTCCTCTGTTCGAGGGTCCCTTATGACTTTGCTATTTTAGCTACACTGAAATGTTGATTGATCATAGTACATCTTACTAGTATCAGTACGGATGTATTATAGATGGGATAAGGGGCATACATTTTCTTTGTCGTTCATCGGAAGGCCACATATTTTTTGAATTATTATGTCTCGATTATTGGAAGAGTACCAAACCCATTCGAAGAGCTTTCAATCAACCCGTTCGAAGAGCACTAACAAGGAGAGGTCGCGACTTGGGAAATTGACTTCGGGGTGTAGTTCAGGTCATACGTAATTTTGAAACCAAAAGTGAATTAAGTAGCTATTTTATAACGGAAATATCTTGGGGACCTTGATAGAAAAGGCCTCTCATCTTTAGTTTCATCAAAAATTGCTCGCGCTTACTTTTATTTGATCAAAAAAAGTAGTTTTTCCAATATATTAGAAAAACTATCGGTCGTAGAGAAATGTAAAGCACAGAAGATTTGTGCACAATAAAACGACCTACAATTTGAGACTTGGTAAATTGAAATCGGTCAATAAATGAAAAGCATGAAAATGTTAAAAAACATGAAAATCGGCCATTTTTTGTTATAATTTAAAAACTAACTATTAAAAATACATTGAACATCCATTAAGACGTGGGATTAGTGGTGCTTAAAAAGTGTACAAATGATGGATGCTGTAGGTGCAATATTTTCTGCAAAATCCTATATATTTATCCCGTCAGGGGCGAAAACCGCAATCTTTAAACGGCTGCACAGCTGCCGTTAAAAAAAAGATTCACAAATTGCATTTTAAAGATAAAGAGCTAAACTAATGAATTACTGTGAAAATTAATAAAGGAATTGTGTTAAAAAAGGCCTTGAAATTATATATTAAAAAAAGTCAATTCTTGACTCTCTTATTCTTATTAACAAATGGACTTGTTATTTTTAGGGCTAGACATTTTCAGTAAAGAGCATTGAAAAGTTGATTTAAAAACACAAATGTTTGTGGTAAATAGAACTATCTACGACAAATAGCCAGTTAAAAAATCTCAGCGTTCTTATAAACATTCACGTTTGAAATGTTTAATGAAGATTCAAACTAAATTAATGACGATTCCCTAGAGGACGACAGCCAAAACAAACATGACAAAATCGTCCAAATTAATAAAAACCAAAATAATTGCTAATATTTACATATTGTAAATAAATTGGGAATTAACATTAGCAAATCAAACACACAATACTAACAAAGAAATTCCCCAAGACATGTTCGCAATAAAATCGCTACTTAATTCAGTTTTGATTTTTAGTTTTTTTCTTTCAAGAGACCTGGGCAAGTGGGACTACGTAGGATTGTAGTACACCAGTACACCCTAAGGGTCATAGATTGTCATAGTAAGAAAGCGCAATAGCCAACTAGTTCTGAGAAAAAAGCTCTCCCAAGTCATCGTCTCAGTATATGTATTAAAGATTTAATTTTCATTTTCAACTTTGTAGTAGGGCAAATGGTAGCGTGCTTGTCCTCCGTTCAAAAGATCTGGGGTTCTATTCTCCTTGAGAGTAGTTTTCTAAACGTATTTTTGATAATATTAATAATTTCGTAAAAACATGCACATCGTTGCCTTATTCGGGGCTAAGTGACTAAAGTTTCATGATGTGATAATTTATCAGATGATTCTGGCTACGATTCCACGGGTGATTGACCTACCCGATTTTTTGCTCCTTTCAGGAGGGTAAATTGCGACTAACATGAAAATGGAAAGAAGTGTGTTTAATATTGGATGTTGTCGTAGTCGTATCAACGTTCCTGTTATTATTGAATTAATGACAGCACAATTATAATGTGTCAAAACATTTTTGTGGGGTTTTAGCGCTCGTCTACATCATGGTCATTAAAACCCTTGTATCAAAAGTGTTAGTTTGGTTTAGAATAACATTTTTTGTTCTCCTGGTTGTTTTCATTAATGTCTGCTAATGTTGGAAACTTTATGGACGTGGAGAAACCTTTTTCTGCTCTTTTGTATACTTGTTTGTCAGTAAAATGTTCTATGGAGGTTAAGCTCCTTTCGTCACGCTTTTGAAGCGAGAAGAGTTGCTTCCAGATATAGCTCTGACGCCGGTGACACCCGTATCATAACGAGGCTCCCGGCTCGATCTTTTGTGGACACTTCGGGGTATGACGAGTGATGTAATAGGATGCATATAAAACGATGTTATGGTGCAACTTTCCTGTTATATGTCTTTTACGTTCTACTCATTGAGTATTGGTCTCCTTGGTTGTACTACAGACCATACCACTTAAAAATGAGCTGATGTGGAAGTTCTGACAGCAGGAATTAAAAATATTTTCCGTGCACAATTTCTAGATTTATAATTCGCAAAATAATACTCTACTTCAACTACGAAATGCTTGAATTTGTTATGGTTCGGTGAAGAAAAAACATTATAATCAAACGTTTTTCATAAGTTTCTAGAAAATCTTGAAATATGTAGTGGTCGTATAAAATAGTGATAAACTATATTTGTGCATGTCGTTGTAACAAATGGAGTGAGATGTAGGTAATTGTCGGAATTCGTGTTGACCTGATTCTTGATTAATGTTAAACGGAAATGGATTATACCTCAAGGAATACTCGTGCGCATTCAGCGGACACTCATCTTGCAGTGAACTGCAGTAAACCTTAATATAATTTATGAAACATGAATTATTATTGGAATATATCTTTAATATGACTTTTCTTCTATAGGTTAGAAACTCAAACAGTGACTGAAGCTCTGAAAAACGTGTATGTGACAAAAAAGTACCAAAAGCATATTTTCTTTGATTGTTAGAAAATGCATATAATTAAAACATGAAGAGATGATGAAAAAATAGAGAAAGAAATACATGAAAATTACTCACAGATTGGACGAAAGTTTCGGCCTAGGCCATCATCATCACGTAGATAATCTTCGTGATTGTCTAGATTATTTGTTTTCTAAGTGATGGTGTAAACCGAAACTATTTAGTCGAAAATGTTTGTGTGTGTATGTATGTATTACGGGAGTCTTGAAAATAGAGAGACACTACTATCGTCTCTAAATTAAAAAGTTTTAAGGTTAATGAAAAATAGAAAGTAAAACACATAAGTCGCTTCGGCTAGTTAACAGAAAGAGACAAGACGATGTCAATATTTTCCAATTTTATTGGTTTAAACCAGGGTTTGAGGAGGTTGCGATGCGTTGTTGAGAAACGTCATCGAAAATTGTAGGAATTCTTTGTTCATTCTTATTTTTGCCAACTTCAAACGCAGAATAACGACATAAAAGAACGATGAAAGGAACTATGATAAAATTCTACAATAAAAGTATCAAAATCACTTACATGAATAAGAATTATGTATTTTTTTATATTCTTAGTTATGAGATCATAGTATGCTTTTGAAGTAGGTTTTAAAAACAAATCCTGTTCAGAATGCCTCAACTTCAAATTAGTACGGATTTCTGCAAGCTTTTCACCGTGGTTGCTTTTGACAGCGGTCTGGAGTCGATCGATGAACGCGGAGTCAGCGCAGTGCTTTTCCCATTTCGGACGCAAACTGTCTCAAGTATTCACATACTGGTTTAAATGGAAAGACAAATGTGAAATTATGAATAGCAGCGTATCTAATATGTTTAAACGAAGCTCATAAGTAGTATATTTTCTAAGTTGGCACTTGCCTGAAATATAAATCCTTGGCTATTTTCGCTTTCAAACACGAACACAAAATTTCTAGGTGACCTTCTCTATCTTCAGCTATCTGCTCTCCGATAAAATCCAAGTATGCATTTATTTCTTCCGTGTATACCTACACGCGGAGAAGATATGTGATAAGTACGGTTACATGAGAATGGGGACGTAGTTGTTCCGGGTTCGATTCCCGGCGATCCTTACGTTGATTCTTCGTGCGTCATTAAGTCCTATAAATTAACCGAATATCGGAACCCGAAAATGTTGAAATATTGATTACATATTGATAAGGACCAGAACGGGTCATTTTTCCTAGAGAGATATATAAGGGGCTATTTGCGAATAAAGAAAGGCAATAAAGGAAATATTGTTGAACCACATAACCTGAACTCGTACGAAATATTTCCAAGACTACCGGAAAAATCGTTAGCCTTGTTGACAAAAATAAATGTAAAAAATAGATTTTGGGTCTCGAACCATGAAATTTGGTAATACTAGGCGAACGAATTATACACCACACCTGCGTGGGCGCCTAGAAGAATCTTTTTTTACATGAAGTTTTGTCTAATGTAATGTTATGCTTGCCGTTGTTTCGACTGTTGCGTTTTAGCTTAGGAATTCCGAGTTTTGAGCCAAAATTTGCTACTGTTTCGTAAAATGAGAAATAGCAGTTGTCAAAAACGATTCAATTCAAAAAGGTGAAAATAATTATGTAAGGTTTTCTTGGCAGACACAATATTTCCGAAGTGCAAAAGACCTATTCCGAGAGACACTCTTAGAATACGTGTTAACCTGTCCCTATGCCTGTGTATTTACTATTTAGTTGGTTAGTCACTTGATTGCCCGTGCCCCTAGTAAAAAGTACGTGCCCCTAGTAAAAACCAATTGTATGGACGGTATTTACAAAAGTATTTTAATTGTACTGGATTAGAGTTTAAATAAATAACAAAATCATCAATTAACTAATAAGTAATGAGTATTTTTGTTCTGATGCATATTTTCATAGAAAGTTATTGAGGCGCAATGAAAAGGAAATTTTTATGACTAGCAATTCTGCGTTCAAGTCACCCTTCTCAGTGAACTGAACAACATTTTTCTATATTTTTGAGGATGCGAAATCTGATTGTCAAACAATTTTCTATATAAAGTTAAGGACTCACAAACGTTCCTTTTGAAACCAAAAATAAAACGCGTGTAATTTTAGTGTTTTTTGTGTTGAACTCTCAGTATCTCAGCCAAAAAATAAACATGTTTTCCTTTTTAATTATTTTCTTCGACTAACTTTTCGAAGAAATATCCATTTCCAGTAATGCCATGTATTATTTTTCAAGCTTTAATTTCCCTTTATAAACGCTGAGTGACATTTTAAGGCCTAAGAAAAATATTGTATATGTTGAAAACTCATCGACCGCTCATAGCGCACATAGCATACTGAAGAACATGTACGCATATTTTTCACTATTGAGATCAATTTATATCTCGGTAGAAGCAGTGACTGATTCCATAAAGAGTTTTAGACTCTTAACTTGTAGATCGTAAATATCACAGGTATGGATGAATGCTAATTTGAAACTTGACGTCATCGGCAACTATACTTTGTCTGCGTATGCGGTGGAGATTTTGTTTCTCGAGATGACCGCATCGCCCTAGAATGTGATCCGGTTAACCAGGTGATAAATTTCTTGAGCGTCTTCTAGAACAGTGGTTCCATTTGATATACTTGGGAGTACAAACACTGTGTTCTATTAATGGAGTCACTTCACTTTAGAGAGAAAAAAATACTGATGTCATTTTTCATGTTCATTAATTAACTTATTACATCCTTTGTTTGTTTATTTTTAATTATAAAATTAAGATTTACGAGAATATAATTGTGTCGTTTTGTAAAGATTTCCTATATATACACTGAAAAATTGGCGTTCCACGCAATTCACACATGAATACTTTCATTTACTCTCCTGATAGCTTAAACGGTAGAGCACTGGGGCGTCAAGTCCAAGAACACGGGTTCAATACCTGTGCAGAGCTCAACCCGCGTGTCTGTTTCTGTGAGTATCTTAATATGACCAACGTTAGAGCTTCTTTATAGTGAAAGATTGTCCCAAATGAGCAGATTACTCCTAAAATTACTTAATAATTATTTTCCTTCTAAATTATTTTTTTGTTCCTAGAAATGATTAAGTAAAATTTCATTCAGTGTCTGAAGATTCTCATCACAATTGGATAGAATGATTTTGGACTGATTCCATTTGCATTTGCTATTTGAAGGCGTCTCCCCTCTGTCTGATGCGGCGAGTCACTTGTCAGTGTTTATATTGTGCATGTAGGATATACAAACGCGGACATTTTTTAAATATTTTATTGAAATTTTAATAAAAGGTTCGCATGTTGGGAATACTGAAGAGATAGATATTGCAAGGACGTTCGACATATTTTGGACGACCAATTGAATACGCGAATTCCTTATAGTACTACAAAACACTTTTTCTTAAATTATGACAAATTAGTTGCGATGTCGCCGCCAGCCGGCACTGACCACTTAGAGTGTGTTACAACTGACAACGACGCTTTTCGCACCTACGCTCTCTTCTTCACATTCTACCCTCTTTTATACCGTCCTTGATGAGAAATGTTGGTTTATTTAATTTCTATTTGATTCTTCATACTACTATCTTATAGCGGTGGTCTAGTGATATCGTTTTCGCTTCCATGATTCCGCTAGAAGAATTAAACTTTAACTGGTTCAAACCGTGCTCGTTCGAGCCAGGTGAAATTTTCAGCTGAGGTTTCCCTCGCCTATTCCAGACAAATGTCGGTTCGGTAACATAAGTTCCCCAACAACCCAACATCTCTTCCCATTTCCCTCTCCCGAGTTACGGTTAGGTGGAAGAGCGGTTCTCCTGTTCTGAATCTTGTCGTAAGACATAAAATAAATTACTTAAACATGTATTTTTTTAAATTAGTATAATTAAAATTTTAATTTTTTGTACTTTCTTTCGGAGAAAATTGGAGTCTTGTAGCTTCAAGATCTCCCTCAAATTGAGAATTTGTTAATTATTCTTCATGTACTCTGCACCAAGGCAATACCATTAAGCATGCGCGTTGGCGAGCAGGTTTCTGCCACGGGACCTACCGGTGGCGGCGGGGGCGACGAGAGTGGCGGCGTTGGAGGAGGAGGGCGTTTGTTTGGCGGTCGTGGCGATTGCAAGCCGACGTCACCGCGACGCGTGGGTAGCCGCAAGAAGACGCCTTCGGCTTCGGGCACCTCCCCGCCGGCCTCCGCAACGGCCATCACCATGCTCATCTCCGCCCCTGCTCAACTCAGCCCCAGCCCCAGCCGCAACACACTGAACAGCTCCTCGACTCCAAGCAGCGCCTCCGCGCTCAAGAAGAGACGACGTGCAGCTGAAGCTGCGAAAGTAGCGGCGGCGGCTGCAGTGGCGGTGACTGCTAAGACGAGCCCCATTGACGTCGGTGCTGGGCCCTCGGGGGTAAATAAGCTCACGAGCGAAATAAACTGTCTGACAGGGTGGGAGGTAGGTCTTCAAGGGGGCAAATATATTTTGATAATTAAGGTATTGTTCAGTATTTTTGTGATAAGACATCTAATTAGGGGTAATTGAGTACCAAAAGAAGGATATTCTGTACAACTATTAATGAAATATTTGGGGTATATAGAAATAGACCTCAGTGATAGTCGTTAAACGTATATTTATATGGTGAAAATGAAAAGTCTCGAGCAGTGCTTCGTTGGGTAAATTAGAGATTTGACTTAAGGATAGTTACCTTGTATTTTCTCAGATTCTTGTACCAAAGGGATTGAGGGATTTCGGAGATGAACCTAAGGAGAGGAATTTAGATCACCTCCAATTTCTATGCTTCCATTTGACCCACTGATAACTGCGCGCACATTTTACTACAAAGTTGGTTTTCAAACTTTTATTAGAATTGTTTATAACCTTATTCGTTGCACGCGTTAGAGAGTAAAATTTTAAAAACTACGAATAGTTTTCTCAGCAGTTCAGTGCGCCTGGTTGCAGATTGCGTCTCTAATGATCTTGTAAGAGGAATGTTAGTTTACACCCGGGCCATTAAGCAGAACCCTAAAATGTCGGGAAAGAAAATATGTCGTCGTCTTGAAATTTTGCGCGTTTTTCTCTTCCAATGATATAGTATAATTTTTATTAAAAAAGCAGTTTATAACGGTATAGAGACCATTTTTAGTCGCTCTTCTTGTCTGTCAGGAACATCCACTCCGTTTCCAGCTCTTATGCTCGTTCACAATTTAGTTGTTAACACGGGCAAACTTGAGAATGCTAATCAAAGGTAAAGATCTGATCACCCGTATGAAAACTTCTCCCGCTCAGATCGAAACTTCATTTCGAATATCACCTTCACGTTATATTCTAAACATATCTTAACTTCGCGTTATAAACATTTTCCACGTGGTTAGCCGGATATTGTTATTGCATAAAAAGTTTTGTTTTCAACGACAATTAAATTTCAACGGCACTATTCACGGAAACGCAAATATTTGTCGCTTTAACAATAATTTCTCACCAAAACAAACGTACCAAATAAAAAATTTCATGTAAAACTTTAAATTCAACTCATCGACTAAACCTTTTTCACGTTTACTCCTTGTTTGCTCCAAAATTCTTCAACATTACATAATATTTCGTTCAATTTATGAGGTCTAAGTCGCAGGTCACCGAACTCGTTCGGTATATAGCGGATCGACTAAAATGATGGGCAGGTAGCAGCGCATCAATTCTACGTAGGACCGATGCTATCAACTAAACTGCGAACGAACAAAAGTTCTGACCCTTTCTTCTGCCCTTCCTTTGCCCTCTGTAAGTGCATGTGTGAACAGGGCGGCGGAGCGGCAGCGGCGGCCGCGGCGGCGGCGGTGGCAGCTTCCACTGGAGGCACCAGCGGGGCCAAGGTGTTCTCTCTCTTGCGAGGGAAGGGCCGTCGGTCTCGCGCTATCATCACTCTGCGCTGGGGGGCGCTCCTCGCGCCCATCGTCAGGCTATTTCGTTTAATCACATGGCTTGGCAAGAAGGTGAGTTCACAAGATCCTAATTCTTCTATTATATTCTCTGGGGACAAGTCAACGTTCTTCCGGGTTGCAGACTTGGATGTAAACTGTACACTGTTGCAGAGGGCGACCGGGTGGTGTAACGGTCAATACCCCTGCTATAAGTGTAGAAGATCCCGAGTTCTATTGTGGACTTGACACCATTTTCACCTGCTCCAAGTCGCCATTCTTAATATTTCCTATTACAATTCTCGATCACCACCGATGTCATCCGTTCCCCCTCCGTTGCCCGTGCTCAATGTAATGCATTGAATATTTTATACTAAATGTCAGAAAGTAAAAATGTTTGGAATACTTTTTAAATGAACGATTTAAGTACAGTAGAACCCGTCGTAACCGACCTCGGATCAATCGGTCCCCGTACTAGCCGGTCCGTGGAATAGTTTGTTTTTCTATCTTTCAGCGTATTATACTGATTTTTTTCCTACCATATATATATGCAATGTTATGCTTCTATATATGCAATGTATGTAGTATGTATGTAATATGTATGTGTACTTACAGTACAATAAAATGAGTAGCAATGAAATCTTTGCTTGTTAATTCATGATAACCTGAAGAAATTGTAGGCTCTTTTTGAACAAAAATAGAATTTTCACGGGAACCTCGGATTAACCGGCGAAAGGGGTAACCGGCCGGGGTCTCGGTCCCGACCAGATCGGTTATGAGGGGTTCTACTGTAAACATATATCGATCATACTAGTAAAAGATGAAATTCAAGGAGTTTTTTTCCAAAATTCGTAGGAGGCGAGGGGCTACACTTCGGGCTTCAAAATCGTTGGGAGTTCAATGAGATTAACTGTGCATGTATAGTGTATCACTCCAATAAAATTATGCGTTTCTCATTAAATTAAACGTCAAACATGAACATAATAACACCGTACATAAAAGTGTCACTATACAAAAAGAGCTTTCTTATTTCTTTTATGTTGTTTTTCTTGTTCCTGTCACATCTTTCGTGATTACTGTCTATTTTAAGGTCCCAAAAATCAGAATTGCTCAATTCTTTACTATACACTTTCCGTTCTTACGTTGCACTCGGATTTGTCATTTTTTATGGCAAATGGCGATATTGCGCTCTGGGATGTCGTCTGACTCCATGTCCGGCGGCTGCTGTCCTCATGTCGGTACTTTCAAACAAATTATCAAATGGTTTTCTAAGGAGGTATTTAAACATATTTGTACCTTTATTTGTACTGTTTAAACCAATATAGGCTTTAGCTTAAATTTATTTTCTTATATAATTATTTTAAAAATAGTAAAGAAATAGTTAAATGAATTTAAAATTTGTGTTAATTGTCGTGATAGTGTATTTTTCGCCATCTGATAAGGTACGAAAGGCTGGAAGCCGGTGGTGTAGAGTTAATCATTGATCAAGACGTCTTCTGTAGCCAAAGTGTTTGTTTGGTAAGAACTCTCATGCAAACTGTTGAGCGATACGAGTCATATAAATTTAACATTTCGTATACTCTACCGTAATTTATACTTGTAGCGACGTTTTCCCTAACATGAAAATGCAGAGAGAAAAGTATTGAAAGTGGAAATTCTGAGATGCAGTTTTTATATTCTAAAACCTCACAAAGAAAGGATTTTTGGTTATTCTGATTTTAAAGGTGAAAGTATGAATGAAATGTGATTTGTCGAATTTTTTCTGTGTCACGAAATAGTTGAGATGTCCTCTTTTTTGTTTTTTATAAATAAATAAACTTCATTGTCAAAAACTAGACGGAGGATTAGAAACGAAGAGGTGCTGTGACGAGTAGGAGAGACAAGAAATCTGCTACAGTCGATAAGGAGAAGAAAACAGAAATGGCTCGGTTACTGGTTGAGAAGAAGATGTCTATTGAAGGACGTTTTGGAGGGACAAATTAATGGCGGGAAGGCGAGGGGGCGAAGAAGATACAAGATGGTGGACGACGTGAGGGAAGGACGATTATACGAGGAGATGAAGAAGCTGGCTCAGGATAGTGGCATGGAGGGCACAATGCTAAAACTTGCTGCAAAGCAGAACACCTTTATATATAGTCAAAAAAGCAGTTACAAACTGCGTATGAGCACGTGGGGGGCAATAAACTGAGGTACTCTCCGGAGACAAGCAAGGGACCATCCCATCAACTCCGGTCAAGGGCCCATGGGCAGTGGCGGATTTAATATTTACAAAATAAATTATTTAATAAATACCTTCTGTTATCCATTTATTATTCAAAATAAATTGTAGGTATTAGTGCAGTAAAAATTCGAGGTTAATAAAACAAAAGTATTAATAAAATTTTCTCCCGATGAAAATCCGCCACTACCTGAAGGAAAACTGGAGTAAAACCCGGGCCGGGATGGGTTACATAGATAATGTACACAACCGTGCCAAGGTTGCGTACAGTTAGAAATATACTATTAATGAACAAAGGGAGCAAAATCAACATTCGTGAAAAAGGAATTTAATAAATATCTAGAGTACAATAACAATGGCGCGATAAAGAATAAGAGATATTAACATCATCCGAAGACGTGTGGAAAACAATATTTATTACGAAATTTTCATTTTCATTTATTAAAATCTGTAAATATTAATAGTATTGTCTTAACAAATACGACTACTTCATAAATGTATATGCAAGGGAGAAGGAGAATATTTAATTCTTTAAATAAAGGTTTTCATGAATTTCGGGGGAGAGATTTACTTATAATCCAAATTATTCGTTTGAATATTAAAAGTTTGAATGCTCTTAGTGGATTGGCCCCAGAAGATAATGCCGTACGTAAATGAGAATATACATTTGCAAAATACACGCGGCGAGAAATGTGTTAACTAACAATGTTGGCTAAAATTCGGAATGCATAGCATATTTTGCTTAGTTTGGAATTCAAATTATCAATATGGCAATTCCATTTGAGGTTATCCTGATTATGAAGCCCTAAAAATTTTATGGCGACTGATTTTTTTTTGGGTTCCGTTTGGTGAAAGGGAGGAAGAGATTTCGTTACACTATTGCGAAATGACAAGGATACTGTTTTATCTGTATTAACGATGAGACGAAATGAATAAAACCAAACTTGAATGAGAGGTTAGATAGATCATTTTGTGCATTGACATAGGAGATTTGTGTCACCAGCAAAGAGAACTATTTTGCAATCGGGCTTGGTGGAGGACATATCATTTACGTACAATAAAAAAGAGGATAGGGCCTGAAATTGAACCTTGAGGAACTCCGTAAGTAAGTTTCTGAAAGGAAATATTGACATTATTTTCAAAACATGGGAAATTTCTACTTGCTGACGCCTATCTTTCAAGTAGGAAGTTAGACATTGATGTGGCAATTCACGAATGCCGTATGAGTGCAGTTTTGAGAGAATTTCGTGATCGATTGCATCGAATGCTTTCGAAAAATCAAGAAAAATACCTTGTGGATTATCTCCACGGTCAAGAGAATTGGTTACATCATTTAAAAAAGAAAATATGGTGCTGTTGGTTGAAAAGGATTTCCTGAAACCGTGATGATCGTTTGAGAGAATATTATTATGCGATAAGAAGTCTAAAAGTATCTTATAGAAGAGTTTTTCTAGGATTTTTGAGAAAGTTTGCAATAGTGATATGGGTCGATAGTTTCCAACATCACGTTTATTTCCTTTCTTACGTAATGGATTCACTTTAGCTTTTTTAAATACGTGAGGAAACACATCTTCTGACAAGCAGCTATTGAAAATATGAGTGAGTGGATTTAATATAACGTGACAGGAAGATTTTACTATAAATTCAGGTGTATCATCTATCCCTGCTGAATACTTATTTTTTAAAGAACTGATGACACTCGTGACTTCACTAGATGTAGTCTCGAAAGTGAACCTAGAATGCGGTACGTGTGTATGTATTTGATGCACATTGGTTTTGAGTTACTGATTTCCATATTTTACCTATTTTTGAGAAATAAGAATTAAACAAATTTGCTGTGTCCTTTGGATTTGATACAATTTTGCCATCTTCTAGCAGGGAAATGTTTTCTTGGCGACTTTCTGAAGGGCTTGTGTATTTCTTTATGATATTCCACATGGTTTTAGTCCGGTTGTTCGATTTTATTATATGTCATTTTCCATTATTTTAGCTGCATAGACCTCTTTTCTGAGAGCATATTTATATTTACGAAAATACTCTTGAAATTCGGGTGGTTGATTATTGAGTTTTCAAAGATAATGTAAATGACGGTTGTTTTTGAAAGAAATTCTAATCCCTTGAGTTATCCATCGATTGTGATTGTTTTGGTAGCGGTGTTATTTTTATGTTTATTATTCTAAACGTTATATAAAAATTTTAATTTCCTCGGCTAGCTCGTTCTACTAATTTCATACATGGGTTCGATATTATTTATATAAGGGAAAACACATACTATGGTTCCTTAAGGAGGAAAACGCATGGAAACAAATTGACTTAATAATTTTAATTACACAAGATGATATTAAATTAGATTACATTAAATACAACCCCAAAAAATCACACGTTATTTCCATTCATGCCAAATGTATACCTTCGTCCTTTATTTAATTTAACACCATTTCTAAAATCGAACACCATAATAAATTTACAAAGTATAAATATAATTATAATTGCCCATCCTCAGTTAATGCTCAAATTAACAATTATCACTGAGTTCAAAAATTCTGGGCATGGACGTTCAATATTATCTTTGAAGCACTGTTTTCTTTTCGTTTTGCGCTTAACCTTGCTAGGCGATATGCAGCCGGTCCTAAGGAATACCTTGACAAGACAATAGTTGTTGTTGGAAAAGTTGTCGAGCCCCAGACGGCCTCTTAGCTGGTCATCAACGCCCTGGGTTGTCGTCCTAGCGTATTCCCTCCAGGAATGCAGGTCCATTCTCCGAATTGCTGCGTTTTCAATTTCCAGGAACTCCGTGGCGCTTCCCGATACCGAGCGGTTTGCGAGACTTTCCGACCGGAGGAAAATTCCAATAACTCCTAAAGAGTTGGATAAGCTACCTGCTACCACCTCGTGGCAACTCGAACTGACAATGTTGACAGACGAGGTCATACGTTCTCAACGTTAACTCGGAAACAACTTATCCGAAAAGTGCCATTATAAAAAACAACACAAAGTTCCAAAATGTCCAGAACTATAATCCGACTCGCTCTCCGAACAAACGTCTCAGAATGAATGTCTCTGAATCTCCCCGAGATCTCGAATATAATACTCGAAAAATAATGTCTGAATGTTATGTGAATCGAAAGTAACTCTCCGAATGTTCTAAGTTCGTTTCTGTTGTTCTATAAATGGGCTTCGCTCCCACTCTGTCCGTCTCCCACTTACACACGTGATCTGTATTTTTGAAAATCATGTGACTGACGCATCCAATACACTCAAAATCCCTTCGCCACGACGTCACTTTTCATAGGTCAATTTTGATTTGATCACGCACGCGCCAGGCCAACCCAGGCGCTACATTTTTGAACGTTTCTAAGCTCAATGGTGTTTCTCTCAACCATTTTTGAGAGGTCTACACTATGCGGTTTTTAACCACAAAGACGCAAACTTCATTCACTTTCTATTTCAACGGCTGTGCATCCCTTTAAAATGTCCAGTTCCCACAATCTAGTGTACCGCAGACCGCGCCTCGGCGCTGGCCGTTGTGTGGCCTCTCACACCCACGCAGGTCCTTTGTATTCCTTAAAAAAACAGAAAACCTTTCTACTTGCCGCGCCCTATTCTTGTCTGAACCTGCCAACTGATGCGACCTCCTTTCCTTTAAAAAACACTTGGTAAATTTTCGTTGCGCTGGTATTCTCTCCCCATGAGCTACGCGTTATTTTCCAAAACAAATACGTTGCAAACAGCTTCTGTTTGAATTTATTTCTTGGAATGAGGCTCTTACCCATCTCGACAGCTGAAAAACTTTCTCTCGTTCCCTCCACACGACTTACTCGTAACGGCTGCGGAAACCATCCGCTTAAAATACGTTTTAATCGAAAATGTTTTTAAAATTGATTATTAACTTGTAATTAATAAAATGTGAGCGGGTTGGTTAGTCTGCCACTAATTGCCCAGACCACATCCTTCACGCTGTGTGGATCACTGGCTTCATTCAGCACGTGAGATACGAAGTCGTCGTCGCCAGTGTGGTCAGCGAAATGCATATCGAGACCGGTCCTCGAAAACGTCCCAAAACAGAGCACCGAAAAAGACACCGTGAACGAACTAGCGATAAGCTTTAAACCAAGAACATTCTAGTTAGTAACATTATGAATTAGGTTGCAAAGAAAAATATGAAAACAAAACTGGCACATTTCACAATACCGTGGACGCCGTTGTGACATCTTGCTTTGGTCAGTTGGTTATTCGCAGGTGTTACAACACACCGCAAGCCCAGATGCGATGTGCGTAGTTTTTGGGTAGAAGCGGGATTCAACTATAAACCACAACCTTTTATGGTAGAGTTCGCTGCCACCAGCTTGGTTTCCCCAAGCAATCAAACACTCGTGTAATAACAAGTAAATATTTAATTCAAGTTAAATAGAGATCTGAATATTTACAAATGTAGACAAACTCGCAAATCACAAATACAAGTTTGAATTTGTTATTACAAAGATATTGCTATCTAAAAGCAACAATTACACACAACTATAGATACTGGTGTTTATGAATTAACTCGGAAAAACTACTCAGATTATCCGAATTTCAAAAGTCTCCAAGTTGCTATCCCGAAATAACTGTTCCAAGCTAAGTCATTCGCGCCTATAGCAATGTAATAGAATTACCGCAGCAATTCTCAGTGGTCTGACGACCAAAACTGACCAAGTTAGATGTTAAATAACCTGCGTACTTTCATACACTTTCGCAGAAGTCTCAAGTCTGAAAAGTCTCCAGTATGAAAGGCACTTAGGATCTGCCATCCTTCCAATTTATACAGGAGCGGAGGTCACGTGACTACATCTTCGCCACTTTACTGCGCACTCCTCATCAGCTAGGTCACCCCTCAGATTCCGCGAACACTGCGTTCGTCAGGCTGACCATTATTTTTGGCAACCAGTGGAACATTCCCTTCTCGCTCGCCTTTCTTCTCTGAGGGCGTTCATCTCAGTTTCCAGAAGTAGATGGGAACTGTTCAATCTCTTCACAATAGACGGGAAATCTTAGTTGCGGTATTTTTCCTTGTTTGGCGGCGACGGGCCCGGCCACTAATCGCCTTAATAATTTCTGACTAGCCAAGTACTTGATAGTGTTAATATTTCAAAATCTATATACGGCACGGGTCCTGATGTTACAGCAGGTTAAGAGTCAGCTGTGGATGATGTTTTTAAGTCAGGAATACACGTTCGGCGCATGCGCAGACTGCATTAATTCGTAGATTAATTCTCGTGTTCGACTGCGTAAAGGGACTCCGCAATAGATTGTTTGGTGGAAACATACGTATAGCGCGAATCTTGGGTATGAAAAGCACATTTCGCGCGATCGATCTCGTTTCTTTCGCACGCCAGTATTTTCTTGAGACAGAATGCTATCTATTTTTGTTATCTCGAAAATAAATTTACATTTCGTTATCTTTAGAACGAGTAAGTTTTCTCCAAAAAGTATCGAATCTATAGTTTTGAGGGTTTCTGAGATGAATAATAATATTACCACTGTCGTTAACTGCAAGTTGAGATGACATCGGGAACTCTGTTCCCTTCGAGGTTAGTGAGAAAAGAGAGACGTGTAAAAATATTGGAATTAGACCAATATGTCGAATCCATAGTTTTCGTAGTTACTGAAATGAGTATTCCGATGTCGTTAAGTCGAAGGAAAGACATGGGGTGTACAACACCTCTAGAGGCAGTATTACGAAAGGCGTGATAAGTAAAAATTATCGAAAACGACCATTATTAATGTCGAATCCACAGTGTTCGAGGTTGCTAGATGTAATTTCATACAGTTTAGTCCATGTTGAAAACACATGAGAGAAACATGAGACTGAAGTTATACGTACACAAAGCAAAACGACTGTGTGTGCTGAATCCATTGTTTTTAGGGTCACAAGATGAAGAGTGACACCGATGTTATATCAGAGTTGAGGCACCGCGGGGGGATGTAAGCATCCCCAGAAACCCCGCGAAGGGGAAAGTCGTATAAAATATAATCGAAAACGACCGATATTAAAGTCTAATTCATAGTTTTCGGGACCGCTAGTCTGAATAGTGAGTGCTAGTTGAGTACCTAAGGAGGTTAGGTGCACTAAACACTCCGAGGGGTAAAATGGTGTCGCTAGTCTAATTGTGATTGTCTTTATCATTAAGTCCTGTAAAGAGGATGGGTGAGGGTAGAACTACCTTGAAAAATGTTACAAAAATGTTTTATTTTATTTCAAAAATGTTACGTAAATTGCAATGTGGTGTCAACCTCTGATATTACAGCTGCTGTTAGAATTAAATATGCTAGAAACGACCAAGAATATGCTAAACTACCTTTTCACGAGAAAGTTTTAGATTTGTGGATATCGTGCGTAAATTAGCCGACCTCTGGCGTTGAATGTAGATAAAGTGTGAAAAAATCAATCATCGAATTATATAGTGTGCGTTGTGTAGATAGACACACGCGAAAATTTGACATTATTATTCATCTCAAATAGTTCTACAAAAAAAATCTGCCACAGGATTTGCCTTATCTACAAAGATAAGCCCAACTAATCAAAGAAAATCTGATAAAAATAAACGTGTTAAAATTGTTCGGCTAAAAAGAGAATAATAGGATAATAAAAATCCATATAAATTAAATCGTTCTATTTTGTGCTTTTAACGCAAATAATATTGGTTGAATATTTGAGATACTACTAGGATTATTCTGAACTCGCTCCGCTGCGATGAAGGAACTATTTAAAAAAATATTTGAGACAAGTTATGTTTTGACTAATCCAAATTATAACGAAGAGTTGAATAGTAACATAATTAATTACTCGTGCGAAACCAGGGAGAGTTGTTAGTTAATAAATAGATTTAACCTCTTGGAAATTTGCGTTTTGTAGTCAACTAATTGCATTTTCCTGGAGAACGGCTGGATACCTGTATTTCTAGATGGTCAGAACCTCATATGCAAAGTAAGAACGGACGATGTGTTGGTACTGCTGATTCAACACTTTCGAATCGGAAAATACGGAGCCGCACTTAATCAAACTTAGCATATTGCTGTATTTAATAATTTATCCCTCTTAATGCAGTATATATTTAATCATTTCCGCGTTAGTGAGCTTGCTATAAGTCACCTAACTCGAATATATGTATAAGATAGTATAATCGAAAAGATAAATAACCACTTTTAATGAAAATTCCAGATTTACATGTGTTATTGTTGAGGCTTGGTGTTACAGAACTTAATCAATTTACTTAAAAGTATTCATTCTGCTATTAATGAGGTCTGTTAGGGATCAGATTAATGAAGTCTGTTGGTGATCGCATTGTTGCCTTTATCAACACTAGCTTTTTGTTGGAGAGGAATAATTATTCCAAGAATGAATATTAAACGAGTACTACATGATTGATATCTAGTGAAGATTGCAAAGTGTAGTACTGAGTTAATATAGTTTCAATTGTAATTGTAGTTCTACATAAAAGTAAACAGTAATTGCGGGGATAGTGAAGAATGAAATTATTTGTTATGTTCAAAGGAAAATGTTTAAAAATTAAATTTTATCACTAATTTCAAACCCGATATTCTGGTTATGTATCCCTTGAATGGATCATTTTGAGTTCTCACCGAGTAAATTGACGTAAGCTCCAATTTTGGGCTCTGTATAATCGTCCGTGAATACCGGATGGCGTAACTTCCGAGAGGACCTCCCACTACGGACAGTGTTTCAAAGATGCCGCTACGGGATACGTAGGATATGTTCGTATTCTACAGTGATGTCATTAATGTGTTCATTGTTTACTTTCCTCTCCTTTCAATAGCTTCAAAATTTAAAAAATCGTTGTGCTCTTCTTCACTTGACCTGGAGGTAGCCACTAGGACGCTGCTCCTCACGAACGTTCCATCCCATTATAGTCTTCTCAAATGGTTATTGGCGCAATATGCTTTATGTATCTATGTTATCGGGTAAGTGAACATACCAGACTTAGCTCTGTGATGTCTTCAGTGTAAAACTACTACGGAAGACGTGAAATAAGCAAAGTTTGCTTCATACGTGACTCCAGTTCTTATTTTAATGAACGATTATTCTTATCTCGCAATCTTTCACTTTAATTTTTCGTGGTATATTTTTTTTATCAAAATTAATTTAGTTTGTCGGTAATATAGTGAATTTTTGAACTGGAAGTCTTGTTTAATTTTGCACGCACTTTTTCTCCTTGTCTTGTAAAAACTCCCTGTTATCTGACTCCGTGTTGCGTGGTTTGATTGTTGAATATTTTGTTATTAGATTGTTTAAAATAGCCGCATTTTTCGTATTACTTTCATTTTGAAGTTGAAGCTTTTAACGACTGTGAAGCTAAGCTGGTGTCTACCTTCTATAATTCATGTAAAGTGACACATCCTGTATTTCATAATTTTTTTTATTCTTTGTAATGAGGTTATCATGTGCCAAATGTTTCAAATATTTCTGGAATTTAATTCATCTAAAAACCTGTAGCAACTAAACATACAATGTGATCGAGCTCTTAATGTAATTACTTTTAATGCGGACTCTTTCCTTTTCGGTTGTATCCTCTGTTAAAGAAAACTCGATTTCAGCGTGAATGGTATTCGATGATTTTTTGTTTACCATAGTTCAAAATATGACATTTGTTTTTGAGTCAACTATATATTTACTTAACTAAAGAGAATTATTCATAGTATTTTTATTACTTTATATTATTAGTTGTATTTGTCGAGTAATATTTTAGTGGAGGATATTGGAGTATTGCATCGTTTGAAAGAATAAGTTTTATATATATATATATATATATATATATATATATATATATATATATATATATATATATATATATATATATTCTGAAATAAAAANTATTGTACTACAGCGGAGATTGTCGCAATGAACCTTCCCGCGTGCCCCTTCCACTATTTTATTTCCCCATGGATGACCTGATGCCCGATCAGCCCGGTGCATCCCGCGGGCAAACGCAACTTTGCCCTTTGCAGTCGGTGGCCACGGTGCTGCGCTTGACTTCGCACGCGTCCTGGGAGCAGGGCGGCGCGGAAAGCTGCGGCGGAGGCGGCGTCACGGCCTCCGTAGCGGCAGCTGCGACGGCGGGCGCAGGCGTGAACGCTTCTGCGGCCATATCACCTCCCTGCAAGACGTCTCCGACGGTGACGGTGGCCTCGTCGACTGCTCTTCAGCCGCAACAGCCATCGGCACCGGCACCCACGTCCCTTGGCGACTGCTGTTGCTGTGGCGAATGCCGGTGCTCCTGCGCGAAGCTGGCGTTGCTCGTGGCCGAGCAGGCAAAGCGCCTGTCCGCCATGGAGGAAGAAATGCGCGTGTGGCGGGAACGGTGGGAGTCGATGAAGCTACAGCGGCCTCCACCTCCTCCACCTCCACCTCCTGGTTGCCCACCACCTCCTCCGCCCCCTCCGCCGCCCCCACCTCCACCACCCCCGCCCCCGCCCGGCTTCCTGAACCCCGCCGCTGCGCTGAGGGTGGCGCGCGGTGACGGCGCCAAGCCCCCGCGCCCTCCGGGCTCTACCATGCCCGTCCGCCCCACCATCACCGTCGAAGATCTGAAGAGCGTGCAACTCCGGAAGACGCCCGCTGTGGATCCGGTTGGTTGAATTGTTTTTCATCTTCAATCGTTGAATTTTCCTAAATTTTGTTTGTTTATATCCCCACAATTCACAAGTCAATGTTGCCTTTCCATCTTCTCCTACCCCTATTAATTCTTCCTGTGATACCTTAATATTAAGTTTCTTCAAAATATGTACATTGTGAACACTATTACCTTAGCACATATTTGTGTGTGAAAATAAAGTTGTTTGTAATTTACCCTTCTATTATAACTATGGGGCCTTAATAAATGTATTATATTTCATGAATAAATATTTATAGAATAAATATCCTCTAAAGCTCACCAAACAAAATTCTTAACCCATTGAAAGTCTAGTTTAGACTACTCAATATACATAAGTGACTGAAATACTTATGGCAATTTTGTGGCCTTCTTTATACAGGATGGTATGTGGATGGTTTGGAAAAGGATAAAAGGTTCTGAAGAGTTGGGGACTGATTGATTTTACAAGATCTTGATCAGTCAAGAAGAAAATAATGAATTAAAGTAAAACGTCATTATATTGACATATCGAAAACATTAATGAGAAATTATGTTGGGGTTACAGTTAAAAAGATAGACTGTAATTTTAACAGGAGTATTATCTTGAGGAATAGGTCCATAGAAAAAAATTACTATAACTGTAAATAAATTATTGTAATAATTTGTTACTTAAAGTTTAAGTTAGTGGAATGTGTGGCCAATGAGTTATTACAATAATTTATTGTAGTGACTCCACTACAATAATATCAGAGCATATGAAAAAGTATTGGGAGAATCGCTAGGCCCAAACAGCCTTCAAAGAAGACTAGATAATGGTCTGACTAAAATGTTCCTATGTGGTCAAAAAAGAGAAGAAGAAGCGACTCAACTGGGAATTCCTGAAGTAATTTATGTTATTCTACGTAACTTGCCAATGTTTTGGATACATTCTGTCCATCCTATGACAATATTTCTACATCACTCATCAACATCCACATCTCCACCTCACATGATATTGATGTGAATGAGTGAATTTGTAGAAGTATTGGAACAAGCCCTGAGGATGGTTAGAATTTATCTGAAACAAGCGAGTTTTGTAGGTTTTTTTGTCTTTTGTCCTATTTCTCAAGATAATACTCTTATAATACCAAGAGGTCAAGAATTATATAACATTCCTAGAGAGCATACCCCATTAAATTGAGTTCATCGCGAAACATATATCCTCATACAGTTAATAAAACACTTCTTAGAAATTCATATTATGTGATGGATTCCCTCATAGACCTTTACAGAAAAAATAATTTGAGAAACAATTATCATGTGGGAATTCTGAGTGGTTTGTGTATGTTGTAGGAATGGCAACAACATCTTCACGATTGCTTTTCTTACTTTTCTATTCCATGATGTCAGATCAGATAATTGATGCTCTGTTGTATATGGCTAGCAGACATTTAGTATTCATGTCTTTAGCTGATTTCATAAAGGTTAATTTACTGTTGATCTGAAAAGGTACTTTTATTTATAGAGTGCACATTTCAAACGGATAATTACAAACAAGAAGCTTCTTAACCTTAACTGAAAAATATAATTTTTTTAGTGTCAGTGTATTCAGTTACTTCTTGCTTACTGAAAGAATTAACTAATTTTTTGTTATTGTCAATCAGTTTAATTTTTTTTACAAATTGGTGAGAAAATTTTCATACACTTTTCATTGCATGTTTTTGCTTTTTAACTTGGATTTCTAAATCACTTTAATCAAATATTTCTTCTGACAAGCTAACATTTCTTATGATTAATTTGTTTTTTTTAATTTATATTATTGGGAAGAGTTTTTAATCTTTTGGCTTACCAGACAACTTATATCCTCTACTTTCAACAGCACAATCTCTTTTATGCAAAGCAATTACATGATGTGAAAACCAATATAAACTTTTACTTTAGAATCAAGTATAATATAAGATAATGTATCCTTGTTGGTATTTATCTTAACAATCTTGGGGAATATTCTAAAATTAATTATGTTATTAATTTGTTGCTCTGAATTGTGGGAAGTTTTTATTTCATTTGCTGAATAAATATTACCTGTCGCAGAGGTATATTCCTCTTTTATAGATTATTCATTATTTAACAGGGATTTGTATATTTATTCCTTCTAAATACTTGACTCACTGAACCTCCCCATACTGACATAAGTAACTTACGAGGATGTCTTCAGCGAAATAACAGTACTTCATAAGTTTATGACCTGCGAGTAGGAATATTAAAATTAAACCTATGTTAACAGAATAAGAACTTAAATCTATAGTTCTATTTTTGTCACTAATCATGAATACTGAAGGGTATAAATTTCTAGAATTTTTGGACGTAAGAATGCAAATCTCAAATTCAAAATTAACTTTGATGTTTACGAGTGATGACAGCTATGATTTGCTGGTGATTATTTAAACTTAACAATTTTCTAAATCTTATAACCACATGGATTGGCTAGTTCATATGCCAAGTAATGCAATGTATCCTTAACTGGGAGTAGTTGTTCTGGAAAACTAGTTGATTTATGGACAAATTGCTTTTCTTATTAAGATGATTGAAGTATCCAATTATTCAGATTATTGTTAGACCATCCTTTTTCTCCTCCTTTCTTTCCTTATATTATATTTTTTGTAATCTAAATATTATCATATTTTTATAGTATAGTTTATCTATGATTAATTTGCATATTTATGTTTTACTAATGTGTTAATATAAAGCTAATTTTGATTCTATAATTGTAAATAATTATTTTTGTTGTAGACGGTTCGTCGCCCTGTACACCCTCATCCTCAAGGTCCTGTTGTGTCGCTGGAACAATTACGCGGTGTTCGCCTTCGTCCTAGTCACCAGCGTCCTGGAAGTTCCCGTAGCAACACCCCAAGGAGAGGCGCCCGTCGTAGAACACCCGAATCCTCCTCGGGAACCAGGTCTGTTTATGTATGGACTCTGTAACACAGGTTGTCTTCACAGAACTGGTGAAATATGAGCTGCTTCTCTTAGATTTAATGCAGGCAATTTTCATGCTCAGTAGAATCCATTACAGAACTTTGGTCTTATCAGTGACCCAAGATTTCTGTAAACTGAATGTGTATATGTATTGCTTTTATTATGGTATAAATTAAACTCTGCAAAAAAATTAAAGTTAGTTATGAAAAATGTTTCTAGATAAATCAAATCTTCTTTCCTTGTATGTTGTAACATTTTACTGGTATGTATTTCAGATATATAAAAAATGGTAAATTGTAGGTTTTGGTGTGGGAAATGCGGGAAATTATTTTCACCACAACCTCTTGTATGTACCTTTTCAATTTTCTGACATATATCTAATGGGATTAGGTAAGAACCTTTTCTTTAAGTGATGCTACAATATTTTTGTTTTATGAGGACATTGATTTACTGGGAGAATCTTACAATATAGCTGAAGACTGTACCAAAAAGTTCCTTTATTTCTTAAATGCAATTTGACATTTAAGTATTAGGATGCAGGATGGAAAGCAAGCTCTAAAGTTTTTTTTTTCTTCCATTTCTTCCTTCTTCAACTTTATGACATCTTCAAGCAATGAATAAGATTTTCCATGTCCTGTGTCCTTTTTTAGTCACTTTTGTGACGTGTTATAAGATGATGTGTATTATTATTGTATCATTAATGTCCTTACCTTTCATTTCATTCTCAAGTTTTTCTCTAGTCATTTGGAGGGGATAAAGAGAGTAGTTAATGTATTTATACATTCTTATTGAATATTAATGTTTATTTGTTATATCTTTACTGTAAATGGGCTGGCAACGGAAAGTTGTTTAAAAGTAAAATAAGCTATTGAATAATTCTGTTTATATGGGCCATGCAGAAAATTACCCTTCTTAACACTGTAATCAATTTTTTAGGAATGTATAATTGTTGCCTCTATAACATTTAATATGAGGGAATTTTCTTTGATGTGTCTGAAAGACTGTCTGGACAAGTTGGAGACTAACTCGGTAAAGAATAGTTTTTCACAGGAAGTGTTTTAGTTGGTGACATGTATGAAAGTGAATATTTCTTTACAGTATCAGGCATGGGTTAGGATTACAAACTTATCCAGTTTGAAACAGTTGTTCTTTTGGTGTAATCTGCCATATATAATTAATAAAGCAGATGTTATAGTTCCTCTGTAAAGTATTTTATCTATCTGTCAATACCTTGCCGCAATCCTGCCTCATTCACTTCAACATTCATAGTTTATTAGCTTTCATGAATTTTTGATCTCCCTCTGTTTACTTTCTCATATATTTACTTTTTATAATAATATAACTTTCCTGATATGTGTATCAGGAAAGTTTAGAAAACCTCAAGAAACAAAAAATATTATGAGGAAATTTATAAGAATCTTTTGTTAAGATTTATAATCATGTTTCATACATGTGTGAACATGCCTGTTTGACAAATTATTGACTTGGTAATTTGAAAAGTAGTAGATGTGGGCTGGAGTGCAGCCATATCTCTGGACAGTTCATGTATATACTTACTTCTCATTTGCATTTCCGGAGGCACAAACTACAAATAAAGTTTTTAAGGAATACTGCATGGTAGTCTCTTGATTATTCTGTAAATAAATTTATTAGTTTTCACACATACAACTCTTCAGTAAAATCTTGACTTCTTTTTACCTCATTATTAATTAATTTATTAAGATATGAAATACGTAAAGAAAATAGAATACGATTTGTCTTCATGTACCTGAAAATAAATATTTTACATTTTTTACAAATGCCTGTGTGGTAAGTAAGTTTTCTGATCATAGATTCCTTTTTCAACTTCTTTAATATGGTTACTTATTGTACCATTTTCAGTCTCAAATTTCTCAATTTTCTTGTCTACAGAAGTTTTGGAGAAACCATTTGTTTTAGCGGTGTTGACGGTATTTTCATATTGTAAATCTTTCAAGGGGATATTTACCAGTCCGTACACAAGGTTATTTATAATGACTTGTTTTTGTTGAATGGGATTATAACCAAATTCCTTAATGTAGTTGTCTGCATGAGGGATTTTCTGAAAAATTTCAAATTCAAATTTCTTGCCAGTGTTAAATTTTTTTTACTTGTCGCCCAGGATTTCATAAAAAAAGTTTAAAGATGTAAATATTTCTTTGGCATTAAAAGATAAATTCAATGTAAATCAATATTATTTCAATTTCAAGGGTAATGAATGTAGGAGGTTATTTTACATCTGTATAAATGTATACATTTGAATAAACTTTTTGTGATTGAATGAAACAAATGTGTCATTACAGGTAAATAAAGTTGGCATTATCTAGATTCACATTTTAAGTCTCCGGCTTGAATTGCTTGATCTTTCCGTATTCCTTCTGAGAATGCATTTGTTGAATTGTGATGTAGTGTTTCTCTTGAATGTTACAGGGAAATGACTCCTCAGGCTCGGGTTCTTGTAACTCTAGATGGTAACACTAAAGGAAAGAGGAATTGTGGGGATAATTGCAATGATTCTATGAAGGACTGTTCTTCAGCCACCAACTGCAGCAGAACACCCAAAAGAAGTCGCTCTGGCACATTTATTGAATAAATAACACAAAGCCCATTTGCATGTTGTTTTTATCTGCTGCAGCTTTTTATATATGATAAAATGTTTCTCTAGCAAGATGCCTAGTTAGAAAAATATTATTTGAAACTTGACAGATTTGAGGAAATTAATGGTATTGTTAAAATATTTATCAAGTGATGTTTGCCTTTCACTCCACTGAAGTTGTCTTCCCAAGATGTGCGTCTGCAGACAGGAGTAAGAACTCCAAAATCATGTCGTAGAGGGAGACAGAATGTAAGTGGAACGTAGGCTAAAATCACTCAATTTTTAATTTTAAGTATTTTTTATTATTTATATTTTATGACGTTCCTGAAGTATTTTAAGATTTTGTTTTGTATGGTTGTGAACTTTTGTAGTTTATATCATGAAAATGTCCTCTCATCTCGTTTTTCTTCTCAGACTTATATTTCTTTATACTGCATATTAATCAACTATGTAACAACAAATAATTTGAGAATTATGATGCCCTGAAATTAGCTTTTTTTGTTATTTTTCTATTTGCTTTTGCCATCCTGAGCATGAAGGGGCTGTCCATATATTATGTAACACACCCTGATGAAGGGGGTGGGGGATATTTTATATTGTTGGGTGAGGTTAGCCTTGGTGTTTCAGATGTTTTACTGGGTATCTTTGATGAACTTTTAACTTAAAAGTTTGTCCTTATAGTCCTTGTAGTCAACTGCTCAGTGAGAGAAGGGGTGGGTTAGAAAAGAAAAAAAACAAGTACCAAAATAATTCTTGGCAGAGGGGTAGCATTACTTAATTATGTAGGGAGGTAAGGTGTTGAAAAACTGTTCTTAGATTGCATAGTTTATGGATGGTCCCCCAAGTGGAAGAATGAATCATGAATTTCATTGATTAGTATTTTTTTTTTTTCTGTGAAGAGCAGTATGTTTATTGTATATTATAGGACAATATAGTCTGTAATCTTTTATATTAAAAAAAAGCAAGAAAGCTGTATGCTTAAAAAAAATGACTAGTAAATAAATATTTTTATGTTATATTCTATTTGAATTGTCAAGTTTCAATTATGATTATATTTTATATTGTAGATTCACATACACATTTTGTAGATGTATGGAACTGAATTTTTCTATTACTTTCCTTTTCCTATTTGAACATTCCAGTCCTACATTTGAACATTTTCCCAGCTACGAGAAAGCAATTCCTCTTCTCTTTTAAGCTACAAGTTCCTTTTGGTATAGTAACTATTTGTTTCATAAATAATAAAAGTATAATTACATTTGGTGTAAGATAAATTACCTGAGTTTCAACTAGATTTTTTTTGCATCTTACTAGAGAAAAAAGATATTTACTGTGATATTCTGCATTAGCATTATTTTGGAAAGGTATAGATTTTAATGTGTGTTGAATATTTTTTAAACCAATGTGATTTTTAGTATTTTTAAATTGTGTATTTGATGCAAGAATTTATTTTATCATGAAATGTATGGCAGTAGAGTGGTGCAGCTTTGTGAATTATAGAGGTAGCATCTGAGAAATTTTTGTTAAGTCCATTTACACAAAATAAAATGTGAAAATTGTTGTGGTGCCTGAGACTAGCCTTTATCATGCTTTAACTCTCTCATCCCTCACAGTGAAAGAAGAAAAGAAGATAGAAATATTATCTATCAGTCAACAATAGGTTTATTAATAGGACAACGGCTGGAGATGCCAATGAAAGATATTGTTTTTATAGCAGACGTGTCATGTAAAGCATACGAGTGAAATTGGATTTGATGCATCGCGGAACTACTTTCCGATTTGGACGTTGTATTCTAACTCTGTTCTTTGAAACGATTTTATGGATGAAACACTTGTCACGAACATATCACTGTTTGGTATTTTTAAGCATTCTAGTCACTACATTGTTAGGACTCTCAGAAGGAGCACACTTACTGGTTGTACCTGGGTTGTACGGAAATAATTTTTTTTCAGCGGAACTGTATTACATATGTTCGGTAGTAATGGCCAGGTCGTAGCCATATTGAAAATGGTGATGTGTGATACGTGGTGAGCTGTTATGTATTTGTAATAAAATTGTTCATTATAACTAGAAATGGCGGAAGTTAAATCAACCCACGGTGAGGCGGAGATGAAAGGATGGTTATTTAAGTGGACTAATTATCTTAAAGGTTATCAGCGGCGTTGGTTCGTGTTGTCGAATGGACTTCTGTCATATTACAGGTAGGTATGTCACAACGGAAGTTGTGAGCTTAGACATTAGGAATTCGTTGCTTTCATCGGCTCTTAGTAGTCGGTGATTGTAAAACAATTGATTTCGAAGCTATGTAGGTTGATCTAAGCAGTGAAAACGGAGGTTATGTGCAAGTGACATTTAACATTTCTAATGATTGGATACCCTCCTGACATTTTATCTCACCCACATATTATTAATGAAGAAAATGTGCTTGTATAGTTCATGACTACATTTATTCATTGTATTACTGAGCATTAGAAGAATATCAGTGTGTGCATGATTCACAATCAATAATGTCATCTAAATGTGAAAATATGGCTAGAATGTTTTCATAATTTTTGTGATAAGTTTAACTTTTTGAGTTAATGGAAAATGAATCAGGAAGTTTAATTTTTTTCTTGTGTTTTTATTTTCTCTCTATTAGCTCAGTTTCTGCAATGAGTAAGTTCTGACAGAACATGTGATAATGAATTAGAAATTAACTTTTGAAATAGGGGCTATATGACATGTCATGCTCCATACAAGTAAGGGTTTATTCTAGGGCTGAGAATTCGGGGGGTTCCAAACTCTCTATTCGACGCAGACGCCGAACCGGGCGCAATGAGTAAGTATTGTGGGCGCATGGAGTGCTTGCACTGATTGCCCCTGTAGGATTAATGCCATGGGGTTTCCAGATATGTCAGGGTGTTCCTGACCTAGTGGCAGCCCTTATTGGTGTTAATGTGCATGACCCCTGGCTGTCATCCTGTGTGCTGTAGTCAATTAGGGAAGTGGGGTTGTGACAAGTTGTCTAGATAGTTTACAGCTTATGGCCCTTTGTAAATGCTGGAACTAGTTTTGAGTAGCCTTGGGCTGAGAACCTTGCATTTATAATTTCAATTATGATGATTCTTCATAATATTTCAATTATGATGATGATAGGTTATTTTTACGGAGCAATTATTTTTTTGTCACTGTGAAATGGATTGTGACTGCAGTGAATTATTCTGTATTGTTTGTTCCTTAGGTGTGTTTTTTTTAAATTAGAAAGGCAGTATAAAAACACCGAAAATTGAATTTCAATGTTGGCAAATTTAAAGTTCGTTGATTCCTTCATGTGATGATATCTTTTAACTTTATATCTGTGTTACTTGTTATTTATAACCATGTTATATCTGTGTAATTAGAGTCCATGGATTATGACCTTTGGTCTAAAGGGCTGTTTTCATTTAAGTTATTTTCTCTTTCTCCTTGAAACATGAGTTAATTTTTAGCAGGTTTCCAAAGAAAGTATCTGGTTCATCAGGCCATATTATGTTTCTAAATCAGTTTTTAGTACTATACAGTTCTTTTGTTTTCTCCCACTTCTGTGGGAAGTAAATCTGATCATCATCTGAAAGTAATCACTGTCAATGGTTATGTTTGTGTGAAATAGGATTTTTTTGTAATACTCTATTCAAAAATATTGAAATCAGAATTTCATTCTGGCATTGTGAAATTACTGTGCTTTGTTCTTGGACAATGACCAAACAAATTTTGATATGTACTTATGGAAACTTCATAGAACGTGTTTTGTTTTTAAAGTTCTTAAGAATGTTTTTTTAAAAATAAATAGAAGACTTCCACTTTTTACAGTTATTGACATGTATGAATTTCCATTCTGAAACTTGATTTATTCTGGATGTAGGGGAAGTACACCCTTTTTCTCCCTTTTTGTTTATGATAACACAAGTCATTGATTTATTTAATACTTCTAGTTAAAAATTTTTATTTATCCCATTGGAATGAAAATTTATGTTTGGATGTTCTCATCGTGTGGTATGCAACAGCAGTTCTCAAACTCTTTAGGGAGTTATGTGTGGAAAATTCTTGACAACCCTGTTAAATTTGAAGTACAATCAACTTATAAGCTACTGATACCAATAATTTTTTGACAAATTATTTATTCAGCCAATAGCTGAACTTGATTCATCAAATGTGCATTAATTGAGTAGTGTTGCATGAGCTGATTCTTCTAAATTTTACTCCGTTCACGGTTTGTAGCAATCAATAGCAATATTAGCAAGTAGCTCACACTTCCAACCAGGTGCTCCTTCATGGTCTGTTTTGTGACCTAGAGGACCACGGATACCAGTTTGAGAACCACTTTGTTAGGTTGTGTTATTGAAAACTTTACAGGTTTTCTTGGACGATTCATATTAATGCTATGTTGATCAATGAGGTGAATTTTTTCCCTGTAAGGAATTTCTTCAACTCTAATTTACTTCTAACCACATAACAATTTCTATTTTTATTTTTTTTATTTCTCTGTGTAAACATAATTTTGTTATAATGAAGTTATGATAGGTATTTCAGTCCTCTCATATTTTTGAATTGAAGAGTCTTAATTTTTGTTCTATTTCTTTTGCCCTTAATGTATTATATTTTATTTAGAATTACCCTTCTTTGTACTCCATAAGTATTTTTAATCTTGTAAATGAAGTACTTCTTTAATCTTTTTTTTTCTACTTTGGCTCATGTTTTTATTATTTCTTTCAATTCTGATGAACTTGTGAAGAATATTTTTAAGCTTTTTTCACCACTCCTGTATCATGCTGAAAAGAAATCTTGTAATTATGATTCTTTATCATTTACACTAGTAATGAATGATCTGATAACTTCTTGTTTTAATGGTGTGTGCATATGAGTTTTTAATCCTAAAATTTGCATTGGTAGATTTTATTTGAAGAGCTAAATTAGCATTAAACCTCTTGCAGTCCTGTCTGACAGTATGATTGACATTAGAAAGCTTACATATCATAATAATTCTGGATGATGAGTTATTGTAAAATGATATGGAAGGAATTTTGATGCTAAAAACCTGTGGAATAGCTAGTACTAGAAGGGGCTCTGTCTTCGATGCACAGCTCATCATATGTTTTGATGAAAACTTAGGAGGGCTGTTTACAAAATTAAATTGTTTTTGTAATGATTCTCCAAGTTGGGTGTAAGAAATTCTTCATAATTGGCCAAATAATTGTTTTGTTTGGTTTTGTAGGCTGTTTTCAATTTTCTCTTGCATTATTAAAAAAAATTGTTTGTGAGATTAATTCTTTTTGCATTTTGGTTTATCAGGTTGATGTTTCATCCAGTGTAAAGTTCATTATTCAATTATGAATGAATATAGGCTGTTATCATGGAATAGAAAATATTTTTCTAGCTTGTTATGAGATTTTAGTTTACAATCCTTATAAATATGAAGTATACTTTTGTAGTCTCAACTTTTTCTTTTAGTCTGATAGTGTTGATTCCAAAGTATTATACTTAATTAGAAGTAATACATACAGATATCACGGTATTTAAATGTTTTTACTGATCACTATAAATTAGGCATATTTCACGATGCAATGTGTGGCTTCCATGTACTTCCAAGTTGTGACAGTTGTTAAGGTAGTAATCATGAAATTGAATTATAATCCAAGTATTGCTAAAATAATAATACATTTTGTTGATTGCATCTTGCTGAATTGAAATTCTAGAACTTCTGGAATCTGAATATCTTACAATAATCATCAAACAGTTATCATGAAACTTGCATGGTGAACTGCATAGTGTTTGAAAGAATTCACATACTCTTGCTGGCTATTACACTTAGTTTTTAATTGAACTAAGAAACAAAGGAAAAATATTTTGTTCAGGGTCAAGAAATCATTTTATTTTGGATTTCTTGTGAATTAGTGTATTTTATTTTTGAAGTAATATTTTCTTTCTATACAACTGCATAAGCTTGATTGCTCATATGAAATAAAATATTATCCTCTTTAATGAATCGATTTTCTGTCTTCAGATAAAAATTCTGGCTTTTGAAAGAGGATTATATCATGGGAATGATCTGTAGAGCCTTTGCATGACCTCATTTAATGAGTTCTTGAATTAGTCTATCTTTGCACCTTTTATAATATTTATTGCTAATAAGGAATATCTATTTTCATTTTGTGATTTTTTACCTATTGTATATTTTTGTCATTTCACATCATTAACTCTCATCATTGACCGAAGCCACAATAGAAAGAGATCCCCCAACCCTTCAGAATCCTAAATGGGTCCACGGCATTCTTAATCACCTTGTATATTGATAGACTGCATTTGCCTCTTTTTGTGGGAATGTTCCATACCTGTTTTCATTGTTTCCATTCAAGGCTGATATGATACTCCTTTACCAGGAAAAATAAATTTCGTTTTCGTAGTTTTTTGTTTTTGAAAATTAATATCGCAATTCAAGTTTCTCTTGTGTACTGCACTAGTATTACTGGGTCGGGTCGGACTAGCCCTATAGGCATTCGCCGCCCTATTTTCGTTGAAAGGCGCTGGTTGACTAGCGATTGTTCTTTTCTTTTATAGTGAAAATGGAGAGGTGAAAGCTGTACATAATTCATGAAAATGAAGCCTTGGTGACATACACAGTTGGGCAGGCCTGATTTAGCTACTAAAGTTTGTTTGGTGTTCCCGTGGTTTTTCTAAGACGAAGAGAAACAACGATTTAGAAATTCTGTTACAAATAACTCTCAAATAAGTGCTAAAATTTCTCTTAAATATTTTTCAACTTCCTGATAGATAAAAAGCGAGTAGACTATCCCTTGACTGGTATCTCGGGGGTCGCGCGATGTTGATAAATACTGTTAAATCTTTTGAAATAGTACATGGCAATGCCGCTGAGAAATATTATTTTCCTACGACCATACCAAACTTTCAAGTGAAATACCGTTTATGCGGATGGAAACCATAAATTATTTGAAGGGCTGAATCAATATTTGCAATCATTTGCAAACTTCATTCTTGGTGTGAGCTTCAGATGTTTTAAAATCGGAAATGATTTGTTTACTTTGCACAGGTGTTTATCACATGGACTAGAAAGTGTTAATGTAATATTTCATTAAGGGTACGAACTATCCTATAAAATGAAAAAGTATATAAAAAAGAAAGTTATTTTTCATGCGCTATCAACGTCACTCTTTTTTAAACTAGCTATCTGTGAAGAGTTTTGATTTTTTTTCTCGAGTATGAGGTTTTAGTTATTTAAAAAATGTTTGTGTTCCAAGTTCAAGGAGAATTATCCGTCATCTCGAGAAATATTACGCAGTTGCGTTTACGCATGTGTGCGTTTGTTTCAATCCCTCAGGTATATTTTTTATAAATCGGTGTACAGAATACGAAAAAACGAATAAAGGCGTAGACATACTATTGTACTGCTGGGAAGTACGCTTGGTGAGTCGTTATCAGCGTTCTCCAATATTGTAATATTTATATCAAAATTCTCTTATAATGACTGTTTCTGCAAACTTCTCGCTATTGAATATTTTGCATAAACTGTTTGCGGAGATAGCCAAGAATATACAGAAAACCTCTATAACGTAACCCTGGTGGGATCGTAAAACTCCTTCGCTTTTGGGAAGTGTCCGTTAATAGAAATTCATTGAATATTCAGAATATTATTTGGATATTAGTTCTTAAAACAGTGTGATGAATTCTGCGTGGTATATAAGTATTAAGAAACGCAGTTAACTTTTATTATCGCAGAAGCGCGTCTTGTTATTTGTGGCAGGGATCATATCTTTTCTTGCGTAATTCTAAAAATGTTTAAAGTTCCTACCCGAGGATTTCAAATTAAAAATACCTTAAATGGAACTATTTATAAACATTGTTAATGCGTTTCCGTTATGAAGAGCACTTGTGCGTGATGAATATCCGACCGTTTCATGCCAGTTCGCTTCACTTAGTTCTTCCGCCTTTTTTAGCACTTTGCTCATACGCTGCAAGTATTCTCATTCGTTGCACATCACGAACAGCTCTCGCCGACTCCCTTCGCACCCTCAATGGGTGGATTCGCGTATATGGAGGAAACTACGTGTGTGGGATGTAACTACGTATATATTTTTTAAGTTAATGAGAACCAAAGAGAAACACAATTCAGCCACGTACAAATTTATGAGTGATTTTTGTGTGTTTTTCTTTCTGTTTCTCACGAGCTATAAAACTTTATATATACACATACGGAAATCTTGAAAATATGCGACACTACTGTCTTCTATAAATTAAAAAGTTTTAGAGATAATGTAAAACAGAACAGAAACATACAAAAATCACTCATATTTGGAGAAACCGTTTCGGCTTTCGCCTTAATCACTGTGATTCATCTATGTGACTGACGAGACGAAAGCCGAAACGACTTCTTCGGATTGGTGATTTTTATATTTTCTCCGCTATTGAGAAGTGTCCGCTTTTGGCAAGTAAAGGATAACTAAGAATGAAGTGTCCGATAATAGAGGTTTACGAATCCGATCATCTTCTCTTCTGAAAAAGAGCTTTCGGGTTTATCTCGATGCAAAGCGGTATAGGAAACATATTTTTACGAATTTTGTTTCAGTGTAACTATTACAAAAGTATTATGGCACTGGTGTGATAAAGAATATACACGGATTATGTAAGTTAATAAATCACCATTATAATAAATATTAACTAGAATATAAGGAATATTTCATTAAATATTAAATGGAGTTGTTTTACTAAAATGAGACTTATTTTTACCTTTTCCGAAATAATAGTTCCTCATTAGTACTATGGAAATTTTGTGTTGAGGAAATAAAGAAAATCGTTGAAACAAATTTATACTTAAAATGTATCGTATACACTTCCATCCAAATAGAAGTTATTTCAAACAATAGTAGTTAAATTCCAAGTCAAGTTATTCCAAATAGTACTAGTTGTTTGTTAAACGAATCACACTTTTTGTGATAGGTTAGGAGGAGACGAATCCAGAAATAATTGTAAGAATACAATTTTATTACACCGTATTAGTGAAATCAGGGACACTGATGTATTATAAGAGTACCTTCTGCTACTAGGACCGACGTAAGTACAGTTACGTCGCAGTGTGTCCTAGGGTAGGAGCGCACATCCAATTTTGAGTTGTACAACAGCTGGCTAATTACCGGCAGATAGTCCGTTGGACTGTCTGCAGGCTGCTGAACATTTGGAAGTAACTGTACACACATCCAACTAGTATATAGTAGTTCTATATTATATATAGAACTATATATACTAGTTGGATATAATATAGAACTATAGTAGTTTACAGATTTTTGCGTATATATGTATATATGTATATATGTATATATATATATATATATATATATATATATATATATATATATATATATATATATATATNGAGAGTTATGTTAACCTACCATGACACACATAAAAAGCAGTCAGATAGTGTGTTCATTTTGTCCCTTGTGGACTATTTGGGAAATTAAAAATGGTTAATTGCTAAAAAAGCAATGCTATTATATAATAATCCGTTGGGTAACGAAGGAAAGTCCACAAACCGCTGAAAGCGACCACATTTTCATATCTTTATGACGACGAGTTTCAATATATGGCTGTTTAAACCCTTCATTGCGCGGTCAAAAAAGCAACTTCTTTTTAGGTGTATGAGCTGTTGGTTCATTTGACTTGTTTGGAAACGAGCGTGAGATCAAGAAGTCTCATTCTCAACGTCACTTCATCGACGTAAGCATCTACGTAATAGTTCTACGTAAGAAGTAATACGTAATATGTTTCTTATCTTCAATTTCAGGCTCGAACTGTAACACTCGGATAACGTACATACGATTGTAACTGATCATGAACTTGGTCAAATATAACAATACAAAGAATTACCAAGTCATAAGGGTAATTGCTACTGAAAATATGGTAATTATTGTGTATTACTTGTGACTACAGACCTACTTCATACATCCGTTAGGATGATTCTTAAAAAAATAATTTTCTGAAATTTGGATGTGGTTTTGTTTTGTTTTAAAATGTTTTATGTTTTTCATCAAAATTTCATGTTTTAAAAATATGTTTATGGGTTAGCCACCGAGTTTAACGTCTCAATATTTCAAGATTTTAAAGTTCGATAGCGACCCCTAAAATGTATTTTTAAAATGTGAAATTTGGGTGGAAGTCTTACTGTATGTCATAAAACAAAATGTGAGAGTGCCCCGTCTAATTTCAAAAGCATATTTATTTTTAACCGCCATTGGTATTTTTGAAAAGAGGCACCCTCCTATTTGGACGGTATTTTGTAAAAAATTTGAACTGGCCACCATCACATTAAGTTTAATGTCTTAGTATAAGACTTCCATAAAAATCCGATTTAAAAAATACGTTTTAGGGATTGTTATCAAACTTGAAAGTTTCAAAATTTTAAAGAAGCGGGGTATGTGGCGCACACTCACCTCGCCACCTTGTCTACCACGCCATCTGACGTCCTTCCTCCTGAGGTAATAATAATTAATAATAATAATAAATTTACTAATCAGAAAAAAATTACAAATTACAAGTTACAAGAGTTTAAAAGGTTTATAACCTGTAAATACCCACAGAGGTAATCACAAATTACCTGTTCGTGTGACTGGCGCTTATAAAATACTAATCTCACTGTCTTTTGTTATTGTAATTAATCATTGTTTTTCGTCTATTTTATATTTATGTGATTGTACGATAGTTCAGTAGAAGATTAATACATTTTTCATCAAGATTCCCAAGAACTGAGTGACTTCTCTCGAAATATCTCTCCAAGATCCTGTGTGCTGCATTTGCGAAATGTAATAACAGACTTCGTATGCTATCTTTTCCAAATCTCATTCATTCTCCAAATTGTGGAAAATTATTCGATTTCAGTTTTGAATTATCGGATGTTTTGTGACTAATATTTTGCTATTACCATGTAACATCTCCTCTCGTCTAGGTAACATTATGGAATAAATATTTGCCTAGTTTTTCGTGCAAAAAAAATGGAATATCAACATAAACTTAAAGTTTGCTTTCGCAACCAGGGAAAGTATTTGAATTTTTGTTATTTATAAAATATGAGCAGAAATTCAATTATTAAGATGGTTCTTTACCCATACATTTGAAATCACCATTAGATTTGAACCATTAGATTACAAATATTAAGTTAAATTACACTAAAAAGTTCAAAAGTTGCCTTAGAGCGAGAAAATTTTACTTATTATATTTGAAACAAAAATTGGTAAAAAAAATCACAGTATGATTTTTACCTCTAAGATGATAATCATACGTACAAAAACAAACTATTTTTGTGTCAATTTTCCCCGCTGGCCTGAACTACCTGAGCTCTTCTTAGGGGATAACTAATATTTTTTCCGGTAAGCTTAAATAAATATGAATGTCAAAGTTCACGAATCAAATAATTCTAATTTACCCCATTTCAACAACTGTTATTAGTCTTTTAACACCTTACCATTCAGTTCGCTATGGCCTTAAATACTTGTAGTCGCTTGCACGCGCGCACCACGCGTCCGTCCTCTCGCACTCCCCCCCTCCACCTCACTGGGTGAAGGCCATTCAGGCGTCGAGCCCAACTGCCACGGGACTCAAGTCTTTACTTCTTTCCAATTTCTACTGTGATACTTCGTTTCTTTCTTACGTTCATTCGAGTTATAGCAGAAAATATGAATTGAAAAACATGATGCGTGGGACTTTTTTATCGTTCGAGATGGAGGTTCTTGCATTCAGGCCGAATAAAACAATTTTTTTTAAATTATGCCGACGTTTCGACCTTTAATTTTGGTGGTCATCAGCGCTGCAAGGCAAACACGAAGAAACATGGCACCATGGAAGCACAAGTTTAAAAAATTAGCATAGATACACGAGCCATCACTTCAGTCAAACAAAAACAAAATAGTGCCTAAATTAAGAACTTAAACGTACATCAAGAAACCTCCACCCATTCCACGATCCAAAATCGTACACATATTGGACCACTCAATTCTTAATCAAATTTGGACCACTATATACTTAAAAAATTCTTTGTTTTATTTGACCTGAATGTAGGAACCTATTCATAAATATGGCCAGTAACTCTCACATACCTACTTATTTATCGTGAAGGTTTAAAGGACGATTTTTCTAAATATGTGGCTTTATATTACATGGGAGAAGTAAATTGAGTGAATAGATTTTTATACGCAGTTAATTGGATGATTTTTATCGCTTCATTTATTTATTTTACTGTCATCCATCTTTTTAACATCAGTATAATTATCAGAATTTTTATTTTTGCTTTTACGTCAAAATGAAACAATTACTTGCCGGCATTTCGATACATTTCGTATCGTTTTCAGAGCTTATATCTTACGTAATACTCATTCCATCCTTACCATCCCTCTTATAATCCTATACATCCTCATATAATAGTACCATACGACATCTTAAACTACTCGTAACAACCGTGTAATATATGAACCTATGGTACTATGATTGTTTTCGAAGTTGAAAAGTAAGAACTCGTAATCTTTTACCTTGGTTGGAGGAATTAAATCCCTTCTTCCTTACGTCACAAGATTTGCGTGTTGATGGGAGTGACGGCGTTCACCTGCTTGATGACCTACGAAGATAAGAGAAATTCGGTCTACCGCGGCTGGCTTCTGGTGCAGGTGGAACGGGATGACGCGATCTGTCTGCACTGATTAAAGTTGGGATTAAACAGTTCGGTGCTATTTTTTTGCATAACTTGCGTCTCTCGTGGGTTTATTTAGTGAACATGTGCTAAGAAATATGGGACAGTAATTATATTTTAAAAAACCCAGTGATATATGCAAATTAGCTTATGCTGTTTTGTGGAGGTTGCAGGAGAGTTGTAAATTATGTTGATACAGGGTCCAAAAACTTCCAGTGGGAATCTCTTTCTTGCTTAATCTAACAATATTGTTATGTCACAATTTTTCTGCACCTTCTCTCTCCCTCTAATTATTTAGCTTCTCTTTCACGGAGGAAACAAATAAATCATTTTATTAGTGGCGAGAAATATTGTTCTTCGTTCAATTCAAAACAATGAAACCACAGTATTTAAGGTTACTTTTCGCAACCTTCTCAACTGGTTTAATTGCACTATCAATCGGAACGAGAAAGTCGAGTTGACAGACCTTCGGCCTCAAGAGCCCTCTTATATTCCATAGTTGCTTGTGTCAGATGCTTCTGGCATTAGTCATAGCTTTTTTTTCTGCAGGCGCTATCTCCAGATACTCTGGGGCGCTTCTCAGAGAAAATAATCTAACTCCTATGGTAGAATGAGGAGTTAAATGCAGGTGTTCTTGATTTCATACGCTGGTTTCCAGAACGAAAAAAGAAGTTTGAAAATATTTTATATCAAGATACGGGAT
The DNA here is from genome assembly GCA_002313205.1 of Laupala kohalensis. Taxonomy (NCBI): domain Eukaryota; kingdom Metazoa; phylum Arthropoda; class Insecta; order Orthoptera; family Trigonidiidae; genus Laupala; species Laupala kohalensis. The sequence goes on from NNCF01129513.1 coordinate 242,566, forward strand.
TCTTAATATTTTTTTTGTTTAAGCTTAGGCCACATTATTGAAATCGTGATCAAATCCCTTGATCGGAATTGATGGGATGGTCCCTTGCTTGCTTCCGGATAGTAAACTATTGTCCTCCACTTGGTCATACGCAGTATGTACCTGCTTTTTGACAATAAATTTATTATTATTGTTAATAGCGAATATCAGGAACGACGGAAATATACGTTTTGAGGGGTTGCTGATTTTGAGAAATGGTGTTTGGCTCTTTATTTTTTGTACGTGCGTAATAATGATATCGAAATTTTTGTCCAACCTCATTCATTTTTCGTATTTAGAGTAGCGTATACTTATTTTATATTTCATTTTCGTAATCATTTTCATTTTGGAAGAGTTTGCAAGGTAAGATAAGTTTCAATGACTTCTTTATTGTATACATATTTTTGTTTGTTTTAAATTTTCATTTTATTGTCCATGAACACGTCAACTTGCTTCTTCTAACGCTGTTTTCCTCAGGGAATTGGCAGACTGTTCGGAAAATCTACGGAGGCACAAACAAAACGCAATTGATATGTCAGTTACACCTGTGTACAGAATTATTGTCGATATATGTTATGTAACAGGAGTTTCTGTTTATCAAATTGTGACTAAACGTTGTGTGCATAATACAAAGAATGTTGGAGTTTAAAGAATTTTGAGATCTTGAAAATGAATAAGAAGAATTTTGAGATCTTGAAAAGTCTCAGAATGTTAACTTTTTTGTAACCAATATATTGGACATCTTGGGTGTGTGTGTAGCATTGGATGCGCGGAAATTTGCGCCGCTCCGTTCCACTCCGATTGGTCGAGTTAATTGACTCGTCGTGACGCGTGTACTCCGCAAAGTTCCTTCTTGATCAGTTTCTTTTCTTTTACTTGATTTTATTTTATTAGAATTACCCGGAGTTAAAATTATTCATCCCTACGGGTTGTGTGTCGACTTAAATGCGATATACGAGAAGTTACCCTCGCATCGAACCATGCTTGTTCTTGCGCAAAGAATGAACATGTTTGAAAAATTAATTATCTCAGGTGTGCTAGTTAAATAACTACACTGTTGCACGACTCATCTCAACAAGAAGACATGAAAGACTGAGTAGATAGTCCAACGTTAAATGCTGCTAACTAGTATTTCAATTTACGTCCCGAACGGTTTTATTGAGAGTAATGTTAAATGATAAACCCTATGCATTTACTAATGCTGTAACTGATTAATTTAGTTTAAAAGAACTAGTGCATCCCTTTATATTATTTATAATTTAATAAACACCGTTAAAACATATTATGTAGCTATAGGCCAAGAAACATGTATCCGAGTTTAAGCGTTTACCAAGTTACCGAATTTGCACGTATGCACATATTTAGTTTCTAACTTTGAATTTTCGCTCTCGGAAGTATCACGATGCTACAAAATAGACTTTTCGTTCCCCTGGTCGACGTTTTGTACCCATCGAAGGCGTAAAAAGTTTATTACGTTGCTAGTTAGTGAATTAACAACTAAAGAATGAACGGTACGAACTTAGAACAACTTTTATCTTTTTAATGCTATTTTTTTGAAGAATTCGTGTATTAAGTCTAGTAATTTGTGCAAGTTTGTCTAATCTATTCCGGAATTTGTTCGTTTCATTGTGCTGTACATCAAATATAGCGGTAGAATGTCTTTCACTTTCCAAGAATTACTCATTTCTTCATTTAAACAATCGTGGCAATGTACGATGAGGCACAATTTCTTCTCGTGTTGCGGTGAACGATCCTCGTCTTATGTTTCTTTCTTACGTATTCCTTCTTGTTTTTTTACTTGATATACAGCTTAAATCTTTTTCATTGTTTTTGTTAGTTGTGGCCTAAGAATAAAATTCTACACTGCTTAAAACTATATGACATTTCTTATCATCACGCTTCAGTTGATGGGTCGTTGAAGAGTCGACAACACTAACATTTTCTGTATTTTTTTTATCAGGGTGGGGGTGGGGGGTACGTTTAGGCGTTTACATATATTAACAAACCTATAAGCGCTTCACATTATTTGTTTTTGCTTATCGTATATTCGCACAATTGCTCTCTTAAAAATACGCATATTATAATATATATCCATTCTAATAAAAGTAAGTTCTATGGAATGTCAGTCGTATGAGCGATAGGAGGTAGAAGTTGGGTGGTAGGACTGTTTGTTAGTAGGTGGACCGGTTAGTTGGATATACCAACAACTTGGCCAAGTGGAGGGGTTAATAGAAGTAGTTAGTAATATATGAGTTATTGATATTAGCAGGAGGTGCACAGAGGAAGGAGTATTCGCTTTTCAGTAGTCATAGAACTGGGACATTATTGTGAAAAGCTACACATTTTTCTGGCCCCACCGGGAATTGAACCCGGGATGACTTGCTGAAGAGCAAAAACGCTACCACCTGAGCCACCAGAGAGGCAATCCATTGAACTTATAATATACTTGACCGATTCGTAGAAGCAAAAATTATATAAAGGCTTCGAAGAACATTGTTTTCAAGTACATAATCTAATAGTTAAGTGAAAACCAAAGAATTCAGAGGTTTGAATTATGTGCTTTGTTTATTTCTGTGTAATGTGTATGTTCCTTCTGCCTGGATTTTAAAATAATTCATTATTATTCTACATGTCATATTAGCATACAATACTAGAAACTCTGCGTTTTTTTGTAGTTTTTCTTAGTGGTATATAATTTTTAAATTAACAAAAGTGAAAGTTTAATATCACGAATGTAGAGAAATATGGAAACTTCACATACAAATTTAGAAAATATATAAGAACCTCGGGCGACGCGGGACAAATCGAGCCAAAAAATCCTGACATGTTAACGTATGGTCTAATACCTTCCAGGGTAAAGTGTATTAGTTCATAGTACTAACTTTTCTTTAAAATTCCAATGGAGATAAATATTAAAAAAGTGTTTTATTTGTGAATTGTTTTAAAATTTTGAATGTTCAGTAGGATTGTTTGAAGTTGCTTTTAAAATTCGGGCAACACCCAGTAGTTCTGCTAGGATTCATATAATTGCATTAATAATAATAATAATTTATTAATCTGAAAGTGGGCAATAATAAAGTGGCAGATAATAAAGAAGACTTATTAAGGATACATAATACAATAATTAGAGTTTTTAAATAACAAATCATCACCCAAATATCTATAAAGTACACACACACGGTATACAATTGTTGGAAAATTAGTACACAAGGTTACGAGAAAAAAAATTAGATTTAAGAAATTAATTATCTACATGAGACCCATGTGTGTGTATATTCACACATACATACAAACATGTTCAATGTACACATGTCATTGCTCGTCCTATACCCTTAACGTAAAAGTAGTTGCTATAATATAATTAAAAGAAATTAATTACTATAAAAGCAAACACGGAAGAACGTTCCGATTCGGGTATTCGGTCTTGTGGAATGTAGCTCTGAAGACACCAAGGCGGAGTTGCACGGATTCGTGCGAAGTGCAGTCACGGCACGAGCACGGCGACTTGGCAAGGAATCCACGGAACGACACGACGGCCTATGGGTGAGTTGGGCGCTCTGGCGCCTCTCAAGAGGCACTGCCCAAGGTCGTCCAAGTTGGCCTTAACGTCTCTTTTGTCAAAAGAATAGGGTGGGTTGTAACACGCGAGCTCAGGTGTGGTTTTGAAGCGTGGCTAGAAATAACGTCTTACGTATTTTATTCTTCTACGATTTACGAATCTTCTATGAATTTATTTCTGCTATCGAAGGCAATAATAAATGCGTTTGTCTTATTATCTGAACTTTTCGAAGCTAGCAATTAACAAGCCTCTAATTTCCCTACCATATGTGGGGAGGTGTTTGTAATTTAGTGCTGAACATTAATTTTAATGTATTAAATCTTTCCGAGCGTTTAAAAGATGCAGTTTAGATTCACAAACGTTGTACATTTCTATTTATAAATCTTTTACGTTGTACTCAGTTTTGATTTGACTCATAACTTCTTACATATGTATTGTATGCGGAGCTATACTTAGTGTATGAAATTGAATGATGGCCAAGTTAGTAGAAACAACGTACACCATTACCACTCTTAGTTAATTGTCTGAATAATTAATATATCTCTGAAAATTTGTTCCTGGTTTGTTAACAGCGGAGTATTGGCGTGATGGAATATTTTAAAAGATATTAGTATAATCCACCCCCAAATAACACTATCCATATAGATCGTATTATTCAATATATACGTGAAATAATGTATTCGGGATAATTACGTAAGTTCGCAGAACAAAGCTTAATTATTCTTATTTGTGAATGTTCTCGAAGAACATCAGGAGCGTGAAATAGTTCTCGAATATTTGTATTGTTATTGGATAAAAATGTTGATTAGGATATGAAATGAATTTGTAATATTTTACGTGAGAAGTATAAAACATGTTACTTAGAAGTTATATCGTCGTATTTCTTTTTCCTTAAGATTGTTATGAATCTTTATTTCCCTATTTTAAGAATAAATATTTCGTAACTATGCCACCTAGAGATGTCATGAAACGTCATGTTTTAAATCGTAGATTTTCTCATATAATTCCGAATGTATTGTGTGTGAAATTTGGTTTTTGAAAACTGACGTAAATATTTTCTTGTCGTACCAACATAAAAGTGAATTTGTCATTACAAGTAAATATTGTTCGAAAATTATTACCTTAAAATAGTTTCCCTGGTTTTATTATATCCAATTTTACGTACGTCGTAAATATTTTCTGCTAATTTTACAAATTCAAAATTTTTTTGTTTAACGAATCAAGTTGTTTAACGACATTGAATGTTACGATTTATCATGATTGGAATGTCGTATTTCTTTGCTGCGCTAGAATACACCAAATCCCAACAAATTAGATCAGTTTTTGTAAGACGTAAATCGAATGTATTGAATTGAATAGGTTGATAGTTTATAAGCGGTGTTTACTGTTTTACAATTCTACACAATTACCTGATAACATAAATGAGTTGGGTCTGGCAAGATTGTATCCCCGCTCTGGGTACTATATATTTGCATGTAAATTAATTTTATTTGATTCAAAAAATTAATATTTATGTTTCATGAACCAAAAGACCGATCAGCCTACATATTGGTGTAGGAAGCGACGCATTTACTTGTTTACCAGTTATGTTTAATATTTACTTTGACTCAACTGCTTCTCCGGTAAAGGCGATGCCCTCCCTATCCCAAATAATGATTGGTCAGAGAAAATTATATCTTATTTATGGATTAAGGATTGGTTTTGTAATTTTTTAAACAACAGGTTTTTGATATTATAATTATCGAAATAAAAAATTGTACTTGGATATTTTGACATTTATAAAAATGATAGAGATTTTAAATTCTAATGTCATCATGTAACGTAAATAAAAAAAACGAAGAAAATTATTAATTAATTGTCTTGTATGTTAGCCACTGGTTCCTTTAGTGGGCCACGAAACCATTGCCAGGGATCTCCTGCAACTGTAAACTGCGCCAGAAATTCAAATATAATTAACATTTTTATTAATAACGGTCTTTACACAAGTTTTGTATAATTATTTTTAGCATCACAAATTTAAATATTGCACATTTAAGACCATGGGAAAAATATCTTGAAAACACATGAAACCTATTCGTAAAAGATTCAGGTTTTAGCAAGCAATAGTAGTATCGTGCCAGGGACGTCGATGGAACGTCGCGAGGTTGATCAGAATTAGCCATGGAGCATTTTATGGAGTGATAAGCTCACTTTCACAACTGCAGAACAATGCACACTCTAAACGCAGTTTATTGCTATACCTCTGTGACGAAATGATTGTAAGGGTATAGTGTGAATTCATAACACATATATTCTACCAAGTTTTATGCTCCTGATATCTCAAATTCACCTTTCTCTCACGCACGCGTTCAACATTTCGTACTCAGTAAAACTTCCATTTTTATTGCATATTGCATCATTGCTCCACGGCCTGAAATGCACATCTACTTACTTAAAGACGTTATGTACATGGATTCTCTCTCCAGGGCGTTCCAAACATGGAGTATTTAATTATCCCTCTGTATTATGTGGGAAGTACTCTAGTTAAAAATATAATGAAAAAGTTACTGCAGTCCTTTATAGTAGGGGTGCTGCTGAAAAAATATGCGTGTGGAATTTATATGCGTATTTTTAGAAATATATGCGTATTTTTGGAGCCGCGGGTGAAAAAGTTTTGGGAACTGGTCGAGTATTAAACCCAACTTAACATACTTTTTCTTTGCCGGTGGTAGTTCATTGCTCAATATAATTAGTATTCAATATTGCACTAGAACGTGAACTACTTGTCGAGAAACATCTATTGTCGAGCGGAATCACTCTCTCTCGTAAGTCATCACGGCAGTCGAATCTCTCTCCAAAAGCAATTTCACTATAACGTCTATGAATTATATTTCGTCAAAAATAGCTTGTACACTACTGATAACATAAAAGGGCCCATTTATTTTTCTAAGTCCCACGCTCTGACCGGTTTTGGATCTGTTAGGTTTGCAACGCCTCTCTCCTCTTGCTTCCCCTTCGACAGGGGAAGTTTCGTTCGACCAATCGTAGGTCTATTTGAAACGGCGCCCATATTTGGAAGACTAATAGTACCGCTGGTAAATCGTAACGAGATAAAATGTTTCATTACACCGCTATTAAAGAAATATTTTGTATTTTTTTATTATACACATTTTGGACTTCTATAACAAAAATATTCTGTATATTCTTGACTTCAATAAACTTTACCATTCTCTATATTTAAACGACATCTCGAGATTCGTTGTCTCGCAAGGTCTTCATAGGCAATGTAAACGATATTAGAGTTTCTGTAAAAAACGTTTGCGTAATACTGTGATAAAATATAGTTTTTAACAGAATTTGAATATAATTGCAAGATATCGTATGGAATTGGTATAATTCGAATCACAAATTACTTATAAATATTCCTATAATTTCTTATATTTATACAGTGAAGTAAAGAAATCAAATCTCATTGCCTACAAATGATGTGTATTGTCGAAAGTAATTTCACATAATTTGCGATTCTCTTAAGTTTTTCATATATGTGAAAAGGAATTAAATAAATATAGAAAACGTTTGTCTCAAATATGAACTAATAACACAAAAGTTTAATTCTCGAGTTATAAATAATATAAAACTACTTAAGGAACAAATAAATTACATCTTCTAGTGACATATTTATCCACGATATAACAATTTGGTAGTAATCGTGCAACCTAAAAAAATAATCAGAGATCAATAATATGAAAACCTCGTTGACGAATTTTTTTACAATTGAAATACTTTATATATTCTACATACTTAACTCACTCCTCATTTATAATGTTAGTATCGATATTCAGTATTATTTATTGATTTCCAGAGCAGGGAACGAACATTGTCATTTAGAAACATTCTTTGCGGGTATATAACTTTTTACGAAGCAACATGGATGTTACATTTGTGAAGATAAACGTATTAGTCAGACATTCAGTATAATATTTACAGTAAATTTAAATCGAGCGAGGCAGTTAACAAGGTCGTATTTAGTTTTATATGTTAAGTTATTGTAACTTGTAGTTCCCCGTATTCCTGATTCAGTGTCATATTCTAAGGACTTGTTATTTTAAATCTAGAAATCTTCTCCAATTAACGTAACATTTTGCCGTCAATTCAACAGAGAATTTCATATTTTCAGAAAGTGTTCAACAAATATGGGATATTATACGAAATATGTTTTTTCATTGTAATATTTATGTTACTTATGCATAATATTTTAATGGCGTTCTACTTTTTACTGGCTGTAAAATTAGAAATTTAGATCGCTGAAATTTTCCTCTCGGACATACGACGAAGGCGCCAATGACACGTATTTTCGTTTAACAAATAGAAAAAACTTTTATATTTAATTGTCAAATGATACAGCAGGAACAACGAAGAGATTTCTAATGAAACTCGCGGAGAGGAATACATTTTAGTTTTATGTTAGTGTAATATGCATTATGACTCTGAAAGGCTAAACCTTCACAACATCTAGGGTTTTCTTTTTTCCTTTTTAATGTTTGTAGAAAAAATAAATTTATCTACAATAATGTAGTGTAATTAGAAAAAATACACAATAAGAATACAGGGACCCTGAAGATGATTCTAAACTAGCATCACAACATTAACCACGCACGGTTAAATTGCAATAGACTGTTTAACAAATTGATTGTTTATAATAAAATTGCATAATTAATAGAGCATATACCTTTTTCTTTAGTAAATATTGTTCTCAAAATGTATAATGTTGTAAATCTAGATGCTATATGAATAAATATTTATTGAAAATATAGTTTGGATATATATTAGACCCGTTTCCTACTCAATATTTTTATTAAAATAAAGTTTTAGTACTTGGGGTATAATTACGAACTCGTGAATTTCTTTTAGTATCATTGTTTTCTTTAAATATAAATTATTTGCTTTTAAATTCAATATAAAAGTTTTTTGCACATGTTTATTGAAATTTTGAAGAACTTTTCTAATTTCCTCGTAAAATATATCATTGAACACTTTCATTTATACATGAAGAAACTAAAATATCGAAACTTAAAGAGAATGTGAATAGAAATTATTTTATAGAAACTTTGTCGTCTCGTCGTTAACTTTGCTAAGGTGAACTTTGTCCCTGCCACGTTGCCATGTGTGTCGTAATGGTACGTTGCCGAATTGACAATTGCTCAGCGTATGTTTTATGATTTTCCTAAGCATTGTGAGAGCATGAAATAAGGTTTCGTTCATTACAGCTCCCAAACAGATATTACGAGCTGAATTGTGGTATAAACCATTTTCAAAAATCAGTTCACAAGTCTCAATAGGATTCGAACCCACCTTGTGGTGACAGAACAATCATAGCAGTGCTTTAGTGTTGTCAGCCAATTACACTTTTGCTGGATGAGGTAAAATGTTGGTTGAAAAATTCGAACAAATAAATAGCCACTCTAGTCTGCGTGTTTCAGTCGTTTTGACAATGAATGACATTCTTTTTGTCTTGAATTGCCTGTTGCCATACCGCGGGGTTTAAGATTTAATAGATTTATAAATAATATAATTAATTGAGTTGAGAGTGCAATTACAATTAAAATTATTTTATTTGATACCAGAACTTTGTATTATTTGTAATAATAAAGTGAAATTGTACTTTGAAATTAAATTGACGTCATCCTCAGCATTATTTTAATAATTCTGCATAATATCATTATTTAGTATACCTTGTTGAAATAAATTCTTTTAACTGCGTCTGTAAGTAGTGTTACCAATATTTTATCTTATCTGATCAGGTAACCTCGTGTTTCTCTGTGGAGGGGGAATTTCTTTAATCTCACCCAAACTCTTTTTAACTACATTTTTGGGGACAGTTGTTTAATTAGAACTTACGAGTATGTTTAAAAGGGCAAAATGATGATAGAAAAGGTGATTTGAGACTAGTTCCTTTATCAGGCTCATGGTTTAGAATATCCACAGGAAGACAGCATTCGGGTAGACTTAATCTACTTCAGAGTTTGCGGTTATTACTTACACGATATCGGACGACAACGTTCTATTTGCGCTGATATAAGTTTTGGACGTCATGACAATTTCTGGCTGTTGTTGTTGATTTGGAAGTCCCGATGTCTTGCAGTTCGATCTAGTTCTGACTTGTCGATATTGACATTTTATAAGATATTGGACTTATATACATTCTATACCCGTATACATTTTGTACCCATATGATCAGGATATGTACTATTATGAACTTACTTCTGTGTGTGTTCACATTTGAACGCATTTTAATGTATTTTGAAGGCAAGAGCGGTTTACGCAGCTCTTTATCTCTTTGCCCGCTCTCATGTCCAAAATAGGTTGAATCAAGATTATAATATATTTGTTGAGACCTATAGTAATTTGTAAAGTTGCTATCATTTACTTGTACCCATTTATACTAAACCGTATTTTTGTAATAAGCCATTAAAAACTTGGATGGTATGATACTAAATTATACTCGCGGAAAATGGAAATGTAAACTTCCTACGTGAGGGTGAAAATTGCTTGTATGCACGATCGTTAAGATACTCTTAACTGCGTAAGGACGCTCGTTATAGGATGTACAAAATTAATCTTGCGACAAAAAGCTTTGTTTGGGATGAAAAACACAAATCGTACAAATATCTTGTCTTTGAAATGTATCAGAAAGACGATTGGTGTATGTCTGTATTTCTCATCTACCTCAATTATGAATGTGAGAAACAAATGTGGAAACAATTTGTAATATCATTGCGTAGCAAAAATGTTTTTCAGCATTGATCAATGGTGCTTTGTCGTATGTAAAACGAGAGAGCAGAAATGCGAGGGAAGATATTACGTGCGAATCCTT
>NNCF01129513.1:253197-356915 GCA_002313205.1 Laupala kohalensis
AGGTAGTTAGTAGGTTTTCGCATTTTCGTGCAAAATTTATGAGAGTGCTGTTTGCCATTCTGAGAACTTCTAGGTAAATGTTCTCTTCCCGATTCGTTTTCCGTGCACTGAATTTATTTCAATTTACGATCCACATAGTTTTAGGTGAAGGAATGTCCTTTGAATGCGCATAGTTGATTATGTGACACATATGTGAAAAAAAATGTTATCACTATCAATCACTAGTTATTGGAAATTAAGAGTAAATAAAACCAAAATAGGTTTTGTGGAACAATAATACAATTTAGTTTTTGCAATCATGTTACTGAGTTGAAAGCATGCACATTTTTCTGCTTATATCGATTTTATTTCCGAAATAAGATTAGTATGCCGAAATGATAAGTGTATTTTTGCGTGTTACATGCTTGGTGTATACGAATGAACGAGAAACGGCGTGAAGACTGACGTTCCTAGACGTAGAAATTGTTCTTCGAAACTTACGTAAAAAATTATTAAATTAAGAGGTTCATTTGCATTACGGAACATTGATAATTTAGCTTTGAATTGATGTATATTTGTTTTCTGCTTATTTTGAAATGTGTGATATTTAATGACATAATAAAGTCGCTGTACATTGTACAAAAAAGTGTTGTTTTTTCCTTGAGTATTTCATGTATGGTAATTACCTCTGTTTTATCTGATTGACTACATTAATTATCCATTTGCTCAATGATTTTTGTATATAATCGTATCACTTTTTCAAGAGTACTAGTATCATGTAATGCTCGTTTTAAAGTCTGATATTTCATGTCGCAGAATTCACTTGCTAGTATAGTTAGTTCTGCAATGCGCCATTATAATCATTAGAAGTAATGTACGTTTTGTGTGGATTTTTAGTATTTTTCATTTGGTCTTTTATGGACAATTAAGGGCAAATGTTCTCATCTGCGTTACTACTGTGGAATCTACAGAGTAAATTAAGATAAGCTTTCGACTCGAGCACTTTCTTACTTACTTTTCCTATTGAGTTTTTGTGCTTTTTACTAGGGTTACTAGTTGAATGCATTTTGTGGATTTAGTTTACAAATTTGTTTTCGAATGACATTCTATTGCATTTGTCTGAATTGGTGATTTTTTATTTACTACTAGTAACTGCACTAGATGTCGCACATTGAAGTAGAAATTTAATTTTTCTGCAATATAATGCTCAAAAGACATTGAGTTTAACATTTTCCATTGTATAATTACATAGTTTGTCTAGGTGAACTATGTCTAATGTTAACCCTCATCAGGTGTTACTGTCGCCTATGAACAAAATTCAAATATTCTTATACTTGTATATAATGGGCAAAGAAGTAAGTGCGCAAGTTCACTTCAAGTGGACCATTGTTGTGTGAACTTTTCTGAATACCTTGTTCAAAATAAAATCGGATTATATTTCTAAAAGTAAGTTCTATCCAAATTTTCATCCCTTAAAATGCGATCAGCAATATCTCATAGCGAATTCCTTTTTATCCTTTTTGTATCCATTTGTATTTTTATCGCCTTGCGAATACTGAAAATGAAGCAAAGTATTTATTTTTAGACATATAATCGAAAGAAATAATTTAGAACTAGTTTTTCAGACTAGTCTATACAAACCTGGCTCACTTGATGTGAAATAGGCCGTGCAGTGTCGTAAAAATTGTATTTCTAAATTATAATTTTGTGAAGGGGAATTTGGAGGCGAGTTACGGTTGATGGTGTATGAATGAGTAAATCTATGTACTCAACCATTACATCAGATAACTTCATTAGTTGCTTCCTTTTGGAACATATGCCTAATAGTTCGTTAATGTAGAAGTATTCGCCTTGTAAAGCTTTGCCGTACTTGGCGATTGCTCGCCAATAACGGTAAATATTAGTGGTTTCGTTCCCGTCAATAATTAATCTACATTATTCTTCAGTTAGGTTTCAGCTTGTAGTTCTGTGCTTTTATGTCTTTTTTGCTAAATCCGATAAATAAGTAAAATGCTGTAATAGTTTTTGAGACGCTGAACATAAAGGAAATGTAATCTGTTACTGACGAGTGTCTCCAACAAAAAACACAACATGCTTATCATGTTAAAAGTTCATTTGGTCATATTCTTGCACTTCTTTCGAAAAATGTATAAATACTGGTTTTTCTTCGATACTATAAACAATGCATTAGCGTTCTACTTAATAGCATTTCATTTTACTATAATCAAACAAAATAAATATAGTAGTTGCTCTTCGGCGGATATGGGTTATATATTTTTAGTGTTTGGGGCTTCCCAAAAGTTAACTGTGTAAGTGGTTTCATACACAACCTCTTTATCAGAATAGACCTGTAAACCTAAAGTCTATTAGGAAGTCAGTTCCCTACAATAGTTCAGAATATCAGTTCAAGTAACACGAATATCTACGTAAATGTGTAACTTGGAGGATCCTGCTTTTATTCGCATTATCTTTCTTAGCTTATTTTCATTGAAATAATACATTCTTTGAGATGTGTTATCTGAATTCTCACTGACAAAAGACTCGATGCGTAATATAGTACTATGTATCATGTGATTGCTGGTCCGTATGTTACTAACATTTTTGGCTTCCTAACTAATGGATGAAGCTTAATAAAAAGCTCTTAAGAAATCGACCAGCTAATTGAGAGATTTTTTATGGTGTGGTATTTTGCTTTGATCTGTTCTTGTATCAGTGGGATATTAATTTTTTGTGGGGGATCTATGCACTGTCTATAGGTTGGTGTGGATGAGTGGTCGGACGTGATACTAAATTCGGAGAACACGATAAATAGGGAGCCTTGTGAGAATCAAGTGAGGAAAGGTGGGTTAAAGTTGGTTGGTAAGAGTGGGAAATAACTGAAGCGAACGGAGACTTAGGGCCAAATGAGGTGGAAGGAATCAAGGTTGTAGAGTTTAGCATGCTAGTGGAGAGGTTCGGAACCGATGAACACCCGAGGGCTTTTGGTGACCGGAGGCGGAACGCGTTTCAGGAACCAGGCGGAGATGGCGCACACGTGTCGAGGTACCATCTCCCTCCACGGCGCTCTCATCCACACGGAAGACAGCTGCACGTTCGTCATCTCCAACGGCGGCACCCAGACCTTCCACATCAAAGCGGCTAACGAGGTGGAGCGCCAGCGATGGGTGACGGCGTTGGAGCTGGCCAAGGCGAAGGCGATACGTGCTATGGAGTCAGGTGAGTCGTCTCCTACACGGCGGACGCTCCATCTGCGCGAGTCGTAGCCTTTGGGCGAGGGGAGTATTCTTGGCTAACTAACGTAATGAAAATCGAGGCATGTACATTGAAAAATGGAAATGTTCTTAGTGTCAAAAACGTATTTTTATTGGAGACACAAAAAAAGCGATTATGAAAAAAAATTGATTATGAAAAAATCATAGATTACTAGTGTAATTTAGCAACTAATGGTGTTAAAAAATAAAATTTTATCCAAATTTAAGGTGTTTTGATGAAACCATTGTGTGGCGTGTAATTAAAATATGAAGACTATTAGAAATGCCACCTGTGATTTCCAAAACACTCCGAATACCACGGGTAGAAACAAAAAGAGTGTAAGTGCCACATCCGATAACCAGCATTGTGCATGGCATGTTTGCCTGGAGACGTATACGCCTACGCAATCGTGTTATAGCTATTAAACTATCAACACAAGGCACTTAGATCGATTGTCACGGCATTGGCGTTACCAAGATAAACCTTTTTTGCGAAAAATTTTCATTTACATGCCTTTATTATAGTTACCCGAGTTAGTGCTTGAATTGAAAACGACGAAGTCCCACGAACAAAGTAGATGTACCAAAATGTAACTTATTTTATTATTCTGCTTCCTGTTAGCTGCGTTTTCGGTGGTACCCGCTCGGGGGATGACGTCTAGATGCACCCGGCTCGAGCGCACACATGGAGCATCCGTACTCTACATCTGACAAGGAACTTTTTCCTCATCAGATACTGTGTAATAAACATGTTTACCCAGGATGAAGTTAACTGAAATATTTGGTTCATGTTTGTTGGCATTAATGAAGTTGTTTTTCCTCTATGACGCTACGTTAAAATACAATGGGAACTTTTTAATGTTACATTACAATACATTACTTTTTCCTTCCTAGCTTAATCACATTTCTGCTTCTCGATCTCAGAGGGCCGGTTCAGAAGGTATGCTCAGATGGTCAGGAATGACTTGTCAAACCATGTTTGCTTTATGTTTAGTTTTCCTATTGTTACTTCTTTCGGATCATTTTACTAGAACAACTATGACTAAAATTAGACATTTAAAAAATGGAAATGCAAAAGTTCATTGTTAGGTACTGTCAGTTGCAGTATTTCATATCTTGTCGCTTTTATTTGACATTATGAAAGTTGCAAGGAGAAAAGACATATCCTGAGATGAGCAATGAAAGAATGTTTTCTGCAACGTTTTTTTGTGTTCTCTGAAAATGTTTAAATTTTGTTATTATTTACAGATTTGATTAGTACGTATGGTATGATAAGTTCGATTAATGTTTAACTCTTAATGGTTTGTTAAGTATTTTTAACGTTTAAGTTCGATTTCATTAACTGTATTATAATTTCACTCAAGTTCCCATTGCATTTTATACATTATGAGGTTTCACTATTAAATACGTTAATATTGTTAGCTAGTCCACTTTTTTGTTCTTAGTATTATATTGGGGTATTATTTCTTTTCAGTATTATATTAGACTATGATTTAAAGAAAAATAATTTTTTTAAACCATTTTTTGAACCCTGTAGATATTTCTGCTTTTCCTCATATTTCAGTGTCAAAACCTTCATTATTTTCGAAATCCAATGTAGTTTTCCACCTTATAAATTAAACATGAACCTTTTTTATGATGTGACGTTTAGTTTTGTTCGTCTAAAATACACGAACAAGGCGATAAAAAAATTTGAATCTCACTTTTAAATCACGGTACCAAGTCGTCAGTCATTTTTGAAGTAGAGTTTCTCCTTATAGTATAGACGAACTCAGCTTATAAATCTCCTGGCCAATGGATAAGAACGCTGTTCTATTTCCTGGACAAAATATCAGAGCTGTGACGCCAAGCTAAAATGCATGATTACGAAACACATATTTTTGGGGAGGGGAAATCATATTAAAAATATGCGGAAGTGTATAATTCCTATAATGTCTAATATAAAATATTCATTTAGCAAGGAAAGTTTTATTTTTTATCCTAAGAAAAACATTCTCAGGAAAATTTGAGAACATCCTGATTTCTTTTATTTTTCTTCCGCTCGACCCCATAACTCTACAACCTTCGTTTTAAATATCTTTTTCTGAATCGGATGCTTTTACATTACATTCACTCACGAAAACATTTCGATAATTTTTTTGTGCTAAATATAAATCATTAATTGGTGATTTATTGGCAGCTATTAAATTGCACTTGAGTATCGATTCTATGACAAAGTGCTTCTATCATTTAGCCAATTCAAAGCGTGGATGAAGTAAAATATAATTTTTACAAAAATCAATTCTATACCTTCAGTAATAACGTATTTATAATAATCTCTTATCACCTAATTAAACATATAAAATGCAAAATGAGATTCTACATATGCGAAAGTGCCAGTCTTCTCGGTAACGAGACATCGTGTGATTTTGAGAGTTTCTTTCCCATTATTTCGATATTTTCTGTACGTCTGCCCCTTCTTATATTTTTTGCGTCGGTTTCTCGTACGTTTTTCCACGATGTAATGGAATTTGCTTAGTATCCTGTGTAAACAATTATGGAAAACTGTGTACCGCGTAAAGTTCTTTGGTCATTGTGAAGCAGGAGTCTCTCGTTATCTAAGCTGAGGATATTTTGGATGATATCGTGTGTGTACGTCCTCCTAACCCCAGTGGCCCCTCGATAACGCGCGAATCAATGAGTCAGGGAACATTAACACGCTAATCTCTAACAGTAGTAGGTCAAATAAAACGCTAATATGGCAGTCGTTCGATAAGGGATCCAATTCTTGACTACATGTCCCAGGGATTATGGCAGTGTAGATCGCAAAACGATGATACTTGATACCGTAGTATTCACTCATCCATTAGTTCAGTCGACAACCCGACAGCGGACGTATATTATTATTATTACTATTATTATTTAAAAATTGTAACATTTGGACGGGAAAACCTTGTAGAGACTCTTTACGTCGAAAGATATGCATAAACGCTTTAAAATAATATGACTTATATTTGTGTGTGTGTGTGTGTGTGGGGGGAATCTAATTACAGAACTAGATNTAGATTTCACATGGTGCCTGAGTCAAAGGTGGCAATCTGTAGTGGACGTTCTTGGCAGATCGTAACTTGCTGTCATCGAACTCAGTGTAACAAATCCACCCCAATGCATTACATTACTGCCATTAGGTGCGCTCGCCAGTCTCAAAAACCCCTTCACTACGGGTATTTACCAAATGTCTTGAAACCACGGCGTACAAATGACTGCAACCACATGTGTATAATGTTAGTCTTAAGGATAGTCGAATCAGCAAATCGGCGGTTTGCTCATGTACATGTGAGAATTTAAAGAATAATATTTGGCACACTTGAGAACGATCCCTGTTATATTTAAAAATCACCGGTTACGTGCATTACTTCCATTTTTTTCGTAAGAGCATACACCTAACATTAGATATTGTAAGTGCCGTGAATTAAACGTACCTATAGGAAATTAAACGCACATATAATAAATTAAACGCACGTAACTGCTATCTAACGATTGTGTTATTCTGCTGTTTTCGTCTAGGGACCTCAAGGAAGAAATAGTCTACCAGGTGGAAGGAACATTCACGTCTATTGCTTTTATTTTTCGAGGAAGTCTCAAACTCATTTCAAAATGTTGTATTAGTGCAATCTATAATGCACCTCTGATGCTATTAAACTGAATAGCTTATAAATAATTTAAGTGGGTTAAGGTCAAATTTTTCTTTGTGAGTAATTATTTGTTTGCAAATCGACTTGAACTTTTTTTTTCAGTTGATAAGTGTTGTGTATTGTTTTCGTGGATTTCTTTTATTAATGAAGTGCTATATTAGTTTTCACGAAGCTCGTTAATTTATATTTAGAATCTGACAGACAGAATCTAGGGACATGCCTATGAGAATCTCTTGCACGTGTTGGGGCCAGTACGCGACAATGTCCCTAGAATATGGAAGTGCAGTCTGCGGATTCACCGAACATGTATTTCTACTCCGTCAACGTTATTCTCCATCTAACGCAGTTCAGATGTCGCTGAGCGGAGCAATATCTTTCAAGTTCCATTCCTGTAAATATTTTTAAATTTAATTCTCTGATTCACTTTTGTTATTTAACATATTTAAAATGAACAAAACAACTTGCATTACAGCTTAAAAAAGAAATTAGTGTGGGGGTGGCACCCTGAGCTATATATTTCAAGTTCCATGTCCTGTGAATATTTTTTAATTTAATTATTTAACTTATTTTAAGTTAACAAAAGATCTTTCATTACAACTTTAAAAATAAATTAATATGGGGGTGACACCTTGAGCTTTCCCCCATTCCCCACCCCAACCACGTGATCCTAAGCCGTATAGCTTGTTCGCCCACCGTTCTCTACGCTCAGTTGAGGGGCATCTTCATGCTCCGCCGAACTCTCCCTCTTGATTCCGTGGGATGAGCGTTCCTGAGGAAAGTGTTTAGTGTAGGCAACTCCTCAATACTCCCCTGTACTATATTGCGTATCGGGAGGATGAGTCAGGCGGATCCAAAGACTCACAAAATATATTTACTTATCGTTGGTCCTTTCAGTAGGCTTCCGAGTAGTGAATGGACAATTATTGAGAGACTCCAGTAGTCACCTTATCAGGTATTCTCATTATCAGAGGTTTGTTAAAATTCAGAAATCAAAGACGTCTGTCATATAATTTACTAAATGCCTCGCCAATTACGATTGGTTTGTGCGAGTGGTTGCGGAGCATTTTCCAGGGTCGTTGCCCGTAATTAATTCTTCCCGATTCGCATTCTGTGCACTATTCGATACTCGAATTCTTTAAGGAAGTTTATGAATAGTTAATAATTAGGATTAAATGTTTATAATTATTAAAAATTCTTAAATAAAATATGGATGAGTTACAAACATTTTTAAATTAATTGATATTCATACGTGTAATTTAAATTTTTAATCTTTTCATTCAAATCGTTTGAATTTCTCATTGGGGCCAACTATGGACCACGATAAAGATAATAACTTAATCAATAAAAGTTTAGACAAAATTTTTATAGAAAAATTCAAAGTATGGAGAGAAATCAAACGATAGTACAGCTTAAACAAAACCCCACACAACATGAAATTCGTTTATCAAGACAATCATGGAGAAATTAATCTAGTTGCGTATTTGTTCATGATAATTATTTTACCAATATTAACTAAACAGTGTTTTCTATAATTTCGTCCCATTTAACTATTCTTCCAGAAAATACGAAATTGTTTAAATAGAATTTTTAATGGCTTCATCAATATATTTCAGCGCACTGTATAAATCGAATATTAGTACTCCAGTTCTCTAATGGAATTTCATGTTTTTTTGAAGGCATTATATGTCGACATGATATCATTTTTCTCGTCTTTGAGACTTACCAAAACTTTTGCAAATACATTTTCATGTGATGTTTGGGAGGAGGGTGTCAGAGTGAAGGGTAATAATTTTGAAGTAATAAATGATCCGAGAATCGGTGGAGCAATCATCTCTTAGTTCAAATGTTAAGTACACTTATTTCGAAAAGTCCATAATTTTCGAACTATGTATGGTGTAAGCTAACGATTTTTATGTGAGGAAATACGTGTGTTCCTTTGATATCGAAAAAGACCTGAAGAATTTAGGGAATGCAAAATTTCGTTTTTAATTTAAATTTGGGTTGGTGCAATATTGACTGAGTTAGAATTCATTGGAAGTGGCACCATGTTTACAGAAACCCGATGTGCTCCCATTCTTCTCTGTGCGTCTGGATGCAAGAGTGCAGCCTACCCAGCGACGACTCACTTGCCTTACTGGAGTGAATTTCCTCATTCCATGCGTTAGAGTGAAATCAGTTGTGCGGTCTCGTCCCTTTTGTAAGATTTTCGCTGTATAAGAAAATAATAATTCAAGAAGATACCTCTCTTAATTTCCTCTCACTTTAACTTGGTAATTGTGGAGTATTAGCAACATTATCAAAGAATGATAAATTAAATGTATTATTAACAAAGAAACGACGTTTAATTTATCATTCTTTCATAATGTTGCTAATACTCCACAATTTTAATTTTAATCTGGAGAAAAACACCGATTCAGATTTTGTACAGATAGAATTTATTGAACCGTGCCAATGTGACGTACAAATTAAAATAAACTATTATGAATAATGAGAAAGAATAAAAGATACACCTTAAAATAATTAAGTATTTTAATCAATTATTAAATAGACTATGATAATGGCGTGATTAATATAGAAGAAATTCACATAATATAATTTACATCAGTCGTGGATGTCGTAAAATCGCTGGGTAATTATCTATTAATTTAGAATTAACGTTATAAGATTTCATGTATCGTATCCGATTATCAATGAACGCATGATGAACTCTTTTTATTTTTTAATATTCTATTAGTTTTTCTCTTCTACTTCGATGAGCCACTTTGAATTATAGTTTCCATTTTCTTACTTTTCTGATCTTTCCCCTATTTTCTGCTCTATTAATTTTTGAGACATTTAAATTATATTTTCTTCTAAAATTTACTTTGAAGTGCACACAAAGTTAAGGAACTTTATTTTTGTGTATATTCCATGCGAGTAATGCATAGTCCGTGGTTTAAGACTTGTTTGTTTATTGAATGGTTCCTGTGTTCTGACTGCATTTAACAAGATTATATTGAAATTATTCCTGCATTTTATTTATGTACTTTTAATTATGACCTTCGTGTACATCCTCGATAATTGGACTTAACGTGAATGGTGAAATAAAATTTTCATTACATTGACGCTCCCCTATGGAGTTTTCGATGGAAAATCATTTTGCAAAAGTTCATAGATTTATATTCATTCTATTTGAAGAGTATTCTACTTACGAAGTGAATTTGAAGAAGTAACATTTTAATAAGTGAATATGTATTCGAGATTTTTACTACCAAGTTTTAACCATCAGTATAGATTTTATTGTGTTTCATAAGCAAATCCTAACCTGAAACACAATAAAAACGTACTCTAGAAAGTACGTTTTTATTGTGTTTCAGGTTAGGATTTGCTTTTAGATAGTTGAGTATGTGTTTCAATAACAAGTAAATTAACACTTTTGTTCTCCACGCAACATTTTCGTTTTTTTGTTTTCGATGTTTAAACACACATTTGTGAAAAAGAAAAGAAAACATTTTCGGAAAGAAATGGAGTAATCTCTAACCTTATTACGTTCCTGAAGTAGCCGACGAATCCTGCGGGGTAAGTTTACAACTCTGGCAAAAAAATCCGTCAAGTGGAAAAATTCGTCAAATGACCCTGACTTGAAAGGGTTCCCTCGATCAAAAAACTCGTGAAAAATATTGTTAAGGTATGCAATTTCTGCAACAATGTTCCAATTTCTTTAGTTTTATTTATACGTTGACTGGCAATGCATA
Organism: Laupala kohalensis; assembly: GCA_002313205.1. Lineage (NCBI taxonomy): Eukaryota > Metazoa > Arthropoda > Insecta > Orthoptera > Trigonidiidae > Laupala > Laupala kohalensis. The sequence continues at coordinate 263,836 of NNCF01129513.1, forward strand.
TTAATGTAATTGTTGGCATATTATCAAATCTAAGTGAATATAAATTTCTGTTTGACATGAAAACTAATGAATAGATTCTTTCGTCACTTCTTCTCGCGACACTGTCTCATATCGACTGGAACTTGAGTAAATTTAGAGCGAAAAAATCCACCTCCATATAAGTCTGTGATGGCTATATGCCTACAATGAAACTAGTTTGTTGCTGCAACAACGAGTCAGGTATATGAACTATCCATACCTTAGTTGTTACGAATGTTTATAAACGTAAGATCGCGTAAAGTATGTGATGACCAATAACGTGTATTTTTTCTTAATTACGAAATGTATGTAATTATAAAAACTAAAGCTGTAATAATACTGAAAAAATAATTATAATATTACAAATAAAAAAAATATTGTACAAATATTGAAAATTCAAAAAAAAAAAATTTTTTTTAATTAACTGAAATTTCTTAAAATGTTTTACGTTCGAGTATTACAGAGAAAATTATCATTCTTCTGGGCCATATTTTCAGAATGATATTACGCTTTAATGTTTGTAAGGGATATTTTATAATTTTCCTTAATTTGGAATTGTGGAATTCTTACTTCAATTATTTATCATGTTTAATAGTGCAGGAGTGACTGTCGATCATTGCAAGAAAATTTCAGTGTGGAGTTAGAGTGGTATGAAAGAAGATTTATTTTTTAATTAGTTGCACAAATTGAAAATTATAATTATTTGTTTTAACAATTTTTTTCTGTGAGAAACGTGTGAAGTTGAATCACTCGTTAATTATTGAAAAATGGACATGGGCGCCTTTGAGTATATAGAGATGTCACTCCTGTTTAGATCATACATTCTTTACTCGTTGCTATTACGTCATTCAGTTCCAAATTTGGACGGTTGCAGAAATTTGTCCGATATTACATGAAAATTGTATCCCGATTCTCCCCAATTTACCAAATGTGTTGGACGTAATGGCATACCATACACAAATGTACGTGTTGTTCATGTTACGATGAAATCGAAATGTCTCGTTACAGGGGTGGATGGTCGAGTGAACGGTTGAAGCCAATGCTTCACATTTTCCCCATTATATTTGCATTTAGCAGATTCATAGGTGCAAAACCTCACCATTCCAACGAACTTCTGCTTCCTAAAGACCCGGAACTTCGTAGGCACCCATTGCCATGGCAATGTAAGTAATGTAGGGAAGATCCTATGTGTTTGCATCGTCAATGTCCAGGTGAAAATTGCGACGGACCGAGATTCAAACCCGGGGGTTCCTGCGCTGGTAGCAGGTGTGCTGTCCACTGCTCCTCCCGCATCGCCTACTCAAGCTTGTACGCAACGCAACCGGTGGTGGTGGACAGCACACCTGCGGCCAGAGTAGGTAGTCCCGGGTTCGAATCCCGGGACCGTCGCAATTGTCGCCTGGCCATTGACGATGCAAACACTCCTCCACGAGTAGGTACTCGGAAACTGTGAATTAAAAAAAGATCCCATATGTATTAAGATCGGTCGTGACGCAGTAGATTGAGTCCTGAGCTGTTACGTGACCGATGAGCATTCGATTCCAGATCAATTTGTGAAACTGTTTATCCATTTTCGAAGACCACGACGTGTCTCATCCTGCTTTTCAGCGATTACCATGTCTTTTTCAGTCTGTATGATGTGTGAAGGCCGTATGACTCGACGGAGAAATAGGCCTTAGGTCGAGCTCAATTCTTAGCGAATCCTCGAGACAGTCATACCTTCTTCAGAAAGATATACTTAAAAATAGTTTATACAATCTGAGATTGCTCTCATCATTGATGAGAGTACAGTCTAGACGTGGCTCTCAACTGGAGTTATCCTCACCTTCTCCAGTATGCTAACTTACTTTGCACAGTAACCAACACTATGTCATGTGGTTAAGTAGAAGACACCTGCCTCATCTTGAACCTCATTATTAAGGTCAAAAGAATTTTTCATGTGTCTGTGTTCTTTTCCAGTCTGACATATTAGCCCTTACCCCTCCTTTCCTCAGGTATTTGCTCTTTTCCTGTTAGCAAATAGTGCATGTTTGTTGTGTAACTCTGACAATAAAGAAAAAGTTTCTCCCGTTGGTTCCTTCGATAATGTATTGAAAAAAATTACAACTCTCCATAGAACAGTGGGGATCCTCATTTATATGAAAACTCTTTCAACACCTCACCGTTATCTGATATCTCCATAGATCACCATTAATTTTTGTTCTATTTATTATTACGAACATTCTTGGTGGACGGGAATAGTAACATTCTTCACCAAGCAAGTCTTTGAACCGTTGTTCTGCAGAAAATATGATATTGACATAAGAATAGTTGGAGATTCCCGGAAACTTATGAATCAGAATCTTAAGAATCGTCGGAAATAATAAAAGATAACACTAAATGTCAAATATCTTAAGAAATGTGATACAAAGGGTATATTATGTATAGAATGTGAAGTATTGAATTCATGTTATACTTCATTCTGTTCAAGAACTTTTCGAGCGTAATTGTAGTATTGTTTTAGTGCATTTGTACCATGTAGTTCGGATAGGCAGGAGCGAAATGGGTGGGATAGTGGTAGCCTCCACAAGTTCTGATTTGATATTGTGTAATGTTCTTGTCCTTGCTTGCTCCTAATGAGAGCTTCGTTTCAGCCGAAGAGGAGGAGGAGGAATTCGACGAGTCTGCTGCGTCACAGAAGGGCGAGCTGCAGAGTGTGATTCGCACTCTGGCGGCGCGTCTCGAAGACCTGCAGACGTGTTCCGATCTCATCCTGAAACACGGCGCTGCCTTGCAGCGTTCGCTGTCCGACTTGGAGCAGTTAAGCAGTGCTGCCGACGTCGGCCCCAAGCTTCGCTCCGTCAACGAGCGAGCCACGCTCTTCCGCATCACGTCGAATGCAATGATCAATGTAAGCGAGCACTGTTGCTATTCTGGCGTACAGACGGAAATGAGCGTAAGTCACTTACACCTCCGACAAAGAGAAATTTTTCAGAACGATGCTCTCAACCACCTTTTTTGATTAGTAACTCTTGATCATATAAAATGACTTTGACTTTTCCTAACAGTGAATATGTTATAGAAAGCATGCTTACTGGCCAAATTTTGACAAAGTAGTCTCTTACGCTCTTTTTCTCTTGTGTATGTTAATGTCAATAACTTAATGAGTTTTAACCCTCAGCTTTACCTTCTGGGAACTCTTTTTTTTTTTTTTTACTTTTCAAATGAACAAAGTGAGTGTAAGTAGTCAATCTTAATATTCCTATTTATACATCTTCTGTGGTACACTATAAAAAACTTCTTGACTGCACTGCATTGATGTTTCTTATATTTGGTTTTCTACTGTTCAATCTAGAGTTAACAACCACATACATTTTGAGCAAAATTAGTATAGTTTATTATGGTTGAGGTCCAGTTTAACTTCTCTTATTTTCATGATGTGCTTACAACCATAAAAACATTTTTAAAGTCAGGCTGTGAGCTGTGGGTATGGAAAACTTTAATAAATCTATACTCCAATCTGGGGATATTACAAATATAGCAAATAGCACATCTTCACAAGTAGGTATCACCATGTGTGCAATGATCCATTTCTCCCTCTTGTTTTCTTATTTTTACCCCCCTCCCCAATCCTTTCATGGTCATCATTTCAAATTTCCTTTCTTTGAAGTGGGGGAGGGAGGGGGGGGCGAGTCATGCACAAAACACAATAGTTTTCTATATTTTGTGATTGTTCAGTATTTGTGGATAACATAAAACCTATTTACTAATTAGATAATAAAAATATTGTTGTTTATGTATTTAATAAATATTCTGAAGAACAACAACACTCTTATTTTGTAGTGAATTAAGCGACTTAATTAAGACACACTGCACTGTATCTGTGCTTCCTTGCATCTGTCCACAAGGGAGAAAAAGATGATACTTATCTGTCATTATTAAATTAATGTCCCTGATTTAACTTATACTATGCAAGAGATTGCATGTTTGCAATTATTCTTGGATTAGTTACTTCCATAATAAGCTATCTTGAAAGATGTTCTGTGTTTAAGAAATAATTCTTGCCATGCAGATGGCTTGTAATTTAGTGTAGTTTACATCTTCACCAAGACAATATAGTGAATAGAAATAAATGTATTTAATATAATATTATTTACGAGGTAAGGATGTCTGATATTTTTCCAATTCCAAAATATTGTTGGGGTGGGTGTGCAATAGTTGCCTTTCCCCCTTAAATGATGCCTCTTCCTCCTTTTAACATTTTCTCATTCTTGTCTTAAATTCATCCTATATATCATTTTCCTCCATTATTGGTTTTTCCTCAAGGTGTCTTTTTTCTTTTGCTTCATTTTTCTGATAAGTTTTTTGTAACCATAATGCTCCTTTATTGTTTTATTTTTTCCATAAATTTTTTGTGGCTTACTAGTTTGATAATATCTTACTCAACTCATGTGTTTCATTGTTCAATTTGAAATACTATTTGTACTTGAAGTTTCCTTCTTTATGATCTACCTTGAGGTCTTGTCTTTTACTATTCTTTTATCTTGACTTAGTTGTTTGTGATATTGAAATTTTCTACATTGGAATAATATTCTATTTTTTCTTATTTTGTGTAAGAGAAGACAGAGTTGAGAAATACATGGAAAATTGATAATAATTGGATAGTGGTTTGTATCTCTTGGATTCAGGGAAATGTAAATCTCTCTCACGTACAGGATTTAGTAGTCATAAAACCTGTTGCATCAGACAGGCTACTCCGAATAGAAATTTATGACTGGTACATTGTAGATGTGAATACTGAAACTAGCAGCTCTGCTCAAATATGTGCTATTGAAAGGTCTTTCTAGCTTGGAGCCTTGTTGTAAATATAAATTTACAACATATAAAATTACAATACATTTATTGTCAAAAAAGCAGTACAAACTGCGTATGATCACGTGGAGGACAATAAACTAATTTACTCTCTGGAAGCAAGCAAGGGACCATCCCATCAATTCTGATCAAGGGTCCTAAGGCAGAGGCGGATTCAAAAATTTCAGCAAAAATTACTAGATAAGATAAAAAGTTAGCTGCGAGTTATAATACTAATAGAATGTCTATATGTTTGTAATTTAACGCAAAAAATTAATTTTACACATACAAATTATTATCGAACTATAGATTACACTGAGTATAGTGTTTAAAAATCATAAGAATTGAAATAACACTAAATTCACAATTTATTATTACAATAAACACGCCCCTAGACAAAGCCTAGAGAACCTGTATAAGAAATCCGCCTCTACCCGAAGGAAAACCAGAGAAAAACCTGGGCCAGGATGGGATGCAACCAGGATGCTAAACAGACTAACTAACCAGAAACTGTTTGTAGGTTTTTTGGTATTATTCACTGTTATATTGTTTGTGTCATTTGTTTTCAACATTGTTCTATCCTGTTAATGCCAAAAAATATGCATGTTGGGCATAAAATTTTAAAAACATCTGACCTTAATATATATGAAAGTATTATGCATTCAGATTACAATTAACTATTCTTTTACCTAAGGTTCTTAAATTCCATTCATAACAATTTATAATTTAAACTACCTTGTAAAAGTTTTATATTACCTTTTCTGCCATATTTGTTCACTCCAGTATGTTATTTTGCTATTGTCTATCTAATGACATCATATAGTCAGTCCAAAACATTGAGCTGATCAACATCGTATCATAATTTATATTCCCATGTTTTGTTTGAGTTACTGGTTGTATTAGTGTCCTCCTCCTGGTGTTTGTATATTCTCTGACCTCACTGAATAATTTGTTGTTGCATTTGAACAAGGACAGATCTATCTCTGTATTTAGGGCTTTGTCCTGAGTGACTGTCTTGCTCACTCATTCATCAATGCAGGGAAAAAACTATTAGAGATATGAGCTTAAAAATTTGATGGGATGTAACTTTTGTATAGTAGAGGCTAACTAAGAACTGTTTTTTGAAATTTTATTTGTAAAAAGGTGATTTAACTTATTGTTCAAGTTTGGTTGTGACAAGTTCATCTTTTTTCTTCTTCAAATTTTCCCTCTATCTTGCCAACTAATTAATCACACTTTTTGTATGTATTGTCCTATTTTCTCTTGACTAAATTATTACTGAATTAAACTGAATTGTAACAATAACTCGCATTTGAAGCCACACTGGGTAGGCTATTGTAGAATATTAAAAAAAATTGTCTTATTACATGGCATAAGGGTAATGACTACAAAAATCTGTTTTGACCCCAAAAACTCAGTTTGTAGAAACACTCGTTTCCAAATATTTTATAATAAAAATTCTGGTAAATAGGTTAAGGAGTTTTTTCCAAACACTCTTTTAAAACTTTAAATGGCAAAAATATTCGTGTGTCTGAACAGAAATCAAAATGAGTATTGTAAATTTTTTAATATCATCTTTCCTGAGAGAAATATTTTATTTATGGCACAATAACTTATAGATTTAATATAATTTAATTCACATATTGGATTTTCATACTTATATTTCAATGAAAATGTTTATTTTCTGCTCTTGATTTATAGAGTGTTTCCATGTTTCATAGAGATTCACACACATTCCTCTGAAAAGGAAGTTAGGTCTCCCAAAATATATTTCTGACAGTAAAATAAATTGACTAAAGTTGTCATTAAAACATGGTTAATGCAATTCCTTATATTGTGAATACTTCTCTTTGTGAATGATTTAAGAATTTGATGTTTGAATGTTAGTTTGTTCCCATTCATTTAGAGGAATATATTTTCAAATGATTGTAATAATAAAAAAATTTAAAATGTTGTGATTAGGTAAAGTGGTTTTCTTCAGGAGACCCAACAAAAAGAGCAACCGGCACACCAATTATCTGGCTCTCTACCTCCATGGGCATTACCCCATATAATGACACTTTAATGGAACTTGCAGTATTCTGATAACTTTCAGTCAGATGAAAATAGCGACGAGCCAGGAATGGAGCCTGGAACTCCTAATAGTTGCAGGGTGTTAATCATTACACCACCCATTCGCGTTGCACAACTGGACACCATTCGCACCCAGACCAGGAGAAATGTCTCAGGTCTTCTAGGGGTTAGTTCTGACTGAAAATGGTGTACAGTTGTGGAAGGCTAAGGGGTAGTGTAGTGGTTAACACCCTACGATAAGAACAGTCCTGAGTTTCATTCCCAGCTGGTCACCATTTTTCATCTCACCGAAAGTTATCGCAAATCTTTTCCATGTGTAGGCACACGGGAGAAATATGTTCATTACAGTATTCTATTATATTGCCAATGATGTAGCTTCATTTTGAAGATCATGTTTTTCCTGTTAAAAGTGAAATGTTTTTGCTGATTTTTCTTTCTTTTCTTCTTTATGTGCTAAAAATGTTTAAAATAAACATTTTTTAGAAGAAGAAAAGTAGAAGTAACAATTGTGGCATGTTAAACTTTTTAGATAGTCAAAATAATTGGGAAGAGCAGCTTATCTTTAGCAAGAAAAAGATTGATGTAAAGCAGGAAGAGGAACAATTTACTTGTATATTTTGTGATACGAAATGGAAGCTATTGTTTATCTGTTGATATAGAGAAAATATATGTTGGAGAGAAAATATCAAACTTGATCTGCCTATGACGATTTGGGAATCTGGTGTCTAGTCAGCAAATGTTGAGGATAAGAATAAGGACTCCCATGGCAAAATTGTAAAAAAAAATGACCTTTCTATAAAAAATAGGTTTTGATCAAAGCAGAGGAATTCATTAAGTGCATTTCTTGAAGTGGTTAACCCTTTAGAAGGTGCATAGCTTTCTTTCTCCCCTAAAGAAATGAATCTGTTCTTGGAGTACAACAGCACTTCAATACTATTCAAAATATTCATTCTTCAAAGAAAATTGGAGGTTTTACTTTGAAATTTTTCCAACCATCCGCTCTCCTTTTTGTCTACTAATGTTTATTTTTTTATCATTTAAATGAAATCTTCATCAATTAGGTAGATTTTGTGGGAATGGAAAGTGCTTTTCTGCTGCCTTGCTTTTGTTAGAGCACTACAATATGATTGGTTAGTAAAGCAATATTTGGAGACTAATTATTAAAGATGTTTTTTGCCAATACAGCTGTATGTTTTTAATGGGATTATCTGCATTGTCTTTATTGTTTTTGCTGATGGACTGTTTTATTGCATTCATTACAAAGTGATAATTATCAATTAATAAATATGTACTTGATATAGATTTGTTTTTTACACAATTTTGAATATTTTTGGATCTAAGTCTGAAAAATTATATCAAATTAGAAGGTGTATAATAATAGTACTATTTTATAGGCATAAAAAGTTAATACCAAGAAAACATATTTACAAAAATGATTGGCCTGCAATTAAAACTTAAATATTTTGTAAGATAAATAAACTCTTTATTTATAATTAAAACCTGAACAGCTGTCTGTAAAGAAAGCTATGTTGAACAATGTGTAAATTACAATGCTCCACATGTTCCAAAAAAAAATGAAAATTATTTTTTCCGTGAGAAAATAAATTTGGTGTGGGTAGTGGAAGTTTGGGGTGGAGGGTAGGAGTCAGAGAGGGTGAAGTAGGAGGAGGAGGGTGTCACGTTCTTCGAGGTACCAGAGCACATGTTCATTGGTTGTCTCCAAGTAAGATCTGTTCTTGTCATGCAACAACATTAACACCCAGATACTGCTGTGGATACTTTTATAATGTCTCTGTGCTAATTTTTAATGGTGGTGGCTTTCAATTTTTTTTTGTAAGGGTAGCTGAAGAAACTCTGCAGACAATTAGTTACATGGGGTTGGAAGATGGTAGACGACCTCCCTATTCTTCAAAAAACACTCAATAGAACTTAATTAAAGATGAGTTTTTACGTTTATTCATGATGTATTTAGAAAGGAATTTTCAAGATTTACATTTTGAAAGGGTAAATTAGAGTAAAATGAGCTTGCTTCAAATTTTCGCTTATTATTCTCGAATTAATTCACATTTAATAAGGGTTGTGTGTGTTTGAACGTGCTATTTTTGTATACACAAATTTATAATATAGGGTCAACCGTATTATAACAAAAAGACTCCCTTGTGAAGCCGGGCATTAAGTTACATAGACGTTGAAACTCGCAAAGAAAGGTCGCAATGTTTTCATGTGACTATAGACGGGTGGTGCATCAAATTTTGAATGCGAGTATTGTTTGTTTACGTTGTATTTTGACACTTTTATTGCGTGGCAAATGAGGTATGCGAGTCCTTTTCCAAGTCATTATCCCGTTCTAACAGTTCAGAACAGTGTACTGTGTTCTAGCAATTTACACAACCACTTTTAACGAGTGCGTTTACGAACGCAAGAATATATCCATTCAAGACGGAAGAAACACGTAAGGTTCTGTGACAAGCTCGCGCGATTTTATCCACATTTTCTTTGTGTCTGTTTTCTAAAAATGCATTATGCGTATCCTAAGACATTCCAAGCAAGCTGTCATATTGGTATGTGGTGACAAAACTTATGTGATTATCAGAAGACTAGTCTATATCGAGTTCATTGCAATGTAAGGCAGTACGTTACTTGCCATAGAGTTGTGATAGGAATTGATTAAATTAGCAGAGATAGACTTCCCTGGTAGCGATCTCTCTTCCGACGCACTGCTGTGTGGAAGAGCTCCACTGAATTGGGTGCGATTTTCAGCTGGGGCTTCCCCCACGTACCCCAGATCAATGTCTGTTCGGTATCTTGGATTCTCCGGCAACCTCTTTTTTTTTTCGATTTCTCCGTAATCGTGGTTAAGTGGAAGAGTGGACCTGATAGCCTGAACTTTTTCACATCGTAAAATAGCCTCAGCTAGTAGAGTTAATGCGAGGATATTTGAAGATTTTGTGATCGGGATCCTGATGATATTGAATTGGGTTTGGTTTGGTTTGGTTTCGGCCACACCACTCGCGACTCATTTTTATGAACTAGACTACTGATACACTTGTGACTCAACGTCGGTTTCAGGAATTCATACGCGATAAACCCGAAGAGGAAATGTATATGTAAATCTACGAAGTGTGTCAAAAGAGATTTCACGATTTTTAATTAGTAAGTAGGTAGTATATTGCACAATATTAACATATTTATTTATTAAACATAACCACGCATATATGTAATTTAAGAACCTTATTTTTTTTCGAAGTGTTCTGTCTTACAACTTGAAAATAACGTCATCCATGAGGTGTCCAATTTTTGCCTTCATTTTTCAAGACTCCTACTGCAGCTCTCATAAACAACCCCGAATAATTGATTTTGGTATGGCACCGATTTCCTGGCGCTGCCACTCGTTCGTCCAATTCTCTAGTTTGTTTATGTAATATTCTCGATTTCAGCTGTCTATATCCAAACAAGGAAAAAAGCACACATGATGAGATCTGGAGAAAGGAGGAGGCGAGTACGTCACCATTACGAGAAATTTGGCGTTCGGGAAACGTAAATCTTGAATAATTTATCGCAATGTTAGTTGCGATAGCAGTTGCCTCATCTTTCTGTAACCACATTCAGTTACGACGTGGGAGTTTCTTTGTAGTTCGTGTGCGAGGTAACTTTCAAGTATTGATATGCTACGTTGTGCAGTCACCGCAAGTATTTGCTTAGTGTTCTCTTAGTGAAGTATGCGTCAATTACACGTCAACTCACCACATTGTTTACTCCAAGTCATGTAACTTCGCCGAAAATTATGCAAAATGGCTGCCTAACGCGAATTGCCAACTTCTACGAATTCAAGTTTTATGCAAATAAATATTAATGGTGGTCACAAAAGTGACTATTTGCTGTAACGAAAAAAGTTAATAACACAAACTAAGACACAAGGTAACATTCGTTCCACGCGCTCGATGCACAGAGAATAGAATAGCGCCACGAGAGCTTGCGAATTGAATTGGTGTCAGAGGTTGGCGATGGATTTAAGTTTTCAGAAATTCGAATGTCCTGCCAACATAACGCGATGTACAAATATTATTACTTTATGGACGATGACGAAGTAAAAGCGTTGGCTACGTGGAGTACAAGCTCTAGCTCTATATCAACATCAAACCAGTTAGGCTGACAAAATATAAATAAATAAATTAATAATTTATTGTCGAGAGAGCTGTTACAAACTGCCTGTGGCCACATTCAGGACAATGAAGTAATTTACTGCGACTAATATACAATAAACTAATAATCACAGTGTTTTTCCGTCCATGTGTTTTTTCTTAAGTTCAATTTTCTCGAAGCAAAGAAACATGTTTTCGAGTATAACTTCGTCATTGTGAAGGGGACGTTCATGCATCTCTGGAGTTGAAATCTGACCCGAAGCTAAAGTTTTTCGACCCACAATGCTTATCGGCACATTTACGCACGAATAAAATACGTCCGATCATGTTGCTTCTTCCTGTCTAGAATTTTCCATCTTTCCTTACAATTTCAGTGTAAGCGCAGACGATCTGAGTTCCTACGCACTCGGCTCGCTCATTTGAAATATTTCTTAAGTTCGCATACACTGGAAGAGGATTGGTGAATAAACGTTTTATCGGTATCTACAAAGCCGTTATCTGCACAGCGCTGTTACAAAGCCATTGTTCGCGTCTGGCAATTCGTTATTCTCTAGTTGTTCCATCATTTAATATTTGCGATATACCGCATTCTAAGAAATCATGGCATTGAAAGTGTACACTCGACGTCATGATGACTATCACACACTTTTAGTTACGAAAATGGTACGTCGTCGATGTGAATCTGTCCAACTGTAGGATTTCCTTCTCACATCCGATGCATGCTTCTTAAGGCAAGCTAACCTTAAGTTCTTAAAATATCTAATTAGAAAAACATTTAGGATATCCTTGATTTTGAAATGAGTGTGGAATGTCTTTCAAAGAAGATGTTATCAATAAAATTTTGTATATCCTCTATAACGGAATATTTTTCTGTCTAACTATTATAATTTGAAACATTTCCTCAATATAGGTTCGTTATTAAAACAAATTTTCGAAATATTTTGTATTATTTATTATTATTTTCTTTGAAAAAAGTTCATTTTTATCGCGTATACTTCTGGAATCTGGGAAAATTGTTGAAACAATTGTGAAATATTTATGTTTGAGTTTTATTTTGTATGAGTTAAATGCTGTTATCCTAAATTGTATATCGACCATTATTCTTGAGAAAAAGGAAATAATTGAAAGTAACGAAAATTATTTCAACTCTAAGTTAGCAGCGATAAAATATATGAACGCAATTCTCCACAATAAGTATCAGCAGGACATTAATGAGTTGAAGTGCTCTAAAGTGTGATATTAAAAGCAATATAAGTAAAAATGTAAAAATGTTCTGTTCACCAAATTATAACCGATAAAAGTATTCGTGTGATATTGGACGAAGTGTTTTGCATTTCTAGAATGTCGTTTACTTACTAGATCCATTCATTACAAGCCTTGGAAAAAACGTTTTTTGTTCTTAAATTCTTGGGGGAAAGAATTCGAAGAGAGTCAAAACTGTTTTGTTGCTAATTTTTTTAATTTTTCGTTTCGATTATATCGTGGAAGGCTTTTTTGTTTGGTTGATGGCCATAGCTGCTTACTTGTTGTCTTAACATATTAACACTACCGTTTTACGACGGATCCGTCGCATAAATACATTTTCTTCTTTAATATCCTCTAATTATTTCTTATTAAATCTTGTATGATGATAAAATATCATTACTCACCCACGAGCCATCTAACCCTTGTAAAGAGCAAATATGTAAGCGAATGCGTTCTTGCAAGTTTGAATATCTTATCTGAATATTTTTGTTCGCCTCTTAGTGAGTTATCCTCGATACTTTCAGAAAGTACGTAATTTTATTTCGAGATAATTTGTGTGACAGCGGCATGGGCTTCCTTTACCATTCTAATGTACGGGCTGTATTGTCCCATTTAGTTTGATTGGAGATATCAGTGCCCCAGCTTCGTTCGTTATCTTATGGCAACGAATTGACGGCTTTATTTTCGTTGCTAAATACTGTTTAGCGCCAATTACACGATGTACTCGAACAGAAGTAGATTATCAGCGTCTTTGTTTCGTGGCCGGCTGTCACTCGGTGGTGTTTTGTTCTCTCTTGATTACACTTCGACACACACTTTGTTTGTTACCTTTTACAACTTCGTATTGTGATTAAATACGTAGCAATCTTTTATGACGCAAAATGAAAGCTAGAGTTAACGACGCGTGACGAACAGTGTTAATTCTGATGACATTTGGTGTATTATTATACTTTTAAACGAACAATACAATAATCTCTGCGTGTGGATCTCCATTCTCGATTCGTTGGATTCAAAGGTCGACTTTATGTTAGGCGACGAACTGAATTACGTGTAGCGTTAATCATTGCTTGTTGGAGCGGATTTCTTCTGCGCCGTTCATTGTGTTGGAAAATTGTATGTAAAGAAATGAAACAGGTTCTTAGCAGAGCAACCTTTCGACGAATAACTCTTTTACGGAAGGAGAACGTAAACCGTTAAATCCAATATTAGCGTGACTTGCTTGTTTCTAATGATTTTAATTTATTATATCCGTCCTCTTTTCTGTTTTTTCTTATTTATACTACTCTGTTGGGTTTGCAATTGGCGTTGGGATAATATTGAAAATGTTGTTAAAACAACTCCTCAGAATACTATTACGTATCTATTTGCATTTAATTTCAAAACTTTGCACACAGCTACTGTTGTTGTTGTAAAAAGTAGTCTCTAGTGGTGTTAAATGCCCTTCCATTGGATATCCCATAGTGTTTTTATTTATTTTTAAATATCTTTGTATGAACACTGAAATACAGTAGAACTAAATCATGGCATAGTCATTGGTAGCGGTGTGCAAATTTGTGTCATTGTGTCAAATTTGTGGCATTCATTGGAATTGATGTTTTATTGAAACATTTCTTTAATTAATTTCTCTACTTCGAGGCAATATTTCAAATTTTAAGAGCTGAAAAATCTTAATTGATTGAATATATGTTTGAGAAGTTAATTTTGTGTTGGCATAAATGTGATGTTTCTGACACAGAAACAATATGGGATAATTACTCAAAGAGTACAGAAGCACTTTTATGAGTTGTCAATCATTATTTGCATTTCTTTGAATGGTTTTTATTTTCCCTTTAACCTTACGAGTCATTACGTAATATTCACTGAACATTTACTTGTTCCCTTTCTTGTTTCATTTATTATCTTCTTATTAAAATTGACCTCGAATCATAATGAGTACTAAGCTGGTTTATTTGATAACGTGGTACTATTTTCGTTGGTCTGTTGTACCACGTTATCAAATAAATATATATTCAGTTTTTTTTTTCATTTATTTTCAGTCATGTTTCCTGATTTATACAATTCTTTCTGAGCATGTAAGAAATCCTTTTTGCTTCCTTAAAATGCATTTCCAATTAGATAAGAATGTAATATTTATGGTTGTTCCAACTAAGTAGAAAAGAATAAAATAGAATATTTATTCAGTTTGGCTTAGGCCATCTGGTTCCTCCACCAAACTAAGTACATATATTATAATACAAAAACAAGTGAAATTTACAATAACAATTAAAATTACAAAATAAATTTACAAAAATAATTAAAATTACAATAAGAATTGAAAGAAAAAAATAAATAAAGTTCCATTTTTAACCAAAATAACATTAATGAATCAAAGTTATTTAAACAGTTATTAATATAATGAATAAATGTTTCCTCCACTGCTTCAGAAATAAATCAAGGATTTCACGTTTTACTTTCTAATGAATTGACAATTGAATATCCTTCATTCACACATTCCAACAGTGAAGTATAATTTTCTGTGAAATACTTCTTCATTGTGTGAAGGTAGTCCATTTAAACAGCACCTCAACTGGAAACTAGCTCGGTTAACTGTTGATAAATTAACGTCGATAGTTAAATGGTGGTTAATTTAATAGTTGTCAAATTGTAGTTACTGAGGAAAGGTTTGATTTGTATGAAATTCCGCAGTATTGAAATATTGCCTTATTCATTATGTAGCTTATTGTCTTATTTTACAAGCTATTAACTGTGATAGGCCTTCTTCTTAATACGCTAGAAAAATATTGAAGTATTTTCACACGCGTATTTAGTATAATTATACTTGATCTACTTGTTGGACGAAAGGGAGAAGCTGAAAGAAGGAGAGGAGGTCGGAAATCCAAAATCTTCCAAGTCCTATTAGCGGCCCTGTTCTTTTCGTAGCCTCCCAAATAATTGAGTAATCAAGATAAATTAATAAATTACAACTTGTGGACGATTACGATGTATTTTTGTGTTTTTTCTATTCACTACGTTTCGAGTCGTCGTTGGGTGTAAACAATGGTAACAATAAACGTAAATATTACATAGTTTTTCTGTGTAAGTGCGTAAATTCAAACTATTCAAACGATCGAATATTTACAATACATTTTATTACGGAGCTGTGAGATTTCTGTTTTATTTTTATTTTTTACGTTTAATATCGTGTTTATTAGTCCTGTTGCTACGTTTGTTTCTTGTTACAATTTGTTTACACCTGAAGACCTGACGACGACTCAAACACGAATCGAAACGTTGTGAATAGAAAAAATACAATCAATCGTCTATTTTAATTGTCCATAAAATGACGTAAGTTGTAATTTATTTATTTATTGTGATTATATAATGGATGTCAATAGTAGAATGATTTAGCCATGTCTTGCATGCAATCCGATAGTGCTATAATACGGTTGTGTGCCGCAGACGTGCTCCGAGTACCTGGACTTGGCGCAGACACAAGGCCGCAAGTGGCAGCGCATGCTGCAGCACGAGCGCGACCAACGTATGCGCCTCGAGGACATGGTGGAGCAGTTGGCGCGCCAGCACTCGCACTTGGAGCAGGCGGCCAAGGAGCATCAGATCCCTCCGCGCGCGCCACCGCGCCGGTCGCACGCTGTCAGCGCGAGCGGGGCGGCCGGCGGGGGAGCGGGCGGGGGTGGAGGCGGCGGCGGGGCGGCGGGTGGAGGCCGTGAGTATCCAAGAATCTATTTCTTGTATATAATCGCTCTGCCTTTTTCCGACAAAGCATGGTTCCCGAAGGGTTGTGATTCTTCATGCTTCTATGCACCCCACAGCAGTTTCCCGTTGCCTTTCGGGGTCTAACTCATAATGATGAAAACCCAATATATGTATGACACCTTGCGCAGTTAACAATGACAATTAAAGCATATACACAGGATCTTGAAATAATTGTTTAAAAATGTTGAAAAACCAACCAGCAGCCACGTTCTCATATGTCGTTTTCAGAGCGGGATACGAACCTTAGATCACTTGGTTTCTTGGTAAGCTACACTTCTATGACATATTTGTATTGAGTTTTAAGTTCATACATTCCTTATATATGTCTTCATACGTTCCTCCATTTCCTTATATTGAACTAAGTACTAGGAGAACATGATCAAGGGCTCTAATGACCCTGTTGTTGACGAGCCGTAAAGCCCCCCACCCCGGCAAAAAAAACAAATCCTACTTGGAAATGTGACATAGATCGTTTTTTAATCCTTAAATTGTTGCTAAAACATCGAACTTGTTTGAGTCATTCTCGGGAGAGAGAAAATAGAGAGATCACATGCATTTCATTATTGTTCGCTTAATAATATATAATGTCTTGCCTTGGATTTGATTAACCGCTTCTGGAGAGACACGCGTCTCAACCATCTGCCCCATCAGAACAGCTACGTATGTGCTGGTCTTCAGTTAAGAGATCATGTGGAGGAAAAAGACGGATAAGTCGCGCAGATGCTAAAAATCTGATGAAACAACCAGTTATGAAAAGAGACGCCAATTAACTTTCCCTTTTTTTTCGGAGTATAAATAAACATTGTAATTATCTTTATTTGTAAGAATACAAGTGCTTCGACTACATTCCACCAATCACCGACGAAGACAAGTATAGTACGAATAGTACAAATAGAAAAACCATCATCTCGAAATTCGAATCGATCTAGTAAACTTCGAATATGTCAAAGTTTCAGTTATTGAGGACTTTTTTCTTTAACATTTTAAAGAATTCTTTCTTTAAAATACCTGTGATAAGGATTTTATCACACTTCATATAACTTTTTCGGACATACAGGTGTTTCTCATTTCACAGGTGTTCTCAGTTCACGAAAAAAATACTTCAGAATATTTATAGGATGTGTTTCAATTTTTTATGGGAAGAAAGGATAAACTATTGTTTGGAAACCGTATGAAGTTTTGGATCAATTTCATCAGATTTTCGTATTCAAAACAGATCTAATTATATTATTATGCAATTGTATGGTTTGTATCCCTACACACTTTCAAATGGTGACCCCAAACACAGTTCGTTAAGTGGCGATACACGTCAAGTTACATCATTGTGGAACGTTAGAAATAAGTTCTTGTGTTTCTAATTTGTAAAGACTTAATATAAACATGTTTTTACGACTTACACTCAATTTGTAATCATTATTCGTACTCGATTATGTGTTTGTGTGTTTTGGTTCATTCTTTTTATTTTTCATCACCATATCTTCAACGGACAAAACAATTTTCCTTAGGTGTAGTACAGATATTGTCGTCGGTTTATTTTTCTCAAATTTCGAATATTTTCCGTCAATCACAGAAAAGCGACGTTACGTGATATGACGAATGAATTCACTGTGTAACAGACATATCCTGTTGTTCGCTGCTTGCGACGTTCCCTTCTCTATCCTTAGCGCAAGCACCGATACTACTACCCCTACTCTGTATTAGAGTCGTTATTCAACAATCCTGCTCGGAACGGAATTATAACGCGTAATTTCTTGTATTTCCGGAAAACACTATGCACAGTTTTTCATAGTAGTTTAAGTAAGCTATTTTTATTTTATTTTTAAATACGTATTTTAAACCGTCGTCATTATACGGTCACGGTGTGGAATGCCCGTCCCCGTCCTCATCACGAGGATGTGGGCGTAATCTGTCATCATAAGTCCCCTCCGTTGTTTACCGCGCCTCGCACCATACACATCCGTCCGACGCTCTCTTCAAATATATTAATTTTGTTTCTGAGCTGTTCAGGCTACATGATTGTGTCGCGTCTCCCACCCTCTCTCCCCAATCCATCAATAAGACGCGAGAACCGACTGACAGCTGGCGCCAATGGGGTCATGAACATTTGTGCGTAGTAAATATGATTGTTTTTGGAAATTACGTGCTCGAAAGATGTGGACGCGTCAGGCGGTTCTTCGTGTATTAAGGACCCAAATGCTCAACAGAAGCTGCACTTGCAATAGAGTACATATAAGTACACTTGCAACAGCCCGTCCCGCTGCTTCATACATGCACCGTTTCTCCTGCACGCTTCCGGGATACATCTTCCGCTGCATGTTCGTTACGAACAAAATCATATGGTATAAAATCAAGTGACTCATAGAGGTTTAAAAGAAGATTCACTTAATCATTTCATCCGGAGTTATACAATACTCAATGTACAAGTACTGTTCTGTCTCTAGATTGCACCATTGAAATGGAATAAAATCAGAACACATACTCTAGAATTGTTTCTCACAAAATATCAGAATACTCTATAGGATTGTTTCTTTGAAACATCGTTTTACAACAAGCACTGTGGAGATAAGACAACCCTGGAACCCCAAGGAATGAGGGGAAAGGGATGACGTAAAAATTATACAAAAATCGATTTTAGATTAGAAACCATAATTTTTGGCACCATTGAGATGGGAAATGACGCCTCCAATGTTGCATAAGTTCACAATCGGTCTACATGGGAGATAATATACCCTTAGCACCCGTGTGCTAGGGGGTGAGAATGCGGTGGCAGTTCAAAATAAATAAGTAAGACCGAAATTTGTGTTGAATGCGTCAGTTTTGGGACCTCTGAAAAGAGTGATACTCTCAAGTATATAGCCAAAGTTAACACCAATATCACCCCCCATGAAAACAAACGGTCTTTAGGTAGGGGGTGGGAAAGGGATGAAACATAAAAATAATCAACAATAAAAGAAACAAAAAAACTTTTTTAAAAACAAGTTTTATCTACCCAAAAGTAAAACATTTTTTTTTGTAAAAATAGAGAATCAACAAAGTATAACTACAAAAAACCTTCTTTAAATACTCATCATAGATCCAAATTTTAAAAGATTCAGGTATTTTTTTGGAAATTTGTATGTATTTCTTGTACTTATGATGATTGACACCTCAAGTTTTTACAATTTATACTTCATATTTTTAAAATATCTACACAATATCTACAAAGTTTCTTTTATGTATCTTCTATATACTATGTACTTATTGTATCTTTTATGTATCCTATGATGACTGATGAATGAAGGGACTTTTTTGTAGTTAAACTTTTTTGATTTTCAATTTTACAGAAAATTATGTCTTACTTTTGGATACAGCACTATAATAAAAGCTTGTTAAAAAAAGATTGTTAAAGTTAAAAAAAATGTTTACACGTATTTTATTGTAGCATTTCAGGTATGGTGATCATTGAAGGTACTTGAAATTTTGCCCTTCATGCTCAAGAAACACTTCAACTTGAGTGAATATCTTTGAGTTAATTAACTAAATTGCTTGTGTGCTATATTCTTTAATATTTAAGAGTAGACTCGTTATTTTCTGTAATTTGGTTCCTCTGTTGAAATTAAAAATCCACAGTGTGATTAAGAATTTATTTGAGAAACACTGTTAAATGCTACAGATATCTCTATAATAACTCCGTATATTATTTATATTCGTTTGCATTCTATCAGTTGAAATGAAGACTCTTCAAAATGGTTAACGTTGTAATGTGAGCGTTTTCGTCGTTTATTGAAGTTGAAGCAAATTGTCAAAAATAAACTCAAGCTTGAATATGATTTTTATTTTTATATATATTTCCCCTTATTTAAAATCCGTAAAAAGCGTTCGTAGCTTGTAAATTTTCTCATTGGCGAGCAGAGGAAGAGGCATTAGGAACCACATGAACGCCACCTGTGATTAAGTTAAGAACGATAGCGTTGACGAACACTCAGCATCACTCATACGTCAGACGATGACGTTAGGTGAAAGTTGCCGCAATTACGTCACCTAGAAGATGGGAGTTGATCTAATCGGTGACGTCAGATTCACGCTGCAAGTCTCGACGAGGCGTCTTGGAGGTCAACCGGAGCGGCGTAGTTGCGTTTAGTCATTCGCGGTTTCGCGGACGAGATGGAAAAGAAAGAAGTGTTCAGCCACCAGCACAACGCTGTTCGTTCAAATCCACTTCTGAGGACTGCCAGTAAATGAGATACGGGTCTTGAAAGAGAGAATGCCAAATGTCAAAATTCCTGTTTGAAGAAATACCCAAGTTTCTTGTACTTTCTGTGATGCTCGAGATAATAATGTTCTTAAATTTTGCGACGACTAAACCTAAGACTGGTAAAAAGTTTTAAGTTTAAAATTAATAATTAAAAGGCTAAGTTTAAAATTAGGCGCTGTTAATGTGATTTTCCGAGTATTTCGAATGCGAGAGAAGTTTGTAGGTAAATCGTCGGTAAATATTGGGGAAACTAGGATGAAGTTGCAATCTGGTGCTTATTTACCATTACATACATTTCTTTTTACATAATATTATCGGAAAATGCATTATGGATGTTGAGGAAAATATACCCATGAAAAATGATGATGAACTATTGAAGATTTACCTAGCTATATCAGGTGATTAATTCATTATAGCTGCAGATTGAGTTTTTATGTTTGTCCACGGAAACTTTTCTAGCTTTTTTTCATTGAAATCATTATGAAATTTTATGCTGATTAAAGAATTAGAGAGTTTAATTTTAGCTAAGAAATGTAGACTGTATGACAAAACTTTAAATAGATTTTAACGTATTGATAAAGAATTTTCTCTCATGTGAATATGGTACTATAAGCGCTGAGTCTAACCTAGGGATTACAAGGATCAAGTCCTTCTATTCAAGTTTTGTTTCTTTAAATTCAGTTTTGAAACATTGTTGACTAAATATTCTGGGTTGTCTAAGGAATATTTCCTGCGAAATTGAGTATTTCTTACCAAGATATCGTTTCATCCCAACTTTGTCTAAATTTCTCTGTGTAAATTTACTGATTACAGAAATCATTTTATTCACACTGTAATTTAATTCTTGTCCCTTTTGCGATTATTATTTATTTTATCCGTCGCTATTTTCGTGAGCTCCGTCCAAAATATTTAATATCAGATGCAAAGTGGACGCCTTTTTACTGGAATATATTTAAGCCATGGTGAAGGTGAATATAATTATGGAAACCTTGGCACGGAATGAGTTCGCTGGAACTTGTTTTCCTCAAATGAAACTCTCTGACAACTTTCTCTAATATGACGAAAAATATTGTCGAAAATGTGTTACAATGTTTCTATAGACAAGGCGAAAACACTTAATTATATTGATGACTTTAACGTTTAACGGAATATCTCTGATTAGAAAAAATGTGTGCATTATGCATTCTATAGTGGAATAACACAAGGTGTGTCATTGCGCATCGAGGCGGGGGGGACGTTGGCCAGTCAATGAAACGCAAGACATTTTTTGAGAGGGAAGTTAAAGGTGCTGTACAGATTTATGTAATATGTTCGACTGTGTTGTAGGCGTGAAGCGATATCCTTATACGCTCGCTCCGAAAAATGTCTTGCAAACGATTGGCTTGCGGTGCTCATGCTCGGGACGGGCACATCTGTGTTATTCCACTATGTCCTCTTACGAATGTGTGACGCGTGATGCATTCTTATACATTAAATTATGACAAAAACTTACGTTCGCTTTGTATTGCCCTATATGTTTTTTTATTTGACATTGTATTTGTAGGAAAAAATTTTCATGAAGCGAAGGGACCTAACATGAACTCTAGAACACCAATCGCATGAGGGAAAAATATGATAAAAGATCTGGAGTGTGCCCCACTCAAATTTCTAATTACAATTCATAAAACAAACTCATGGCACTAAACATCCTATCTAACACTAAAAATTTAATGAAAAAGAAATATAAAATGTATTATAAATATTAAACAAGAAACATATTTCTAAGATCAATCAGTTGCAAAATATTTATCATCACAGTACATGGTATCCTAAAAATCATAATAACATACTCAAGTGTAGATTGCATGAATTGTCTTCCACATTAAACTCTTTGGAACAGCCTTATTGGCAGATTGAAAAAAAGGCGCCCCTTACACACATATCTTTATCGCGCCATTGGAAAGTAATAACCCTTTTTTGCGTAATGCGTTTTCGCTGTATCTAAAAAACGGTGCGACGTACAGTAATGCAGTTTCGCAATCTGTACGCAGAATTAACACACCAAACAAAATGCTTCTATGCATATTTTCAAAATTTTGAATATTAAGAAAACGGAAGTGGAGCGCGGAGTTTAAATGAAGTCGGGATGAACTTCTATTCCCAACGTATTCAAAATCAAATCTCAAGTTTGGTTTCGAACATCAATTTGTTCGCGAGTTATCGGGGGAACAAAATTCTTAACATACACACACATACGACATTGGACATCATCACCAAAATTTGAATGTAGACTCCTGGAGCCAATTCGCAGTGTGTCTTATAGTTTTATAGTCTTATAGTTATGTTCTGAAGTATGAGTTCCCTGTGCTCAATAATTGAACCACGTGTCAACCATTGGGAATGAACATGTGACGGGTGTTACGAGACGAGGCGCAAGGTCAGGAATTAGATGCCGGGAATCCGTGGCAATTGTGTACTAATACTCTGACGGTGCACCAGTAATATAGCTTCCAAATGTATTTCTGTAGAATGTATTCCAAGAAGTAGTAAAGCAGTTTATGAAATATGTTCAAAGCATTCAGATTTCGGAAACCAATTTCATATGGTTATTAATAATTGACCCTTCCGGGGAACTGCATTCGTTCGCTTGTTTATACTTCTAAATCCGCGAGTGTACGAAACATCTGCTCGGGAAATTTTCAGAGTAAATATGCAATAAAAGCAGCTATGAGTTCTGAACTGAGTCTGTCGTTCAAAAAGAGAATCACGCTGATGTGTTACGTACACAGAAAAATATTTTGCTTGTGGGTCCATTATTAGTCGTTATACTGTGAAATTATTATTGATTACTATGAACACTTTTCTCAGCAATTAGACTGAGGTAAAATTCAAAATTACATCATATCTTTATCGCGCCATTGGAGAAAATATTTTTCTTATTATTGATGCTTTAGGGTTTGACAACATATATGTCATTAGAGCCCTTATTTTGGAGAAATATCGAGGGAAGTGCTAATTCATTAATCGTCAAGAACATACACAAATGATTCTGTTGCTAATGCAGTGATAAATTAAATAACTAATTGAGACATTCATACCTTTAGGTACGCATCTAAACATTGCTAGAAAGAAATAACCCGATCCAACTTCAAAAGGGAGAAGATACAATTTTGTATTTGTTAGCTCAGATTTGAGATTTGGATATTTTGTATTGACAACTCATTTTCGGGAGAGAGAAAAAATTCACCTGTCATTACTTCTCCAAAGGCGCGATGTGAAAATCTCGAACAAATTATCACATCTAAACTTGCAGATAAGACAAATATGTAGAGAAAATTCTCTATAACTGACACTCGTTGATCTTTAAAATTTGTCCGCTATTGAGAAGTGTCCGGTGTTGTGAAGTTAAGGTCAACGTAGAATACGAGGAGGTCGAGTGAAAAACTCTCCGCTATATATATAAATGTCCGGTTCAGAGGTTCGCACTGAAACAAATTTTAAACAACGTCTATTTTAGTAGACATTTACACAACCTCAAAAACAACAGAATTGAGTGAACAGCTTTTGACTGTAGTTAACTAGTGCCAAGACGTAGATCCATAAAGATAATTTATTTTTTCCATCGTACCATTCGTTTACCATTCATCACGCACCATCCATTTTTACCATCACATAAGAATATACAATGTAAAAACTTGTTGTTAATGTTCCGTTACAGCATAGACAACTCGCATCTAATGTTGTGAAAAACAAGTGTTTGAACACATATTTTAATATTGCACGATTCTAATAATAGAACCATTTACGTATAGGAAAGTGACACATCATAATCTAATCAGTATTTTACTCACAAAGTGGAGAAAGGAGGGTTCATTGGAATTGTGAGCGCCTTGCAGGCACTTCCATACTAGGTGAGAAGTCTTAGAATTAAAGTAGGCTATACGAGTATCGTTAAGGCGATGGAATAATGAATAATGAAACGAATTAATTCTGCTAGTATTTACCAAGTTTTTTTCACCCCCCCCCCCTACACACACAAAGTTATGGTCCGATTACCCTAGAATGAGGACTCTTGTAATAGAGGGTTATTTTGAAAATTAATTAATCCAGAATTGTAGTTTTATTAATATCTTTTGGCCATAATTTATAAAATTCATCTCAAGTAATAAAGAGTTGCCTTTTTATTTGGAATTAAAATAATTTTTAATAAATGAATTTTTCTTACAAAGAAACTTGGACGTAAAAACATTACCGGTTGAGACTTAAGTCTTTTTACGCGATGCAAGAAACCTTTGAAAAGCTTGGGGTGGGGGAACGGGGATATTATCGTCGACAAAACATCTCTTCACGTGTGAGAAAGAAAACATGATTTACGTCAGTGGAAACATACAGCTCTTGTCAGTCATTTTATCAAAGTAGCCTGCTGTAACAATGAGGAACCAGTCAGAAAAAATCTTATCTCGAAGTAGCTGTTTGGGGTAGGAGATAAGAAACAAATTAGAGATTTTCTTTTCTTTTATTAAAATGTTGGTTCTTTCAGTTGAATTGTTTCGAGGATACACCTGGTGAGATGACGTAATCCTGTCTGACCAGATGTTATTGAGTGATCGTGTGAAGAGTCTCTTCAGAAGTAGTAGCTATTTTTCTCACCAGTCACTCAATTGATATCGCGTGCATTACTGAATCTCATATCTCATCTCGAAATTATCCTTTAACATTCACGGATGTTCATGCCTTCGTCGAGACCGCCCTGAGGACGTAACAGCAGGAGGTGTTTTAATTCTAGTGAAAAACTCTATCCCGCATTTCTAGCATCGAAACAGTGAAGTGGCAATTCCAAGATCTTACGATCATTGCCGCTTACAACCCCCCAAACAGACACCTAACATTCCTCTCTCGCCTCTTTCCTTCCAGTGTACCAGAAATCCTCTTAGGCGATCTAAACGCTAAACATTGCTCTTGGAGATGCACGAAATGAAATTTATCTGGAGCAAAATTACTCAATTTCCTAAATATCAACAAGACAATTAAATTGCTCCTCCCTCCGAGCCGACATACTATCCCTTTGATGTATCGAAAATTCCTGACATCCTCGATATTGCACTATCTAATTTAACCCTCCCTCTGTATACCAACTGTGTTCATGAACTAGGTTCCGATTACATTCCCACCATTGTATCATTTCAATGTCGCCTTCCTCCCCTATCCCCTACACTACAGTTATCCACTTCAAGAACAAAATGGAACGAATTCCAAAAGATCGTAAACGATGATCTTCCACCTATTCAATGTCTAACAAACTCTACAGATATCGACGCAGCGGTGTCTCATTTTTCCTCACCGATTGTCAGGGCTGTCATAAATGCAACGCCTTCGTCGTCTACATACCCTCGAAAGTACACAAACTCCCCCTTACCAGTCATATCAAAGAAGAAGAACAAAGCTTGGAGGCCAGGGAATAAATTGCGTCTTCTTAACTTTAAGTGTGAATTCAATCACCTATCACGAATGTACATAACTGCCCTTCACTCATACAACTTGAACTTACACAAAAAGCATACATCAAATCTTTCCGCGCGAAGTAACTTTCTATGGAAAGCATCGAAAAGATTACTCAGTAGAAAAGATTCCATCACTTCAATCAGAAAACACTAAATGTTATTCGCAAAAAACAAAACAAATCCGAATTACTGGCTAAGTACTTTGCTTCTACGTTTGTAGATAACGATCTTAACGATCCTCATCAAAAGTATCTTCCTACTGTTCTGCGTCAAACTATGATGTTTTAGATCCACTAAAATATGTCTCTCCACCCGAAAAATATTGGATTATCAAATCATTACTCATAAATAAATCACCAGGGTATGATAGTGTCACTCCGATAATGTTAAAAAAATTATCCAGAAAAGCTTTAGCGTTCTTAAACAATATTTTCAATTCAATACTACAAACGGGACATATTTCCACGTCGTGGAAGCTTTCAAGAATAGTACCGATTCAGAAACAGTCCTACTTTAAAGTCAAGCTATCGTCCTATTAGTCTCCTACCTATATTACCAAAATTATGCGAGAAACTCATTCTTAAACGTATAAAATCTTTTAAAAGTCAAAAATTATTTCCGCCGTACCAATTCGATTCCGTAGATAAACATGTCCCCCGCACTAACTACTTAGACTAACCAAACACATTCTCTCAGCCTTTCAAAACGGACATCATACACTAGCGGTATGTCTCGATGTAACTCAAGCCTTCGACCGTGTCTGGCATTTAGGTCTTATCTATAAACTTCGATAACTAGGAACACCTACTTACCTAGTCAACATCATTAAAAATTTCCTATCAGATATAACTTTTAGAGTTAAAATTAATAAATTTTATTCAAACCCGTACCCATCAAAGCAGGTGTCCCACAAGGTTATCCCCTATCTCCAACACTTTTTAATATCTTCACAGCAGACCTGCCATTTACCTAAAGCAATATCATTACCACAATAATATTGCTTTATACGCCGACGATACAGTTCTATTCAAATTCGGTCTGACCATTAACTTAAAATCTTTCCTTCTGGATCACTTAAATTCATTGTAAAAATGGACAAAAATATGGAAAATAATTCTAAACCTCTCCAAATCGTCTTTAAAATTTTCCCCCCTTCGTTTCACAGCCATACCCTCTTCCATTATCTATCAATAACGCCAGTATACCCTGGTCACCTCCGCAATCCTCGATCAGATACGTTGGTTTACACCTCGACACCTGGCTCACGTGGAAAGATCACATCGAAACAAAAATCAAACAGGCCAACAAAAAAACTTGCTCAACTTCGTCCAATCATCAACCGATGCTCCTCCATAAGCTGCGAATTTTCACTCGTCCTCTTCACATCTATTCTGCGACCCCTATTACTATACGCTGGCCCCGTATGGTACAACCCTGCTCCCACACACATCCGCAAAATACAGGTTTTTTTCAAAACAAAATACTCCGTTTAGCCACCAAAGCACCCTGGTTCATCCGAAATTCCTCTCTTCGTAAAGATTTGAAGATTCCTTTCATCCACGACTACATTCACACATCACATGATTTCTTTTTTTCTTTTCCAAAAATCCCAGACGCTGCCCACCTCCACATCGGCAAAGTAGGTCCCCTCACTACCGCAACACGCAACCGTTACCCTCCTCTTCGTTTATATTTAATATATCACTGGGATTGAATTCACCAAATTAGGAAATTCTAAGGTGGTGCTCAATGAGTTTCCCCAATCTTACTTGAGTGCCTTATGTTTTAATAGTTGTTGTATTTTTTTGTGCGTGTGTAACCATCCAACATCTGATAGAGTTGTATTGGTGAGCGATGTGTATTCAACTCATATTTAATAAGTAAAAGTAGCTCTTATCGCGCCGGATTGAGTGGGTGGGCGATCAAGGAAGCCGCGTGTGCACGGCGTTTGTGAAAACCAAGCGAAGCTCCATCTCCGCGTGGAGCAAAGAACGTTGGTATCGAGCCAGTCGCCGATACAAAAGCCACTGGGAGGTCGCTTCTATTGTACTCCAACCTGACTGGATATTAATAGATGTACTTTGTGAAGTCTTTGAGGTAGTCATCCTACAAACGAAGTACCCTTTCGTGTCCTAAATAAATATTGAGCCCGAACGTGTGATGTTTTTCTCTCGGAATGAGTTCAGAGGTCGTTGCAATTCACCTACCGCGTTCGTAGTGAATGGGCGTGATGTGATTCAGAACGAAGGAGAAAGAGAATGAGTGGGACTGAGCAATGTTCTCGAATTGTCTTGATGAGAGAGTGTATATTATTTTATAATTTTTGAGAACTTATATCACATGATATGAGTAATAATAATAAAAATAATAATATTAAAATTTATTGTCAAAAAGCCGTACAAACTGCGTATGACCACGTGGAGGACAAAAAACTAATTTACTTTCCGGAAGCATTTACGGACCATCCCATCAATTCCGATCAAGGCCCCTAATGCAGATGCGGATTTAACACTCCTAAGATAAGAATTTAAAAAATCTGTACATGTTGTTATATTAATAAAATACCGACAAATTTGTATTTAATAAAACACAATGAAGTTATTTCAGAAGTTCACATTATTATCAAACTATAGATTATTCGGAAAGTATTGTTATAAATCGTATTAAAATAACACTAAATTCGAGATATAGACAAGAGCCTAAGAGCCTGTATAAAAAATCCGCCTCTACCCGAAGGAAAAACGGAGAAAAACGTGGGCCAGGATGGGCCAGACCAGTAGTAGTATTTAGACTTTAAAATGAAGGAGTAACTAAATGTACTGTTAGCGTCAATAGAATTATATGTGAAATTAGTACATTTTGATTTCAACTTAAATAAAAACATAGTTTACCGGCCATTTAAATGGAGTCATTGCGATTGTTATTGATTTTGGAATGCATTATTTCATATTGAGAACATATTTTCAAAACAAAGCAGTAGTCTTGTTGTGAAAACACAAATGTTTCGGGAGATAAGTTTATTTTGTTGGAAATTCACCGAAATAACATCTCTTTTAAGTATATGTCACCGGCCATTCAAGATGATATCCGATGTGGTAACATGGATCACGAAACAGTTGGTCTCAGCTGTTTTGGTTTTTCTTATGATGCGTTTTGTGTTGACTCCGGCTAGCAACGGGAATATACAGAAGATGCTGTATAGCGATTCAGGCGCATTTATTTTTTTATTATTACTTTTAATATTATTATTTTCTTTTCTCGTTTGAATGTATTTTTATAGTCATTATGGTGTCTATTACGCAATGTCCCGCAGCCATTGGCCGTTGCGTTGCAGACCGCTGGTCTCTCGGGGGCCACGGTCCAGGCGCTGATATATACACCTCTGCGTATTTGTTGTGTGTCGTCGCCGTACTTTCGGTGATAGGTGATGTGGAGAAGAATCCAGGGCCGCCAGAGTATGATATTATTCTCCAGGAACTCCGCGAACACCGGGTTTTGTTGGAGAGACTGTCGGAACTTCTTGCTCTCACGGAGGAAATGAAATGTTTCCAACAGAGGGTAGGGAGTCTCGAGTGGAAACTTCAGAGATAGAGAATAGTTTTCTGTCTCGAAAAGTCGACTACCTCGAGAACCAGTCTCGACGCAACAACCTGGTTGTTTTCGGTCTGGAGGGAGAGTCGTGGGCCGATTCTGAACGTCTGGTGCGAAACTTCGCAGCCAAGCTTGATGTGGAGCTGTCGCACTGTCACATCGATAGAGCATTCAGAACAGGAAGAAGAGGGCGGCTATAAGCCGCATTTAAGAAGAGAGAAGAGCTGCTATAAGCCGCAGTTAAATATCCGCGCGACGCAGATGAGCGCGACTCGTACGTGCGAGTCTCAGAGGACTTCTCCGTGGGGGTGAGGAAGACTCGCAGAGAGGTCGTTCCTTTTTTACAGGAAGCGAGGGAAAGTGGCCATAGGGCCTCATTAAGATTTGACAAGCTAGTTGTTGATGGGCGCCGCTACGGGTTGGCAGAGCTTCTTGCGTCTGTGGGTAACAGGGAATGCGGCCATCCCTCCACGCACCGCTTCGTCAGTATTCGAAGTCAACGTCACTGCCACCACCAGCAGTGTCACCATCTAAACACCTGCACCTGACGCAGGCGAGCGGGTTGACCTTCGGACGATCTACTCCAACGTCGCCTCCACTGACGCTGCGGCATCCGCCGTGCAAGTAACATGGAAGGCAACGACTTCCTCCTCGACCAGCACCACCACCACCACCAACTGGGGTGCGAAATCCAGCGCGCCCCTCTCCACCACTGCGCCAGCCTTTCACCCCCAGAAAGGCATGACGAAGGGAGGGGTCAGTCACCCTTCCCCTTCCCGTACACCGCTCCCGCAGCGCGACGGACTCAACACGCCCTTGAGATAGGCAACATGGGTCCCTGCTCCAAGTGCGGCGAAAGTGTTGAAAGCAGGTAGGCCGGTGACGGAGCTCTAGGAATACAAGCATGAAGAGCTTGTAATAGGATATTGGAATGTTGATGGAATTTGTAGAAAGGCTAGACAGGGAAATTTTCTAACATTTCTGGAAAAGTTTACCATCTTGTTGAAACTAGGAGTAGAAAGGGGGAACATTTGAAATCAATGGATATACGATATTTTCTAAGATACTCGAGAGAAAAGGTAAAAGGGGTAGGTATCCAGGAGGGTTGCGGTTCTTTACAAAAATTCGAAGATATGCAGTTATGAAGAACTACACACGAAATTAGATAGTGCAATTGATGTGAAAATTAGAGACACTCGTCACAATAGTATAGGCATTACTTTTATTCTAATAATTGTTTTTCGACAACCACGGGAATCCAAATACTTTATTAACAATTTCTTGGACAAGTTAAGCACAATTTTGAATAGTTATTCGATAAAATACTCGCCTGATGAATTTATAATAATGGGTGATTTTAATACGCGAATCGGGGAAGAATATCCGGGCTCCTTTTTAAATGACCATACGGACGACGAAAATTGGCATCGAATCTTAAGAAATAGTAAAGTACTGTAATGGCGATGGAAAGGAACTCTTAGATTTTTGCTACGAACAAAATTTAGACGAGGAAGAACTATTGTTTACAGGGAAGTCAAGAAGGCTGTCAATTGTTAAGTGGTCAGATGAAAAAAGAAAATTAATTTCATAGGAAACTTTAAAAGAAATGTCAGAAAATTGCACTCCGGAGTTCGAAAAAAATTACAATTAGGAGATGTAAATAGCGGTGCGAGTCATATAGAAAATACTCTCAGGGGAGCAGGAAAGGAAATGAGATCATATATAGGAAAATTACGAAATAATAAAGAATCTACTTGGTTTTCAACAGAGTGCAGAGAGGCTAAATTCAGAGCCAGACAGACTCTAAAAACGTTTCAATTGCTAGGAGGTACTGAACTTCGTCAAAATTATAGCGAGAAAACGTTATAAAAATTCTATTCAAAATGCGAGAAAAACTTGGCAGGAAGCAGAAGCTAACCGAATTCGTGATATCTTAAACAATAAAAATCTCAAAGACTCGAAGTCAACTATTCGTATGCTCCGACAAAATCAAAGAATACAGAATGCTATAGAGGCGGGAGAGTGGGGAAGACATTTCTCGTCGATATTCTAAAAAAATTCACGGAATCATATAGAATAAGTTGAATACTCAGAGATATTATCTATTCCGGAACTAGGTGGGCAAATCTCAGAAGATGAAATTTATAAACCAATTGCGGGCCTGAAGGGAGGGAATGCGGCTGGGGTGTATGGCTTACCTCCAGAATGCAGAAAAGTAATAAGCGAAGATATAACTCCTATTTTATTAGAAAATTTCAACTGTGTTGTCTACGGGAACATTTCCGGACAGTTGGAGTAGAGCCGTAATTCAGCCAATATTCAAACATAAAGGAAGGATAAATGATACAAATAATTACATAGGAATATCCCTTCTCGGTGTCGTGGGTAAGGTGTTCTGTCAAATATTGCAAAAACGGTTGACTCTCTGGGTAGAAACGCATAGCAAGCTATCCCCACCTCAGGCGGGATTTAGATGCAAATACAGCAATATTGATAACATTTATGTATTCACTCGCGGAGAAAGCGACGTCAGTCAAGATAGGAAAGTTATATTGCGCTTTCGTAGACTTCCAAAAAGCATTTGACACTGTCGACAGGCTTCAACTCTGGAAGGAACTGGGGGAAAAGTGTATTTCACAAAAGTTTATCAATGCACTGCGAGCAATATACAATGCGGATAAGGCTTGCGTTAGACTTCACGAAAATTTTGTTAGTTTTTTTCTCTGAATATTGGAGTGAAACAGGGATGTGTCCTCTCACCGTTGCTCTTCGTTTTGTTCATCTACTTAGAGACATATAGATGCACGAGTCTCAGGGATAACGATACCAGGATTACTTTTTGCAGACCTAGTAATTTTTTCTAATCGATTACAGGTGGGACTAAAAATGTAGAAGAATTTTGTGATAATAGAAAATAAAAATAAATACAGACAGGACGAAAATTATGGTTTTTAAAAATGGTTGGGTTTTTAACAAAAATGAAAGATGGACGTTCAAGCAAAAGACAATTAATATTGTGAAAGAATACACTTACCTAGAAATTAATATATCTATGAACTTGAACTGGTATATACATAAAGCGAGAGCAATGCGTAGGAGAATATTCGCTTTGAACGAAATACGGAAATCTGCTATTAAAGTACCCGAAATATCACCTAGACTCACAGACATGATGTTCAGTTCATTAGTTATACCTGTGCTTGCATATGGGGCCGAAATTTGGGGAAGCACTAACTCCATTTTTTATCCAATACAGAATGTATATTTAAAAGAGGTTCTCGACCTTTTGAGAAGCACTGCAAACTGCGGAGTAAGATGGGAGTTTGGAGAATAATTTCACTAGATGTAATTTTGAAATTAAGAGCTCTTAAATACTGGTTAGAAATCAAGAATGATTCTAGGAATGAAATTGTGAAACATTGTTTCGAAGAAAGTACAGAAAGAGGTAGGGGGGGGGGAGATAAAAACACTTTTATAAAGTCAGTATTAACTCAGTAACATGTGGGACAAAGAATTATACATGGACAATTACAGAGCAGATTTGAATGAAATAAAATTG
Organism: Laupala kohalensis; assembly: GCA_002313205.1. Taxonomy (NCBI): domain Eukaryota; kingdom Metazoa; phylum Arthropoda; class Insecta; order Orthoptera; family Trigonidiidae; genus Laupala; species Laupala kohalensis. The sequence continues at coordinate 296,761 of NNCF01129513.1, forward strand.
GCATTACATAATCACGAAAGACAGATAACTGTAATAAATAGATTAGAAAATCGTTCACTTATAGTTCAGGTAGTAGTTGCAGGTAAATGGGGGAGGAAGCCATACATTGACTGGCTAAACAAAACCGCGAGAGCGGGTTACGCATGTTCAGACTTGGGGGTTGGAAACTAAGAAAATTGAGAATACTATTGAATAATATTTGTCCACTCTGCGAAGAATATGAAGACTGGATACATATCTTGTTACAGTGCGTTGCAACTGAACTATCTAGGAAACTTTGGCTGTGGGAGGGAAACTTTGGGGTAGACCGCGAGATGTAACGTTAGGTATCGAAGTCATGAGGGATAATCGATCATTGGTAGTGCAGCTCTTTGGAAAAATTTTCAACTTAGAGGAAAGAGAGATAAAAGAATTGTTGAGTTAAAAATAGTGGATGAGAATGATTCTGCCGATCTTCCTTAATTCTCTTACAGGTCCCTTACTTCTGGTGGATGAGGAAATGAAATAAGATGATTGTAAGAAATGAAAAAAGTGAAATTAGGAAACGAAAAAGTGATTTGTAAATATGTATAATAACTAGAGATAGAGTATTGGGTATCTCTATATATGTGAAAATACGTAAGACTATGTAAATGTGTTCTTTATCCTGACCGTTCCTAACGGTGTTTAACGAACACACCAGTAGCCGTAAAATTTTAATTCTCTTATATTCATATTTAGGGTAAATTACATAAATTAAACTTTATTTTGTTTCGTTAACATTAGAATATATTGGTAGATGGTACACGATAACTGAAAGTGCGGAAGGCGTAACTGGCAAGTACCTTAAGAGTGAAGACCAGGATATTGTAAGCACAACTCACGGAAACTACAGGGCCAAATCACAGGCGAAATGGCTTCAGCCCCGCCAAAACTATGCTATATTGTAACCATATTGCAAATAATAAATAAAGCCCTTTTAAATTCAATTCAAATAGTATTCTCATGTTACTATTAACCAATAAATAAATTTGCACAAAATTTCTCTATTATTCATGAGATTGTGATTTAATACAAATGACATGAAATACAAAACACGACTTTAAAACTTTTGACTATTTTGTCAGTAGGACAACATGAAAATAAAGGTTTTTACGATGAATTGCAATTCTTGGAGGAGTCGCGTGGAAATTTATTTATTATTTTGTTGGTTCATCGTAGAAGTTTAAAATCTTCAATAGAAAAATGTCTTTTATACCTGTATCCGAGAACCATGAAGGAGTTTCGTCCAAACTTTCACTTCGTCAAAAAATCTAATTTTTAACACCTTAATAATGAACTTTGGAAAAATGCTAATAATAATTTGATATCTATTCTCTCATTATTTCACTTGATTTTTGTTTAACTTACCGAGTGCTATATAGCTAAGAAGAAACAGACGTTTTGGACTTAACCCCTGCTTCTCATGCTCTGACTACGAACGTAGCTTCCATTCTTGTTAAATGATTTTTCCGCTTTTCCGTTTCTCGAATTCTAGATTTACCGGGTTTTGTTTCGAGTACCGAGATAAGTTATTAAGTATCATATCTTTGATGCAGTAAATGTTGTAATCGTACTTACGACTTTTAACTTTTTTTTCTTTAATTCCACGAATTTATTTAATGCTGCATGGTTTATGCCACAGTTATGAGTATTTCGTGTTGAGTCCTTCGTCTCTAGCAGGGGTCTCCAAACTACAGCCCGCGGGCTAGGTAGGGCCCGCGAAGGGTTTCTACCCGGCCTGTGGCTGGACCCCAGTGTATAAGATTACTTATGTTCCGGTGACAAGGGTTCTGATATCAATATACGACCCCAAGTAGAGAGATATTTTTCGTAAATAACTACTTCACCCATCTCACATTAACACAAAGTCAAAGGATGACTCGCGAAAAAAAACTTGACGAAATATTTTTTTCCAAACCTGAATTGACTCAAGTTTTTTAAATAAATGTTTTATTTCCAAGTTTTTAAAATATATTTTAAGACGTTTAATATTTTAGTTAAGGTTTTAGGAAACATTGAAATCGTGGCAGTCTTGTTTGTCTACTAAATGTTGCAAGTGTAACCAATGTTGTAGTACAGTACAAGACGTAGTTGCTTTGTAATGAAATAGTTGGCCCGCCTTTATAGTAAGATTCCAGTTCGGCCCTCAAGATAAACGTTTGGAGAGTTCTGGTCTATGATATAGAAACAAACACTGGCTGAAAGCGTCGCCTACGTTGTTGGGGCGAGCGTGTAATGGAACTCATGTTCTGCCATCTTGAAGTCGTGTCGGCATCAAAGACAGTGTGGTTTAAGAATTCGCATTATTTCCTAGTTATAAATGCATAGACTTGTAACGCTTGTAATGTGATTTCACAGGAGCTATGTCATTCCCGTGGATGTGCGTCTTTCGACTTATTTGATCCCTGAGACTTGATTGCCCTCGCGTGAATTAATGTATTGTTTTCATATTAATGGTCTTAAGTTACACAAGATTTGCTAACAATACTTGCTCAAGACTTCATGCTAACGAACTGTGGTTATTGACTGGATGACTTTTACCTTTCGTGGATCTCACATAGTATTTGTTTTAAGCACTCACTTTGGTGAAGAGGATTTAGCGGAGTTCGAATCATATATGTGTTCTAATGTTTCTACCATGTTGTTATCCCTATGATCAATGGAATTAACGTTGATAATTGAAGAACTTTAAGAAATTTATTATTGAACTAACTGATTTTTTGTTTTCGCTCGGGTCATGAGTGATAATATATAAAGGACAAAAATTAAAAATAACTTAGGGGTAAAAATTGAAAATAGCTTTCGTTACCTTCCAGCATGAAGTTTACATCTTCAGATTACACCTGTGTATACAAATTTAATGCTACTAGGCATTTTTATGCAATTTATGGGTGAGGATGCTCTTCTAAGACGCATTTGGACAAGTTTCGAAATGATCAGGATGTTACACGTTATGAGCGACGTTTAACGGGTTGCATGTTACAAAATAAGTTCTTTATTATTTATTTCACGTGTTAAAAATAATTTAACTATGAACTAAACTTCGACCTAGCCAGTTAAGTTGAATGATTGAGTGTTTTATAAATAAAAAACGAAGTGTGTAACCCTTTTAGTGTTTACTATCATAGGAGACAAATACAAACAAAATTTGAGTTGTATTAAAACTGACTACGGTTGATAGACGCTTAATGAGTTTCCGTTGAATTAAAATGTGTCATAATCAACGTTACTCACTAAATTTTCAGAAGAATTAAACATTTTTCTAAAACTCAACAATACACTTAGTTTTGTTTTCCTACATCAAGAATTGGCTTCCAATTACATTCACCAAATATAAAATTAAACCTGTAATAAATTTGTGCATTGCTTTAAGTTCTTTATCGTTGTATACAAGGAAATACAAGGTGATCAGCTTGTAGTGTGAGAATTGCGAATCCTTAGTTTGTTTTTTATTCTATTTAAAGAATTGAACTACTGGAGTGTTCTTTTTGTATTACGTGCTTTATCAAGGGACATAATTGATTATATGTGGCACGCCATCTATATGAGTGCATTCTTAATTGTTATTGTACACTCCTATTGCATTGCAGTGGCGGATTTAAGGGACGGCTTCCGGACTGAAGGTCGCATCCAAAAAAAACCCAACATTTTCTTGCATTCCGTAAAAAAGTAAATGTGTGGTACGTAGGCCCATAACTCGCATTGATTAGTGAAATAATTATATTCTTACTGAATCATAAATTGACTAAAATTGTATCATTTTTGTAATCCCTTCCCCAAATAAATTCCTGTGTCCTCCTCTGCACTCCTTGGGAGTCAAACGTAATTTGCAACGTAATTGTTATTAATAGATTTGAAGTATTTGTTCGTTTTATATTTTATTATTATGTAATAATGTGGAAAATAATGATTATGAAATATAAGAAGGGCAGCGTATTGAAGGTTTCACTGATGAGTGAAATGTTCATTTAAGGAACGATACGTGCAATGCTTATACTAATGTATTTGCCATCGTGCTGGATTAACGCAGGTATCTCAGTTGGTCAAGTACGCAGACTCTCCCGAAGCACTTTGTTGGGGTCACCGTGGGCGATAGTATAGCGTGCCGCTGCCACATTCAATTTTCCGGGAAACTGCCGCAGCGAAATATTTTTATCGTTTTTTAGCTGTAACTTAAGACTGCGGACGGTGTAACAGTACGTGCTCTATTCTTTCATCCTTTGAAACAAATACATTTTAACGAATGCTCTGCAATTTGATGTTTAAATTTGTGATTTTATCCCAATTAGCGTGTTTTCTTTGAAGTTAACGTTTAATTGTCTACGTATTGGGAATATTAAAGGAAATACCTTCGATATTGATTTTATTTTTAAGTTTATTGTGTATTATTTAGATTTTTACAGTATTTATTCTGTTATTGTGTTACTTTAATGATTTCTTTTTATTCAATATAACAAGTAATTCTGTCATGTAACAGACTGTCATATTTCCCGCGACCTGTGATGTTAAAAAGCGACTTTAAATAAATATATAAATGAATAAATAAAAACAGAGCTATGATCAGTTCATCCGTCGTATCTGGCCATCATATGGATACAGTCTTGAATTTAATGTAAAATATAATAAATTAGAAGTAAGTGGAATCGTTTAAAAATATGAAGAAAAAAAACCCTCATTTTAGACCTCATATAAGACTTAATTTCGTTCATTTAATATTAATTAAATTTTGTATTTTACTATATTAAATCACTTCACGGTAACTAAAATTCGTGTCATTATTGTTATGATTTTTCGTACGATTATTGAGTAATGTTGATTTAAGTTTTTACTCGAAAATTTGCAACACCTTGACCCAAAATTGTAGTAGAAAATAATGTGTTGATTTATAAGGGTTTAAAATCTTCAATTTGTGACAAAACCGTAGTTTTTTATATTTGAGCATTTGATTCAATTACATTCCTGTGAATGATATTCAACTACAAGATGTCCATTATTTACATTAACATGTTGATACGAGAACATGTAGCGGTATCGTGCAGATGTTGTATCTTATGTTATTTTATGAACAATTGTCTTTCTAGGGCTAGCATGCTTGCTTGCCACTGTCATTCCGGGTTCAGTTCCAGGTGGGACCAGAAAAAAATTGTAGCTTTTCACTTCAGTGTCCCAGTTCATATAGCAGTGATGATTGAAAAGTGAGCCCCCCTCCTATCCAGCTCATAGTACTCCTAATATCGCCAAGTCTTACTAATACTAGCTACCCTTACTACACCGCCACGTGGGCCAAGTTTTTGGTAAACCTGACAAACCGTCCCACCTTACTAACAATAGCCAATACCACCTACCTCCTATCGCTCCATGTAAGCTTCAATAGTTCGCTATGTTTCCCATTACAAATACTACAATAAAAATTGTCTTTCAGTACACTACTAACATGTCGGCGTGCCCAAAAATTGGATATTCCGCTCTTGTATTCTTAATATGGGTCGTGAAACTAGAGGAATGTACCGTAAGAGTACTTTTTGGAACCATAGCATTCTAAATGTTTTTCATTTCTTTAACAACATAAAACTTAATAGTGTGTGTGTGTGTGGCGGGGGGGTAATTTGTGCGGTACCTTCGCGCTTTGCCTGATACCCTGCATCGTTTTGCATGATGATTAGAGCAGTGACTGAGATTGCACGGAATGTCAGCATGATCCCTCGTCGCTATCTGCTGGTGACCTTGCGCGCGATATCTTCGGTGGCAGCGAGCGTTGTCACCACGCGTCGCGGACACCTGTTAGTTCTGCCCGTCGCATCTCGACGACGGTGACTCCCGCCGGGCTCCTCGTCCCTATTTCTCCTTCCATCGCCGATTTTCTTTCCTCTTTTCGGGGATTTTATATCAGCGTTTACCGAAGTCAAATAGTCAACTATTCACGAAGCTTGGAAATATTCACCAGAGGACTTCTAATTAATTAATAATTTGCTCTACTGATTTTTACTATTAGACGAGGACAATTATATTGTGACTTTAAAACTTGTTAATAAATTTATATTATCGTTTGACGCTTTCTTTGACCAGAGTCGCATTGTATTCAGTCACGAAGCTGTTGCAGTTTCCGTTAGAACAGAACTTACCAGTTTATAGCGAATTATTCTTGTAAATGTCGCGTAAGGTATAAAGATCTTAACGTCATTGCGTCCCTATTTCCATTTACTATGTTTTAGTTGTTTTTTCTCGCTATGTTAACCCGGTACTTATGCCAAAATATGTAAAAATAAATACAACCCCGCGAAAGTTTCTCCATATAAGCCCATAGTAATTTAATGTCAAATAATTCAAACTTTTGCGCCGTAAGTGTATGAAAATTCATCGCCACTGGATAGAGAATGGTTCAAACTATCATTTAAAACATTTTCTTAAACCTCGTCGCTCTGACGCACATAATACCTTAAGGAAGCACTAGTCTAAATAGGATTAAGGTGGTGGTAGCGTAAGTCGAATTAAACCATTAAAATGTCTTAACTTTCCGTAAATAAATGGAATAAAGGATATTAATTTTGATTTCAACTTGAAAAATGTACTTCTTTAACCATTTAAACGAAATAATTGTAATAATTATCAATGGTGGAATACATTACAACTCGCGGATAAAACAAATTGTTTGAAAAAAATAGACTTATTTAAATTACTTATTTGTTTCATTTGTTGTATAAAACTCGGCCGCCGTACTTCAACATGCTCGTATGCGTTTCAAACGAATCGACAGAGATCCTATACATTGTTTGTATACTTTCTTAACTTCTTCATATTTTCTTCTTCTTTTTATTCGATAAAAGTATTACAAAACATTTTATTCCATGAAAAGTAATATAAAAATTAAAAACAATTATACTTCTCGGTGGTTTGACCAACCTGGAGAGCTAGTACTACGTTACATCGCTGAAATGTTTGAAATTGGCACAGACGTAATTACAGGTTTTTATTTTTATTTCTACTTACAAAATTACTTCATTGATCATTTGAATGAAATATTAAAGATTATTGATGGTGGAATAGATGACATCTTACGGCGAAATTTCTTATTAAGAAAACATACTTATTTTCAACCACTTATTTGGTGAAAGTTAAGTAAACTTTGAACAATATTTTCCATGTATTTTTTATATCTATTTTATCTGTCACCGGACATTTTAAAAGGATAATTTAACTTTTTCCGGGGTGAATCACTTGTCAGTTGAGTAAAAAAGAGAGACGAATATTATAAAACAGTTAGCGTAACAATATAGGAAATCATTTTACTTCTCAGTGATTTGGCTAACTTGGATCCCTAGTACTACCTTCAATCATTTGAAAGACCTTGGACATCTTGTGACTCGCCACGATGATTCATTCGGACTCCATTCATTTACGAATTGGTATTTATCGTATTACGTAATTAGCGAACCACATTCTAAACATGTATTAATAGTGCCGTTGGTACTCTAAACGCTCTCATCACAATCCCCATAGAATTTGACGCTAGTTACTAAGCATGAATTGTCCCTCTCTTTTGTAAATACAATTTCCGCTCATTTTAATCATTTGTATTGATTTTTTTTTCATTTTGTTATTTGGCTATTAAATCGATGCATTATATGTATATCACGTCCACATTTATGTGTAAGGGAGACGGGGGCAAGTTTTCGCGCAGGACAGGCTTTCGTATGACTAATAACTCGTGGACCACGTGCCAGACCTCGTGAACGCCTGTATCGTTAGTTATAATTTTTAATTTGGTTTCTGTTACGAAAAGGTCATTTTTTTGCAGTTTTCTTACTAACAAATGAATTTTGTTCGTGTGTGATATAATAACATTCCTCTGCGAGAATGAGGTTTTTTAGGATACATGACACAAGACCTCTCTTGAGAATTCCATGTTGTAATAACTCTTTTGAACAAGGTTCGTTTTCAGCTTTCATTCCGGTTAAAGGAAAAAACTGGCGATTTGACAGGATTCCGCTAACCAAGAAATAAGGGGAGGAGATCTAAGTGGGAAATAAAGGAAGATTAAAGTTGTGAGGGATTAGAAAATAAGCTTTCGTGTTTATTGCTTGGAGTCTTAAAGCAATTTCAAGTCAAGAAAAGGGTTAAATGCATTGATTCATCTGATTATAATGATGATTCCTCTGATTTAAATGTTCCTCTTATCTTCTAATTAATAATAAGTACCGTGAATAAATAAGCGTTGATTCATTATCCAACTTCAATTGTGGACGAACTCTTGACCCAGCCAAATGGAATGCGAAAACATTCCACGAGAAGCTTCGCAATTGTCTTTCCTCCAATCGAACCAATTTTTGTTGTTGTGATTCTCTTGCGAAACAATTTTAAAAAGTGTATCTGGAAGAAATTGGAAAAGAAAAATGTAGTGCGAGAACCTGTCCCAGTCTGCCTTAAGAGGCACGTACACGGGGCTAGAGAATGCTGCTTTTCGGCACCTCTTCGTGTCTCCGCACAGTGGAGTATATCGAGGCGAAATTGGCCAAAAGGATTTTATCCAATAAATTTGGTCAGTTACGGCGAAAAATCATTTTTAAGTATATAAATAAAGGTTATGTCCATTATTCATGGTAAGAACATTTATACAGGGCTTCTTTTTAAATGTTTGTATAGATTTGATACATAATCTCTCGAATCAAAAATACTTTTAACATGACATAGTTAATTATGTTCTTCGATAATTCACGGGATACAATTCTTTTGACCAGGTTTCGTCTCAATCACTGTGAGGTGTCACGAAGCGGTGTTCACTAGCGCTGTGTACATCCCCCTGTACGTTGTAGGAGAACATCGCGTGAGTAAAGAGTGTTACGTAGTCTCTTCGTAGGCACAATGAGGCACGAGCGTTGAGGACGGAGCTGTTTCTGAATGCTCGAAACAAAATCTTCACGTACGTAGTTGTTCAGAACGTAACCACTATGCGCTTACTAAGTTAATAATTTCCTCTTAATAAGTATAAGTAAATTAATTCACGATCTTGGCACAAGTTGTCATTTCTTTCTGCAATTTGTTTCTTGGGTTCATCCGATATGCTCTTCAAATTTAATTAATGAGAGTATGACCACGCGGAGGATAATAACCTAATTTACTCTTTGGAAGTAAGCAAGCGACCATCCCATCAATTCCAATCAAGAACCTTAAGGNGATTACATAAATCTCGGTGATAATAGCTTGAAGCATTTCATTTCACGATTTCGGCTCTTAGAAAAAAACAATATCAAATTCCACATTTTCGGTTTCAGGTACCCGTAAATCTTGTATATTTGTCAGATTTGCATTTTTGACTTGATCATTACTGTAGTTTCTCAGCAGTACTGATGTATGGATGAGTGAAAAAAGATATTGTCCCTGTCAGAGCTTTCCTTCGTGAATATGGCGTAGATTTTATTTGGCTCTATATTTCTTACTTGATTGTCTACGAATTGATACATATCACGGATGGTCCTGTTACGAAAAAATAAAAAATAAATAAAAAACAAATAAGTGGTTAAAAAAAGATCATGTTCTTCGTTAGAGTAATGTTAGTTGACCAAAATAAGTTCGGTTAATATCGATTTATTAATTTCAGGGAAGGAAAGTAATAAATTTACTTATGCATATTTATAGTCAAACAAGCTGTTACAAACGGCGTATGACCACGCGGAGGATAATAACCTAATTTACTCTTTGGAAGTAAGCAAGCGACCATCCCATCAATTCCAATCAAGAACCTTAAGGCTCGGGCGGATTTAACAATTTAGCACACTCGTAAGGTAAGAATACGAGGAGTTCGGTACGTGTTATAATATTAACAGAATATTTAAAAAATGTATTTAATAACACACACCAAAGTTGTTTCACAAGTACGTTTTATTATAAACAATAGATTATTCGGAAATGTATTTATTCATTCGGAAATTCGGAGATTGATTTACATGGATTGAATTATAAAGGGACCAAAAAAATCATTCCAAACTTAATTATTTAGAACTAATCAGATTGGAAAGAAGATGATTTGATTGTTGCGTGTGGGGGAAAAGATGTGTTCCTTTCGGCTTAGTCTCTCATTCTCTTCAGCTGGAACTGCTGTACGTTGTAACTTCTTTTAGGGTCGATCGTTGCACTTTACTTCTGCCGCGCTAAAATGTCTGTCTATCTTGTCTTTCAAAGGTAGATGAACTCCAGTTTTGTAATGCAGCGGAAATTCAAGCCCATGAATGAACTGCGTTCGACGAAGAAAACTGTACGTTTTCTGCGTCCCAGGCCGCCCTGGTCCGTTTAATCGACGCAAGCTTCTCACAATTTGGCATAAGCATTCACGTTCGAATTCAAAAACGATAGGAAGATTTATTTGTACATATAGGACGATTACTGACTAAAGTTTCAAGCTCATTTATGTATAAAACAGACCGAAAAAAAATTCCGAAAAAATTTAAGCTGCAAAAAATCCTAGTATTCATTATATTAAATTATTTTCTTTATTTTAATTTAAAATACTTCAATTTACTGTTTTTTTTTAAATATTTTTCTTTGATGTTTTTGAAGCCTATTTCTATCATATGTGCTATGTACACAATAATTCTATTTCTCATTCATATCGTCTACACATTGTTAGTGTCTCACGTGACTTTATTGATTAATCTTCCTTCATTTACTATTTTCAAGTGATGACTGAACTTGAGATGTCATAACTTGTTGTATCTTTCAAATTCTTCCTTTCGAATTTAGTTTATATTTCTTTATATTGTACCCTATTGCTGTAGCGCATTTACACGTAAAAAGGCTCGGGGCGGAAGACTCTTTGGAGGCTTTCTTATTGAAGCCACTCACAATTGTTTTTGCATGCTGTTTAAGATAACTCAAAATAAATTGAAACTAATATTGAAGTTACATTTCAGAAGAAGCTCAGCTATTACTCATTTTCCTATTGTAATAACATGAAACTGCTCGTATATTTAATTCCAAATTTATGTCGTAATAATATTTTTGGTGACTTATTTGAGACTTCTTACTATGAGGCACGGGGCCGACTGACCTCCCTCACGTCCCTGCCTAGGTGCGCTACCGCCCTGTCGTGAGGCATTTCTCTTTTTTAACTTTCCTTGTTATTTATACTTGCCTAGATATAACGTGAGATTAGGGGATGGGAAAGTCTTTCTAAATCTTGACTCGCTTTCGTGGAAAGAGCGATAATTTGAATGAAAAGTATTTCTCTCTCATCCCTTGCGACACGTGTTTCCTCGCTACCGCGGAGTGAGTGAATGTGTGTGTGTGACCGTGAGCGCCTACTGCGACGCCCCTCCGCCGCCGCGCCGGTCGATCGCATCGCCTGTCGCCCACTGCTGCTCCTGCCGCGTTAAGGCGGCGGCAGCAGCAGCTGTGTCGCTCCACGCCAGCAAGGGAGGGGAAGAGAGAGGAAGGGTCGTTCACCAGAAGAACGAGTGCGCAGTGCGACGAAATTCACTTTTACACGGACAAATATTAATACATTTTTTAAAAGACGAGCAATATTAATGAATATGAATTAATTGATGGCCTAATCCGCGAAACCTTGAAAGACGATGACAGAGCCTTCAGACGAAAATGCGAGGCATTTTTTCTAACATCGGTAGTATGTAAATATCTCAGGTTAGGATTAGTTTAATAACAAACATCTAATAGGTATGTAGGTATGAAAATAAGAATAAAATATTTTAAATTTGGGTTGTATTTATTTTATTTTTTGCAGTATGTAATTGTTATATTGTTTTATTTTATATTTTTATATTAAGTAGCCGAGACGACTAAATAAATAATCAACCAATCAATCAAAAATAATTCAGTTAAATTTAGCGAGGATTTAACATTAACATGTGACGTTTGACACATCTAAAACAACTACGATAAGCGATTTAATATGTGCGTAGTAGTGCACATGACAAAGCACCAGTTCGCATTTCTAAAAAAGTTAAATAAACCTACTTTTATTTTGATACACTTTAGAAGTCCTGTTTTCAATGCACAATTTTTCCATTGTATCGAAGTTTTAATTTCTCTTTCCATCACTTATACTCATAACCCCCTTGGAGTATAAAGTTGTGGTTATAGGTTTTTGTGAAATAAAAAAAAAATCGAAAAGAAATAATAGTTTTTATTTAGAGCTTCGATTTTTTTGTGGGGCTTTACGGCTCGCCGACATCGAAAGTTCATTAGAACCCTAAAATTTTGTACAGGTAGGGAAAATGCAGTTACGCACTAAGGAGAGCCAACATGACTCTCCCCGCGTGTGGGACTCGCCGAATGACTCAACCATACCCACTAAAAACCCTCCTGAATTACAATACACACAAAAAACAAAAAAAATTAAAAAAAGACAAAATATTCCTAAAACATTTCTTCGACGTTGATGTGAGAACGCGTTCCGCCCACTGTGCTGGCAGTGCGCACTTGCTTTCGCGCAAGTGTCCAGTTCGATACTCTTGACCCGCTTGCAGCGCCTGAATCACGCGAGCAGAGTTCGTAGTACGTGACGGGGATACTAATGGGAGAGTAACACAGACACGCTGAAACAGCCCGCGCTGTGGCTTGTCCGTCGCACGAGGATCGTTTCCTATGGCCCAATTAAATGCCGCAGTATATTCCCTTGCTGACTCAAAACTTGTGCTACTGTTTTATACGACTTCCATGTTGTGTCTAAAAGATTGCCTTGCTGTGAGGATGGACTTCTCAAAACTAGTTCGACACTTTGAACAATTTATGTACGTAAATGACATTTGGTTTCAAATATAGAATTAAGTATTGAGCTCGAATTAAAGGGGGAGGGAGGAGTCAGTGAATTTCCCCCTCCTGACTTTTTCCCCAACTTCTACATATCATGTTTATTCCTGATCAGCCAATAAAAATTCCTCCTCTCGTGATTGTCAATAATAATTGTAAAAATTAAGCAATTATTGTAATTCAACTTATCTGCCAACAATGTTTTGTGGATATATTTGTTATAATAAGGAACTCGAGAATTCTTTATTATTAGAAATATAAATTAGACAAGATGGTAATAGTTCAATATATAGTGCACAATGTTATTGTATATGAAATATCAGAAGTAAGTATAAAATTACAAAAAAAACACCTAAATATAATCAAATTTATTGACAAAACTTTCACCTATATCTACATTATCTGTATCGAACGCTGTATAGAATAATTATATTGAGTTTTGAAGATCATGACTATAAATAACGTCATGCACAATTTGTAACTCCTTGTTTGATAATAAATGTATTTTTTAACGTGAATATTAACAAAACATAATTTCTGTAAATAGATCATGTTGATGAGTACTCATAGCAGAGTAATCCTTGTCCATCCTTAATGCGCAATAAAAATGTTCCGTGAAGTCGGAACCTACAGTATGATTTTTCTCAGAATAGAAAGACTTTTGTCCTCGTGCTACAGTCTTGCATATTTATTATTTCGCGTTTTATCTTGGATAGAACGAAAGAACCGTTCCTTGATGACAGATTAGAATGCCATTGCCATTCCTTGAATGGACAGAAGGCACGCCTATACGATTCACCGATAAGTCGTTATATTTGCTGTTATTTTCACAAAAATATTTGTTGAATATATTCTTGCTACGTTGGAGGAATGGCGAGAAACCTGTGGTTATTGAAATGTAATCAGTAATACTTCAAAAAAATTTCTCGTTAGTGAATTATGATTGGTGTGCTCGTGGCTATTGATTTATAGTTCCAGAACATTTTTGTGCACACATTTCTTGTGCCAATTATTAGTCATTATTGTTCTAATTTGTATTTCGCGGTTCCTACCGTTTTAGCACATTTCCAATATTTTACTGATAGATTCCGCGGAGGAAACTGTTAAAACCATTTTTAAATGGAATGCATCATTTACTAACATATCAATAAGTTTAAGAGATACAAAGAGGTAGAAAACAATAGACCAAGACACGAAATTTAGCACGTATTTTGGTGTTCCAATGATTGAATATCCGCACATGTATTTCCGTACGATAAATCGAGATAAGATAACTGGATTTTCAACTGATTGTCAAATCTCTGCTTATCTATGCTGAAATTGAGCAACTTACTAGTCGGTGTAGTCGACCTGTAGTGTGGGGAATTAAGTTATCTCATTTACCTTGTTTGATTATTACAGTTAGTTTATTTCTTGCTATTGTGTGCGCTATGCCTACAAATACTGTAACACTGAATCGATGGGTCTGATTGACGGTTAGGTGGGGGATGAATGCTCTGAATCGGAGGAACCAGGACACCGAATCAATGAATTTAGACAGTGGAGGTTTCCTTGTTTTCTCTTTTACACAAAACCTGACGCGTTTTATTCCTTTATTTTTGATCAGAAATAATGTCTTATCGTCAAGAAATTTCTGTAATATTCCTCACCTTACCTATGAAAAACGACTTAATATCCCCCTTTTTCTAATATAATTTCTATTCTAGAATTGCTTGTGTGCTTCCGCTGTGTTCTGTTTTGAAAGTATTGGGACTAACTAAAGCAAGTTAGGTCAGCTCGTGACACTGACCAGTTCCTTTGGGTTCACTTCGGCGTGAAAAGTATCGTCTTAAATATGAATCATGAAAAAAAAAATATTAGTACCTTCCTTTTTTTTGGTGCTATTTTCGTAATTCGTTTTCCTTTAATTCTACTCAATAGAACACCATGGTTCATGTATATGATGTACTTTAACAGATTTGTACAAACTAATTCCTCTGGAAGCTTCGGATGTATTTTACGAAGTATGGAGACTCGTGGGAAGAACTGAAGCGAAGCGGTGAAACAGTTATATCTTATCAGCCCAGGCCTATCTCTTCCGCCGCTTGGCTCTCTTCTTGTCGGTATATCGCGATGACTTCCTCGTAAAACGCTAATATAAAATTGTAGATACTCCAGTTTGTGCATGAATAGAAAGTGAGTGACCCAGAAGACGAGGCACACAAAACTTCTATTTTCATTCGAAATGTTTTTAACTCACTTGATAATGGTACCAATGTGTACCGGAACGTCGTGAATTTTACAAGTTTTAAAGTGTTTCTATTGTTCTTATATATTGTATAATGTGATTAGTGGATCTTTGATGTATTTCCTCTAAGTATACTATAATAAATGTATGCTATAATAGGTCGATATTTATTAATTACATGTAAATCTATGAAGACGAAGATGGACTGTTCAGTTTATTCTGTTCTGCGTTGACTGGAAAGTTATTTTAAACTATAAACTTAACTTAGTAGATATTAACAGTTGATAGTTGTTACAATATTATGAATGTTTGGAAGTTTTTTTTCTATGTCAATTCTGAAAAAAATTACGGAACAATTCTTTTTTCCAGAAAAATATGCATAGTTGGATAAATGGTGAATGTTAATTAAACGCACTGTCTTATATTTAAAAAGAAAATTTCATTCTACAATAGATAAAAGATACTTTAATACTTGATATAAAAACTTTCATAAAAAGTATGCTGGTTAAGTTGAAATCGATAGCTTTTAGGAAATTTCGTGTATTTTGGATACAATTTATTTTCTTCGAGTACTCATTCAAAAGTTTGGATCCGATATGTCGTTTATGCCAAAAATGGATATAATTATTGTTTTAACGTATATCATTAATAATATTTTATCTCAAAATAAAGTTATTAAAGGTTATTACAGAAAAATGTATTTCTTGTTTACAAAGTTGTACATAGTAAAACAATGCTCCCTTAGGAAGAAACTTTTTTCTTTCGGGCAATTTTTTTCCCACGGTTTTTTCCACTTCGGAATAATCTTCCAACCCAGGCTGTTTATCAGTCAACGCAGGGCAGGATAGCTACATTTCGGTTATCTAGCTTTCAAGTGGGCCATCTTTCTATTCCAGTTGATTCCAGCGCAAATATTCTTCGGTACCAACGACGAACTGAATCTTCCACTAGAATCGATTATTAGTCCTAGTGGACAGATTGTTGTCAAATTGTGAGAATGTGTTATAATCTTGGCCAAGGTATTGGATACACAAGATGTAATTGTGGTAAAAATTTATCCCGTCGGATGTTGTTATATTATTGGCATGTTTTCTGACATTTCTAAATTTTTGTCTACGTCGGTATTAAACACTTCCATAATTTCGTAGAGTTAAGTGCTGGTATCATGTTCGTCATGGTTTAAACTTTTTTATTGTTACATGCTGTTACTATTTCTTCGTAAGTATTTATTGTTTTCTCGAAATATGTAAGAAAAGAATAATATATCTACTCCTTTGTCATTTCGTTTATTTGTAAATGCCGTGCAAGTATTCTAAATTCGTTTATAACACAGGTCTCCTACATCCATTCTCGTAACCGACCCGTGACGTTATCGTGACAGTTTGGGGAGGGAAAGTTAAATACATACAGCTTGAATGGTGAATATTCCTTTCCGTTATTTCTGTAAAGTGAATGTAATCGATTCCAATCATTTTGTCAAGTGATAATGCCACCTAGAAAATCATAGACTTAAGTCGCTTGTAAACCAATTTTGTCTCGAGTCATTTCAATTACAATATAAACCATGGGAATCACCTGAGTAATAAACATGATCGTGCATCGAGTCTAGAGTTGGATTTAATAGCCCGGTAACTTGAAATCGAAGTGACACTTTAGTCTACTACAATCTCCAAAATATGTTGAAGATGATAAACTCACGAATAAAGAGTGTCTAATTTATACCTGGGAAATAGTTTTCCATTTTTAATCAATGTCTGGAAAATTCTATTCAAAAACTATAGTTATCACTCATTATTTCCTATTATTATTGTATTCAATTACCCGGATTAATATGCCCCCTATTCAGCGTAGATAACGCTTAGCGAAACATGTTTTCGCTCCCTTCGTGTTCGATTCCTGCTCGACTGAACTGGGTGAGATTTTCAGCATGGGTTTCCCTCACGTACTCCAGGCCAATTTTTGTTCAGTGGCAACTCAACATGTCTTCTTACCAATTCCTTCGCGTTGAGGTGGGGAGCAGGCCTGAAGACCTGAACCTCGCCACATCATAGAAGACGACATGAAATAAGTAAATAAATAAATACTTCCAATTATAAATACAAAATAAAAACTATATACTCCTTGAAAGCACAGCAACCATCAAACTTTAAATTAGGATATTTTTTACATCTATAATAATCACAGACTTAACTTGAGAAACCCTAATTTAACTTATACATTGTTTATATTACTCCTTCCCGTTTGATTTACGCTAACCCCTCTAGTTTAATGAATCGCGTTTTAAAAATTATTTTGAACATATTTAATTACTTATGATAATTATCAAATATATGTAAATTGTATGAATAAAGGTTAATTTTGTGATGTGTATATTAAAAATATTCTCTTGAAATTAGCGACCATTTGAAACATATTTTTCAATTTAATTCAAACTATTTTCCATGAAACTCGTTGTCGTGCGAGTACGTTGTCGACGCGTGTTTCCCACGCTTATTAGGAAGAGCGGGGAGAATCCTTCGCACACAATGGCGTTTAACGCTGCAGTGGAGGACAATGTTCAACGACAAGCGCTTCGCTGCTGAACAATGCCGACAGGTTCCGTCTCAAGGGAAGTCTTCAACCATTACGTGGCTCTTCTGAAGCCTGCTTGTATTACCTACCAAACTCAATTGCTCATCGGATTCCCGTGGAATAGAGACCTTAATTTAAGAGAGAACTGTCAGCTGTGTCCACACTGACGAGCACGTAATTTCGTAACAGCTATATTTACTACAAATTCTCATAGCCCCTTAAGCGCAAGCTGTTACTCGATGCTCGCCTCTTATTGGCGGAGAGAAAAGGAGGGAGACCCGACACAATCATTGACCAACTACAGCTGATTGACACCACTATGCGAAACAGCGCGGAGTCTTTTTTGGAAGTATGAAAAATGGCTGAGGTCTCTTCCGTAGAGATAGTGGAAAAGGGGAGGAAGCATATGGAGGAAGGACGTGTACCTGGTTATATACTATTGACTTCACATAGTTCTAGTGCTAGGGCAGTGACACATGTGTATATGGAAGGTAGATTATGAACTAATTGGCCAACGAATGTTCGCAAAGTATATCAGAATATTACTTGTGATAACTTTCGGTCAGGAGTAAATGGCGACGAGTCGGAATCGAACCCGGGACTCCTACTTTGATCGCAGGGGTGTTAACCACTACACCCGTTCGCCTTCCACAACTGTACACCATTTCCACCCAGGCCTAGTGTAGTGGTTAACACCCCTGCGATCAAAGCAGGAGTCCCGGGTTCGATTCCCGGCTCGTCGCCATTTACTCCTGACCAAAAGTTATAACATATCTTCTCCAGGTGTTGGGTACACGGAAGAAATATGTACGGAATATTACTTGTTTGATTATTAACAAGTAACTCAGGACGAGAAATGCCTTCTTTTCTAATGAAGGTGGAATTTCAAGGGAATTAATTCTAATTCAGTGTATAATAAAACAATCAAACAACCTAAAAGTTTATGAGATACACTTATGCGATTTGATTTCGAAACGAGATTTATGGTATCCCTGTTTTTAAGATACTTTTTTATGTTTAGAAAAACATTATATTCCTTTGCTGTATCCTTGTAAGTTGTGTTCAGGAAAACCATTTGAGTTGACATTTGTGGGACAATTTGAGTCTACTTGACTCAGCAACTCCAAAATTACATGATATTTTATCACTATCCTTAGTCTACATTGTCACGGACATGAAAAAATAGTATTGTAGCTCTTCATATGTAGAGTAACACTTCCAGTCACTGAAATATATATTTGTTGACAATATAAATTGAAAATAAAATTCAACGTAAATGCAATATTATGTGTTGTGCTCGACCATATTCTGTCATAACGAACTTAACTTAGTAATGAACATTCTTAAAACATTTTTCTTATAAATTTCCATTTTGTATGTATTGTTTTGTTATTGATGAGGAGATTTATAATCAAGATTTTTATTTCGATCTGTAAATAAAGATATGTTGAGAGGCGAAAACGAGGGTCAGATATGAACGAGAATCTTCGTATGGTGGTTTTACGTATAATTTTTAATTAGCTCAATTCGTTGGAACTAGTTAGTTACATGATTGAACTTTTTTTGCTAAGTGAAGACAAAACAGTTTTAAAACTTCTGTAGTTAATTTAGTGAAACGTCTTGTTATTTTCGAGAAATATGCTCTCAACAGAAACGTTTCAACGTAGTGTACAAAACTGCTTCAGTCGTAGTTGCATTCTAAAGAGTGAGAGAAAATTACATTACATCCTAGATGCGAATGATAAATAAATGATGAGATGTAAATGAATAGGGCGTGAAATACCTGTCACATTGCCATGTGCGACTCGTAAGTGCTGTAACACGTGTGAATCGTGTGGCTCAATAAACCCCCGGAAAGTAGCGCACGTGCATCGAAGTATTCTTAGCTCAACACTCGTATGGTAGCTGCCTCTCCGTCCATTTAGAGAGTTACTGATTGAATCCATTCCTCCTGCCATATCTCTTGACTTACTTCTCTAGAGTTCTCTTACCACCTCCTCCTTAAACTGTCAAGATTTTTTTCGAAGTGCGAAAAGTTTCCACTAAAGAGTCGTATTATTTTGTCACATATATTTGGCAATGTCCATATTTATTGATATGGAATCGATATAACATTCCGTATGAAATCGATTGTAAATTTCACATTTGATACAAAGAAAGCAGTTCATAGTAAAAGAAAGATTACAACTCTCATTGGCGGTTTTTAAATATATTCAAACAATGTGACATGTAATTATTTTGAGAAGATATTTTTTGTCACGTATTCGGACGGGTTTTGATAGTACTCTTGTTTTAGGCTTAGTGTTTTATTGAACAATGAGAAAATGATAGTTTGAAGTTACTAGAAGATGAAAAAGCTATAGAATGGCGATAAAGAGGAGAAAAACTGAAATGGATATATGTAGAGCTATAAAGATATAAAGTATTTAGTGTTTAACAGTTGGTAGTGTGAGTAGTTTCTGGTGGTAGAATTTAACCATATACTTTAGTCTGATGATGGTGCGCCATTTTGTGTGAAATGTGTTAGGTCCCCATGGAGATATGTAAACATGTGGCTGGGTAAACCAATTTATATTTTTTCTTCTTCTTCATTGAGGTATGTAATTGATTTGTTGATGCTGATGAAATTATGATATAGAATGTATGATCATTATATGTATCCATGTTTTGTTGTATAACCCTGATGACTAAAATAAATAGTCGAAACGCTGGCGAAATGACATAATTTTGTTATTTATTTGTTGGCCTAAACGCAAGAATATCAATCCCCAATAAAGGTTATGTTTCCACTGAGCTGTATCGTTTTTATTTTTCCATGTAATGTCGTTTGTAGACGGACCTGGTAGCTCAGTTGTTTTGAGGAGGTTGTCTCTTCTGAAACCTAAGGTCCTGGGTTCAGATATGGGTGTTTTTGTCTAGTATTGAATTCGTGGAAGGCAACGGAAAATCACTATGAGGTGCATCTAAGCATTACAATGACTCCCATCCCCCAATATCCCCTAGAATAGCCAACTCAGAGGTGCGTCGCAAGATGGTTCAAACTAGTTCGTTGTGTTTGTGTTCTAATTATTTAATGTTTAATATTAATAGAAAAGTACTTCAAAAATTCATTTTCAGTAAGAATATTTTTTAAGCAGTTCAAGTTAGGTAAAGGTAAGTTATTTTAAACCTTACGCGAGGGAAAATTTTTGTTGCGAGTCATAAGGCTGGTTTACATTTTGTTTTGCATCGTCATGCATAATAGAAATCAAACTGTTTGTTAACTTAACTAAAACAAGAACTCTCGCACATGTAACTTCAGAAAAAATATCGCGTTGTAATTAATTTCATATTGACAAAGGTTTCGAAATACAAACACTCATACTTTGGTTAATGGTGTTATATTTGTGTTTTCATTAACCTCAAATAAAAATTAGTTGTCAAAACCGAAACAGTGTACTTCGAAAACGTTAAGCTGGTTCGGTTTTGACACTTCTCTTTAATGAAATGAGTAAAAATAAGGAAGGAAAAAAAGTTTCTTAGAAATATTACTTACCAACATTATTGAACAACATTTTCTGTAGATTTCAGTGGGAATTAATGATGGAATTTTGTGCAAAAATTGAGAATTTGACGCGAGGGAAATCGCGGGTACATATTTCTCATAGCTAGTGATGCGTGTCTTAAAATTTGCCCTGAATGATTTGCTCTATGTGTAATAAACTGTCCTGTACACTTGTGTCCATGTTCTCGCGTGGATCCGGTGGCGTGTTCCCATCACTACCCTCGCTCTTCAGGCGCCATTCTGTCTCCCGCTGCCGCCGTCACCGTCTCTTCTCCCTTCTTCCCTTCGCTTCGCTTCGCTTCTTGACTGCATTCCTTTCATCCACGCGCTGCTCGTCCTTTCTCTCTCGATCACGACCCACGCAACCCCTTCTGCCGCCACAGGTCCTTCTCTCTCCTCTCTCACACACTGGCGCTCCCCTCCAATCAGCTCACGACCGTCCCTGCCTCTCCGTGTGCGCGCGCGTCTCCTGCTTGCACGCCCTGCGCGGCCCGGGCGCACCGCCGCCACCGCCGTCGAAGCGACTGACGCCAAGCGTATTTGAGTTCGCTGAGCGAGCGCTCGCCTGCTGCGGTCGGTGGAGGTTCGCCTCGGTGACGCTTGTTTGTTCTTCATCCCTTGCAGACGGAGCCCACTCGTCGCCGTCGGACGACGACGAGGAGATCGAGTTCTACGACGCCGAAGAGGACGAAGGACCTGGCGGCGCGGGGGGTGGCCGTGCCGGCGATGAGCCAGACAATTTCATATTGAAAATCCCCGTAGGACCTCGGCGCACATCGTCTGCCGGCTCACTGGGGTCGCAAGCGTCGGAGCGTGGCAGCGGCGGTGCCGGAGGAGGCGGCGGCGGCGGTCTGGGTGGCGGGGGCGGCGGCGGGCGCGGTCCCCGCGGCTCGCGAGGCGTTGGGAGCGGCGGCGGGGGCGGGGGTAGTGAGGCCGGCGACGAGGCGTCCGGCTCGTCGAGCGAAGTGGACGACGCGACGGAGACGAAGGTGAGTGAGTGAGTGAGTGAGTGAGTGAGGGGCGGGTGACAGCTCGAACAGATGGGTGCTTCAAACGTCGATTACTACCAAATTCTGGGATTATGTCTCTTCATCGATTCTAGAATGACAATTCGAAAAAAGGTAATGGGTTCCAGATTGGAGATGGGTTAAAAATCATTGATTTGAACTCGTCTCAAGTAAAATCAAATACTTAAGGAAAGTTACGATATTTTCCCTGATACTATGCTGTATCAGGGAAATAAATGGGGTGAGTGGCACGGGGTCATTTCCCTCCTGCTCTCCCCTCATCCCAACACGTGCGTCAACAAGTAGTGTGTTATAGTAAGGGTTTTGTTGAATATATACCACGCAAAAAGGACTGAACTGAAGAGAAGTGAAAACGGGAGCTTTTCTGAATCCGAGAATGGCTCTGCGATGTGCACTATCTACGTTTGCGTGAGAAGGATAGAGGATATCCTGCCACCGTCACGCGACTCGACAGATGGAAGCCACGCGTCGTGCCTTGGGCCTCGGCTGTGGATGGCTGCGCCACCGCGAGGGAATGAAGTTCAAGCGCAGGGCTGATTGAGTCTGGCGGGGTGCGAGGCGAGGTGGGCTCACAGCACTGCGGCCTTGCCTCCCCACTCACCCCTCTCGTGATGACGCTCCACGGCGCGCAACATGGCTCCCCACGCGTGTGCGCCTCCGCTCTCCCCCCTCTCCCTCCCGCTCACCGATCAGCGGTCGGTGAGAGAAGGATAGCGATGCTCGTTTCAGTGGGTAGGAGAAGCGCCGGCTGAGATGAGTGCTTGGTGGTGTTGAAGAGACTGTTGGTAAAGGTTATTGACGGAATGAGGACGTTTAAGTGGCCGTTCGGCTTTGCGAGTAATACTTCTCCATCCGATGAAGCAGTAAGTGCTAGTTTGTGTTCGAGTGAGTGGTTTGTTTTGCAGTTGTCATCGCCACAGGAGGATATTTGTGATTTTTTTTGTGTGCTTTATTTGTCAAACGTAATTTCGCGAGTGCTTCGTTATAGTGAATTTTCTCGTGTGGTGAAGAACAATCGTCACAGGTTTTACCTGCCGCGAAACTACAAGTTTTTACCCTTTGCTGTGCAATGAATTCCTATAAATGTCAGATTCACCCATCCATCATATCAATTGGAAAACATGAATTGAATTGGTTTTATTTTCTTTAATACAATTCTGGAGAGATAGAAAAAAAAAAAACATCTGTTTTTAGGAATATTCGTGGAATTTTTTAAGACAGTGTGTTTAAAGTTTGGTGTGATGTAACTGTCAAAATTTGAGTCCTGGAATTGGGGTTTACCGCTGAACCGAAATTAATAGAATAGAATTATAAAGTAACACTTACCTTTTAATAGTTATCTATTCGATTGATACAAAATATAATTTCTTTTTCAATAATATCAGCGTAATGTAATAGGCGTTTATATTATTTTAATTTTTGAAATGTTAAATTTCTTCCAATTTAGAAAAACCTTAAGAGAGTTTTAAGTCCTGGAATTTTCTTTTCTTCTAAGTATATTAACCTTTATTTATCGTTTGATATAAATTAAAATTTATTTTCATTATAAATTAAAATTTTAGTAATGTAGCTGAAGATTTTCCTGTAATGTAGCTGTAGATTTTAAGTATGTCTAAAATGATGAAATATCTGTTTTGAATGGAATATCGGAAAATAGAATGTGGTTAGTGTTAATGTTCTTTTTTGCAATTATGATATAATTATTCACTTTATTCAAAGGAATGTTTAACTTAAAGAAGAAATTGTTTTACTTGAGTAAATAGAAATAATAAACATTCCCATTCTTATGTAGATTAGGTATTTTAATAGAATAAGTCTTCAAATATGAAAAATATATTTCTCTAAAAATCCGTTGTGATTAATTTCTTTGATTTTGTGTGTTGCAGGTCCTTGTCATTAGCTCACCTGCACCGCCACGAGATGCTGAACCCCCATCTCCTGTGCCCAGTGGCGGTGCAGATGAGCGCTTGGAGGCGAATGGAGAAGGGACTCCACGGAGAAAGAGACGCACGAAGGTTCCAGATAAACCCGCGTATCAACTTAGCCTCTGGAGTATCATGAAGAACTGTATTGGCAAGGAGCTCTCCAAGATTCCCATGCCAGTGAGATAATTGTGGATTGACTTGCCTCAATCATTTTTTTTTTTAGCATGTTTCTTAATTTTTGCATTTGTCCCTTAAAGTTTTCTCATTGCTTTTTATTATAATGATGTATCTTGTGTGTACTTGGGGGTGGTTTAAACAATATTCCAATTTTAAACTCTTGATATTTATTATCCTAAACTATCAAAAATTAGTCAACATCTACAATCTTAAACTTAAACCATCATTATATTAATCGTTCTTAAAAATAATTAATCATTGATGAACTTCAGATAATCCCAATCCTTTTGTCATTCTGATCACAGTTTCTTTATTTGATTCTTGAATATTTAAGCATTTGTGTCATTAAATATCTTGCTGAATCAGCAATAATTCCACTATTGTTTTCTTCAGGGGGACAGCATAATGGAGAGATAAATTTCCCTGTAATTCATTTAATTTACCAAATGTTATTGTATGATGAATTAAGACACAATGTATTAAGATAGATAAAATTTCATTCTTTTGAAAAGTCATTATTTTTGTCTGTCATGAGCAATTATTCTACTATGTATTCTTCTGTTAATCTTCTAAACTATTCTAGTAATCCTTTGAAACCAAAAACAGAATTTTTGTATTGTTGAATGTTATCTTAGAAGAATAATTTGTGTTCTGTCCCTGGTATGTACTTGATGTAAATGGAATGTAGTTTCCAGAAACTTGTTAATTAGATGCTTTTTCATTTCCAGGTAAATTTCTCTGAGCCATTGTCTATGCTGCAACGACTCACTGAAGATTTTGAATATGCCGAGATCTTAGACAAAGCTGCAAAATGCAGTGATACTTGTGAACAATTAGCATATATTGCTGCCTTCACAGTGTCCAGTTATGCTACCACCAGCAATAGAACTGGTAAACCCTTTAATCCTCTACTAGGTGAAACGTGAGTATTAAATTTAAACATATTTCAGTAATTTTTTTCTTGTAATTTTTTTCATTCTTTTGTGCAATATGTCTAGAATTACATGTGAACACTTATATTGTTTACTTGGTGATCTTACTTGACCCTTGGGTTTTGAGTTTGGGTTACAGTTATTTTCAATCAGTATTGTAGTTTCAAACAAGGAGGTATTGTTATTTCCCTAGTTTTTATCACAAGATATGTAGAGCAAATAGGTTTATTTCTTTGTTCATATGGTACAATGTGTTGAAGCTCTAAAGATTACCAAAAAAAATTACATTGAACATATTCACACAAAATGTCTGTTATTAAATTATGTTTTGTCATAAATATTTTTTGTCCATTACGAAAAGTAATATCTTTACTAAGTTTGTTAGTTTCTCTGATGACGTACTTCTTATGCCATAAATATGTCATATCAGTAAGACATTTTCCCTAGCAAACATTTTGTGTCGATAAGAGATCTATGATTCAAATCATCTGGTGAGTCAGATACATTGAAAGTTTTATTGAATTTCTTAGTAGCCTTGGGAATACTTTAATTCTTGTGGTACTATTGAGAGAAACAGAACCAATAATGATGGTAGGAAGGGAAAAATGAAATGTCACTTTTAAAATAATTTAGAAATAAAACCATTCTGGCTTTAAGAAGTTGGATTCATTTCAAGAAGATTCAAAGTTTTGTAGCTATTTGAGAGTTAAATGCCAAAGACTGGTTAAAAATTCTTTTTAGTGTGATAATAGTTTTTGTTGAGTTATAGTGCAATTGCCAAAGTAAGTCTCCAAGAATGTATTACCCAATGATATTATGAATCTTGTTGATAAAATCCAGAAATATTGTTAATACACAGTTGTTAAATTTGTCTGCCAGTATTGGTCTATCTTTGTATGTATATTTAACTGAAATCTAATAACTTATAATTATTATGAGAGATTTGAATATTAACTACAGAAATTTAGTGATAACCTCTTTCTTTCTACAATAATTCCTGGTTGTTTCAAGTAGCAAATTGGCCCATGAAACAAAATATTATTGCTTTTCTTTTCAGATATGAATGTGATCGGACTGAGGATTTGGGTTGGCGTGCTATAAATGAACAGGTCTCGCATCACCCTCCTATGGTTGCTCAGTTTTGTGAAGGTCGTAACTGGCGTTGCTGGCAAGAGTTCACCATGGCTTCCAAATTCCGTGGCAAATACCTGCAGGTGGGTACAGCACTGAATTTATGGTATGGTATAACCTCTTATTGTCATTTATTTATTTTATGCCTTTTGGCGAGGTTCAGGCCATGAGGCCTGCTCTACTACTTAACCGTTGGACTTGGGGAGGAGAGATGTAGGGTTATGGATTATTTATTATTATTATTTTTATATTATTATTATTAACTTACAGGCAACAGTAATACATACTGAAATTGTTCAAATCTTACAATTGATAATACTGATATTGTTATATCTACAATGTATCCAACAGTTCGGAAAAGTATAAAATTAAAATATGTTGTTGACAATGTACATATTAAATTGTATTTTGTTTATTTACTTCAATTGTGTGTGGGGAATTATTTCATGGGATATCACCAGATGTAGTGAAAGTATTTTAAAAAATTGTAATGATCTTCCTGTGCGTTCATTTTAGCAGTCAGCACTAGACATATCCTCAAATTAGATGAACTTCATCATTAATGTATTATTATTGGATTTTTAACTTCTGCAAAGATACTAACATGCATGTTCTGGGTTGTCTGGGACATACAGCATTTCAGTTGACAGAACTACCTATAAGACAGTAGTACTTGAAGCAACTCATACATACTCTTTTCCTACTACCCTAGAATTCAAGAATTAAATATATTTTATGTGGGTTCATTCAACATACTTCTATATTATTTTGCTGCTTGCTTTTCATGTTTTTTTTTTGCGTTGAACCTCTGTAAGTAAATGAGTAATACCCTTCCTTCCTTTAACATTGCTGAAAAGTTTATTTATTTTTAAGAGGAAATGGGCTATTTACACATATGCTTGTAATATTATTATTCATAATTTTGTAGTGATATTGTACTTCAGTATTTTCTTCTGCACTATAGAGCCTTAAAAACTACTTTTTAAGATATATGTGTGCTATAACTTTGAATGTAGCTAACATCTGCTTTAATCTGTTACCTTGCCCATTCTGAACAATGCACTATCTTGTTAACCTATTGCAATGTGAATATTTTCTCGCGTTCATTAGCGATATGGTGGAATCTTGCTTAACGACTGTAATTGGTCCTGGATCTTCCTCATAATGCCTTAATACATAACACTTAATAAGCAAAAAAGGTTTTACCCTGGGAATTTATGGGAAATTGGATAGTGCGCTCTATATGAAAAAATTCTTAAATCTAAAATGACACATTTTATTGTCTACAGTTATGCAACACAATACTTTTTTTTACAAGTAAGTTGTCTAGATATGTTAATTTTTATGTGCACTGAAGAAATTCGGCAGAAATGGCACACGTTATCATTATATAAATTGGTATCGCACCTTGTTTCTATCCTATTAGAGTGATTAGAGGTTTTCGATGTAATATGCAACTTATTCCTGTTCGTTCTGCTCCATTACTATACTGTTCCTTTTCTGAGGCAGTTTTCCCCTCCTCTGATAAAATCTGGCTGTGATAAATAAGGCAGTTCCATTATCTGTAAAGGGCTTATGCTCATTCATGTCTTTGCTGTTGATCGCTAACCCCATAATCAAGTTCAGAGACAAAATTTCATCTATTTCAACTGCTTTTTCACACGCTGTACCTGTGGAATGAGTTCATCAATGTCATCTGGCTGAAGAAAAATTTAACTGTTCTGACTTGTATTTTTGTCACTCATTCTGTGAAACATTGAGCAAGTAATTTTTTGCAAATTTTGTTTTGCTCATAATGCTAGTAACTCGGTGTGTGAGGTGCTTGTTAAGCAAGGATTGACTGTATTTCCATTTAGTATTGTTGTATTTTAAGTATTGCACATTTATTTATTGTTGATTTTATAAGTTGATGAAATTGGATTGTATTTTCACTCTTGAACTTGGTGTAGGTGATTCCCTTGGGTACTGCTCATCTGGAGTTCAATGGCTCTCCTAATCACTATACATGGAGGAAAGTCACCACCACAGTTCATAACATCATTGTTGGCAAGTTGTGGGTGGACCAGCATGGAGATATGGACATAGTGGAGCACAAAACAGGAATCAAATGCCATCTCAAGTACATCCCCTATAGCTACTTTACACGTGATGTGCAGAGGAAGGTAAATATTCCAATTTTTTATGATAATATGTTTAGAGTGTAAGGAAAATATGACTCTGGTAATACTTTTGTTAATTTGAAAATCAAATGCATTTCATGATAGCGAGTGTTTTCCTATTAGAATTAATCAAACCGTATGCAAAATTTTGAATTCTACCTTGTAGTTCAAAAAAAGAACATTTCATAGAACTGGACAAATAACATATGTGTCTGTCTACCAAACCTTTTCTAATATAAGTTAATTGTCTATAAGAGTCATGTCTATGTTTGGTTTTTGTCATTATTGATGGTATGTAATGAGAATAAAGGAGTGTCCAGTTCTTTTTTTTTTCATTTTTAGTATAAAAAATACACATTTTTCTAAATTTTCTTATGTTATGATCATGTACCTGCCAAATACCTGTGGTCAATAAATATTATATAAATTTAATTCAAATCATGATACATTTTGTAATTTATTTTGTCAAAATGTCATAGTAAAATATTACAATATCAAGTTTCACGTAAAAAAATACATTTCTCCTAAGCACTTCAAAGGCTTCCTGCATCACAAAACTTCAATCAACAATTCATGTTATTTGACATGCATCATATCACAGAAAATGCTATAGCTATCTAGCAGAGGCAGATAAATCAAATAATTTTTCAAAATGTAGCCAATGAATGGCAGTCTCAATGGTAAAAACATAAGGTATTTCATGGCCAATGCAACATCACTAAAATTAATCAAACTTCAAATCGTGAGTGTCACTTTCTTGCTAAGATGGGCACACTCACTGGCACTTGTGATGTATACAACAAGTTTAGAAAAATATAAATAATAGTAACAAATACATCTGTTACAGACACTCTACTAATGTGCACATTATTTATAACACTGTAATTGTAAATGAAGTCATTATTGTAATGACAATTTAAATCTTCCCTCTATTTACATGAATGTGAAGAGGAGGTGTTCTTCTTGCAAAATTTTATTTTGTTGCATTTTTATTAATAAGGTCTTAAATGGATCATGAAACATCAAAGAGTTTGAAACAAGGGTTTAGTCATTATTTTCGTTGATTTTAAAAAAGTGTATGACAGTATCCATTGAGAGTCTCTATTCAAAATCCTTAAAGAATATGGTTTACACCGGAAATTGGTTAACCTCAGTTATCACCCTTGTGAATACTAAATCAAAAGTTAAGTTTAGAGGTGCATTGTCTGAACCGTTTGAAATCCGAACTGGACTTTGACAGGGGGATGGACTATCCCCATTACTATTCAACTGTGTACTAGATAAAAGTCATGTGAGAATGGAATAAGATATGTCCAGTAAACATTAAGATCATCAAAATATCAAACTTAATTGCCTACCATTTGTGGATTACCTTGCACTACTTGCAAAAACTGTGGAAGAAGCTAAATTTCAAATGGAAGAATTGGAAAAAGTAGCAGCGAAAGTTGGATTACAAATATCATTTGAAAAAACTGAAATGATGCCAACTTTTCCAGTTGAAACACCAACCATACAATTGAGTAATGATAAACGAATTAAGATCGTAAATACGTTTAAATATCTTGGAGAAATCATAACAAAAGAGAGAGCTTTAATGTAAAACAGAACAAGTAAATTGAAGCAAGCACAACATATTACTTGGCCAACATACAAGAAGAAATTTCTCTTGATAAATGCCAAATTTAAACACTACTCTTCCGCTGTTAAACCTGAAGCAAACTATGCTAGTGAAACGCTTTTTAAGTTAAATACTAAATCTACAGCAGGTAAATTACGGAAGATAGACAGGAGAATCATCAGCTCAATCATCAACCAAAAACACCAAATAGACGGACAATGGAGATTATTGCCTAATAAATTAGTATACCAGGAAAGTGAGTCAATAGTAGATACAATGCGAAAAAGGAGAATTGTCTTCTTCTGCCATATAACATGATTGTCAGAAGATAGAATCCTAAAACAACTATTCAACTACTTTTGGAAAAATAAAACAAAAAATAACTGGTTTAATGAGATTCTGAAAGATTTAGAAGAATTAAATATAACAATGCAACAAATTGAAAATAGAGAAGAAAAGATGATGTTGAGAAACAAAAATCTACAACCTACACAAAAAATATATGAATGAAAACAATACACCATAACTGATGAACAAAGGGCAATAAAATTGGAAAGAATGAAGCAGTTTTGGAAGCAGAAACAGAAGGGAAAAAATGGAAGCAGAAACAGAAGGAAAAGAATCAAGTCACTAATAAAAGCTAATTAAAACTTTGTAGTATTACAATTTGTATTTGGTCTGATTTAAGTGCTCTGATTTAAATGTGGGTGTAAACTATGTAAATAAAATTAATATTAATAATAAATGAAGTTGTTGAGAATATCTGCAGTATTGAAAATTTGTTTATTTTTGATAATAGTTACATGGAATTAGGATGAAAATATCATCTACAAATGTTTAGTGGAAGTTTATTCTATATTTTGCCTTCTAGGTGAAGGGATGTGTGATGGACCAAGATGGAAATGTGAAGTGGGTTGTGAATGGTACCTGGGACAACCGAATTGAAATTGCTCCTGTTATTAGTGCATCTGGTAGTCCGGAGAACCCTGTGTTCAAGACTGGACCATACACATTAGTGTGGAAGAGACGTTACCCTCTGTGAGTTTTATTATTTACTTTCCACTCTTAACACGTCTTGGATGTTCTTATCTATTTATTGAAAATTTTCTTCAGTATTTTCTCTGTCTTTCAAGAATAGTTGGACATTATTGCAGGTTATATTAGTATTTTTTTAAGCATATTACACCGAAATACTGAAACTGAAATCTATTCTTAATAAGTATGGCTTGAAAACACCATTTTTTCACATATTATTCATCTATGTAATTGGTATTGATTATTAAGTCACTTTGGTGTTGTGAAAAATGTATTATTGCATTTTTTTTTGTTTTGTATATAACACACTAACATACCTGAAATGAAGTTTCTTTTTGTAAATAGGAATGTAAAGATCGTTTACTGTAAAACTTCATAAAAACATGTTTACATTTGTCGTAAGACACATATGAGTATTAGTGGTTTTTCAATAGTTGGTTGAGTCTTTGTTTGGAATTTATTAAGTTGAGATCACTAAATAATTTAATAATATTGGGGGATTGCTTTTTTTAAATACCAGGTGTACAAGTATGAAATGTGGATTTTCTCCCCAAAAAACACGTTAACATTTGGAAGAATAATAAAAAGTGGTTTATTCAAAATATGCTCCATTGCTAGTACTGTAATTACCCGAATATGATCCCTCCAAAAAAATCACCCAAAAATCCTGGTGGGGACTATATTAGGAGTTCAGGACGGGGAAGCTGCTAATTCAAAGTTACATGGGTGATAACGAGTTAAGCGAATACAAGCCGCATACGTAAAGTAACACAAAGAACATCGATCGATGATGGCGGGATTTGACGCTCATTCGAAATAGAAACCGAACTGGTCCACGTTGTCTAGGAATGGCCGATTGCCATCGCTGTGCCAACCATGACACACGATTTTTTCGAAAGATGGGGATCTTCTTCAAAACAACGAAAGTTGGGCAATCAAAGATGCTTCGATGCTAACATCAAACTGTGAGTTCTAAATAATGCTCAGAAACACAGAAATAAAGCAGCAGAATGAGAATTCGAAGTAGAGCCAAAGTCCATGTGGATCTGGCGATGTCAAGAGAAGTTGAACAGCATCAGTAAGCTTTTCAAGTACTTTTGATTACACTTACCAGAGCCAAACATTTTACATGGAATTTTGAATGAGCATTTCCCTTCAAAAAGACATTTTAGAAAATTGATTTTATTCAACTTCATTTTTTTCTTCTAAATTTTGCTGCCTAAAATAAGTGGGGGGCGGGGGGGACTATATTTGGGTAAATACGGTAACACATTTTTCCCATCTCTCGGGTAATTTGTGGATACCACGCGAGAAAATCTTCCCCTTTTGCCGCAAACTATTCATCAATCCATTTTTTCACATCATCAAACGATCCAAAGCGCTTCTCAGTGAGTGCATACAATGCAAACAAGCAGTACTCAGAAGGAGCCAAGACTGGTGAGTATGCCGCATAGGGTAGCACTCCCATTTTAGTGTCACAAACCTGTTTTGCAGTATGTGATGGAGCATTGCCATGGAGAAAAATGACCTTGTGTTGCCTTTTTCAATATTCTGGTCGTTCTGCGAGTAGTGAACGGTTCAAATTGCTCAATTGTTGTTGGTAGCATTTCACCAGGCTGTAACAGCTCATAATAGACTACACCTTTTTGGTCCCACCAAACACAGAGCGTAGTTTTTTTGCCAAAGTGATTCAGTCTTGCGGTTGATGTGGATGGTGTGCCTGGATTTACCCATGTTATTCTGTGCTTGGGATTCTCAAAATATATCCACTTTTCATCCCCAGTAACGATGTGATGTAAAAACTTTCTTTTGTAACGTTTGTGCAAAATTTCTGATGTGGTTTTGCGCCTTTCCGTCTGACTCTCGTTCAGCTGATGTGATATCCATCTGCTGACCTTCTGAATCTTTTCCATCTCTCGTAGGTGATTGGAAACAGCTTGTTGACTAACATTCAATTGCTCTGTGAGTTGTTTTTGTGTTTGTGAATTGTCTTTGTCCAACAATGCTTGCAATTCCACATCTTCGTATTTTTTTCGCAGTTTTCCATGTTCCTTGTCTGCAACATAAAAAATCACCACTTCTGAAATGCTGAAACCATCGTTCACACGCATCTTGCGATGGAGCATGTTCACCATAAGCTTCTCGAAGTAACCAGTATGATTCAGCAGCAGTTTTTTGAAATGAAAACAAAAAATGAATGCTATCCGCGAATGCTCTTTATTTGGCACAAATTTCGACATATTGAAAAAAGCAAAACAATACTATTCAAACACTTCTTCAACTTATCACTTGTGTGCATTGACTCTTGTTAATGGCACAACAAAATGGCATATACATCAAATTTGTATACTTGTCACTGCATTGGCGCACCATCTGTTGTCTCAAATCCGCACTTCATACTTGTGCGGATTAAGTAAAAATCCAATATGTGTATATATAATCTTAAATTATTGAGTGTCCATTAACCCTGAAGTCTTTTTGGAAATTTTATGTGCCACTGCACATTAACATCCTGACCTGGGTTTTTCTCTGATTTTCCTCCAGGTAGTGGCATATTTTCCATAGGTGGGAATGTCGTTTAAAACTTGGTTATTATTAATCACGAATTTTCACTGTGCATTATATCTATGATTCATTGTGGAATAATAAATGGATAACTATGTATTTTATTAAATATTTTTTAAATATAAGTTTTAAATCCGCCATTGCTTTTGGGCCCTTGATCGGAATTGATGGAATGGTCCCTTGCTTGTTTCTGAAGAGTAATTTAGTTTGTTATCCCCCACATGGTCATACGCAGTTTGCAACAGCTTTTTGACAATAAAGTTTATGTATATTTTTATTTAACAATATATTTGAATTTAATGATAAATTGTTGAAAGGGCTCTAATGACCTTGACGTTGATAAGCCCTAAAGCCCCACCTAAAAAAAATGTTGAAAATGAGAAATAATTAAGTTCATTGTTGAATATATTTCAAAATTGTCTGTATTAACAATACTTCATCGCTTTGTCTTAAAATATTAGTGCACAAAGCAGGTACAGGTGCTTTAAAGTTTTAAGTAAAGCCAGTGAAATGTTGTTTTTGTTATTCATATTATTATTTTTATTTTGTAACTTTTAGTGAAACTTATTTATATATTATAAAACAAATATATTTGTCTAGGGAAGAAGCTGAGAAGTACTATAACTTCACGGAGCTAGCGTGCCAGCTGAATGAACCTGAAGAAGGGATCGCTCCTACTGACTCTCGTCATCGGCCTGACCAGCGGCTTATGGAGAACGGACATTGGGATGAAGCTAATGCTGAGAAGCTGCGGCTAGAAGAGAAGCAGCGATCAGTACGAAGGCGGAGAGAAGCAGATGCGGAACGGGCAGCTTCTGAAGGTATTTCTAAATTGTTTATGCTCTATATTTACATTGGTGCACAATTCTATAAAATAATGTCCTCCACAAACAATAAATTTCATTAAAATAAATTATTAATTGCGGGTGTCTGCCCCAATCACTCGATTAGCAGTATTTGCGTAGGATGCGTTTCAGAAACCCATACCTACTTCTTTATTGATTGATAAATACATTGGTGATCCTCTTGCGGTAAGAGGATGTACGAATTTTGAAATAAAATGTTTCAAAATATTATTTTATAAAACTTTAGGAGACATTAAATTGAGACATTGAAATATAGTGTCTGCTCATTTTTTGGATGAAAAATATGATCTTGATATGAAGCTATCACTAAACTATTTATTCCTTATAATCATAGTTTTAAGAGTATTTTCCACTGAACTGAAAAGTAGTGAATTATTTAAATGGAGTGACCTCAAGTGGTGTTGGGTTTCTTTTAATAGCTAAATGACATTGTAGGAGTCATTATTGTTTCTATCTAAGTGTGTAACTGTTCTCATGAAAATCTCCAGACACGTATCACTTAAAATATTAATTACATCTAGGGAAGGGTTGGTTCTCAGTTCTCATTTCCACTTTCCACTTGGAACTGAGAACCAAGAATCAATAGTGTAAAAATCTGGGTTCAGGTTCTGAATTGAAAAGTGGGGATAAAAACACATTGAAATACCAAGAACCAATAGTCAAAAATGTCAGTTCTGACCCCAGAACTAATCACACTAAAAAACGTTGAAAATTAGTTTGCTTCAAAATTTCAATGCATTGCAATTGGAATGGAGTCCCATATTTTTTCAGTCCAAGTGAGTGGGTAATTTGAATCTATTATATTGTTAAGAATGAAATAACAAAATATTACTGTAGCTTATAATGAGATAATTTCATAGAAACAAAACTAAAACTACAAATTTTTTAAAAGAACACTAGCTTATTAGGCTATATCAATATTAAATTTAATTTATTTATGCATATTTATTTCATTTTGTGGATTTGATATGTGAAAATAACTGGAATGGTACATAAAAACTAGGTAGGCATGTTTGACAAATATAATTTAAAAAAATCTAACCTATACTTGGTGTGGTTAAAAAATTAAATGTTTTTATTTAACTGTAACCGAGAAGTGAAGTCTCAAGAAATGGAACTGAAGAATATGGGAATCAACCCATTCCTAATTAAAACTTAATTGATAAATAAATAAACTTTATTGTCAAAAAAGCAGTTACAAACTGTGTATGACCAATAAAAATAAAATAAAAATATATAAAATTCTATGCCCAATTGATTCAAATGTCTTACTTATGCCTACTTTTATGGAGAGATTTTATTTTTATCCATTGTAATTTGACATTATTGATTTGTAAAATTTTATATTAATATCATTGTTGCAGGTACACCTTATGCCCCTTATGAGCCCATTTGGTTCAAGAAAGAAAAGGAGCCCTGGACTGGAAATGTGTTCCATGTATTTCAGGGTGAATACTGGGATTGCAAAAACAAACAAGACTGGAACCGTTGTCCAGACATCTTCTAATAATAGTGTTGCTGCATTTCCTAGGCAGTCACTTTTGGGTGTATCCTGTCAGAATCTGGGGCAGATGTATCGTAGAGTGCTGAAGCACTAACAGCTGTCCTCATGTAAGCCAAAGTTCTTTGGCAACTTCCTCAGACTGGATGACTTCTTTGTCAGACTAGCATGGAGCAGGCTGCACTTTATAAACCATGTTGTTTTATCACAAGATTATATTGCAGCATTCTGTTTAACTTGTCTGAACTTAGAGTTGGCGTGGGAGTTAGCACGTCAAAGATGTAATATTTTAAGGAAATTGTAATTAATTATTTTATTATTTTTTTCGTTTGTGTAAAAAGTATTTATGCCATTGTGTATGTATGTGCTGTGCACTGCATATGTTTAATCAATGAAAATGCTGCATCCAAGTATGTTATTCATTGGTTAACTTTAGAAGATTGTATATATCTATATATATATGTGAGGTTCATGGTGTTGTGATGACAAATGTTTATGTATGTTTACAGTTCTTTCACCCAATTAGAATCCACCTTCTTCATACTCACTGAAGTCTTAATTTTTAATGAATGTGTGAAGTTATACTCTGTTAAGAGTTTTGTTTTTCTTACTCTTCACATCTTTTAATTGATCATATGAGGTTTATTATTTTGCTAAATCAAAAGTGGGAAGAGAGAGAAGTCCACGAAACGTGTAGAAAACATTGTTCTTGAACATGTTAGATACAAGAAAGTTCAAGAGAGATTCAAAAAAATTTCAAGAGAGATCTTACTTCTATAACACACTTTATTTATTCTGTAAATATGTGTTTCTTTGTACTGTTGCATATTATATAAAGCGTGATTTCAGGAAGCAAAATAAACAGTTGTCATTACAACATAATGATAACTTGTGCTTTGTCCTGTATCACCTCTTTTTTTATTTCCTTTTCTCTTTCTTATTCTTTTGGTTAAGATTTCATTCTTTTGTGTCATGACACAGCATGCAAATATGCATGCACGTGAAGAGGCTTCCAAAGGAATGCGTACATTTTCTCGTGCTTGCTTTCTGTTGGGGCGAAGTCACTTGTTTCATGTGCAGACTGGGCTCCGTGAAGCCCGGAGCATATGCGTACCCTACAGGGTGATAAATTGTGCTTATGTAGTTTATAACTGCAGTGATATATGGGTTAAGGACAAGTGCAGTGCTTGGACACAAAAAACAAATATAGTTAAGGGAAAAAAGAGTTGTTAGTGTAAGCATTGGTATGTTACACCCCAAGCTTGACACTAATAACACTGAAAGCTACTTTAGAAACCTAGAATCTGTATTAAATGCCTAACAACATTTGAAGACAGAATATTGTGGAAGTAAATACTTAAATTATTTATCGTAACTTCCTGCCAATGTCCTTTACCCTTCATTAGCTGTGAGTTGAGGATGTGAGAACTTATTTTATTTTTGAGGTTGATTGTTCTTTCTTTGGGAATACGTGCCTAAGGATAAATAATGCCTGATGTGCTGTGTGTGTTATTGGAGAAGGAAAGTTATAATAAAAATGTTTAGAAAAACTGGTACTTATTAATTTGTTTTCTGTTTAATGGAGCTGTTGGTTTCCTCAGGAAATGTTACTGATTGTGTTATCTACTGGAATACGTTTAGGTGGCATCCAGCTCTACTTTAAAATTCCATGTTTCTCTTTATTCATTCATATCAGGAACACACTGTGAGAATCTAATGTCTTATATGTCTGAATATAGTCCCCCCCATATTTTGCAAAAAACCTTGCTCAAAAATGCAGTGGGGACTATTTGGTGTTTAAGAGGGGGAAGGTACTCATTCAAAGTTTTGTGGGTGATAACAAGTTAAGTGAACACAGGCTGTATATGATGATCAATGATGCTAGAATTTGATTGTTCGAAGTGGAAACCGGAATGGTCCATGTCATCTACGAATTACTGATTGCTGTCACTGTCCATGACACGTGATTGTGTTGAGATGAGGATCTTCTTTGACACTGCGAAAGTTGGGTGATTGAAGAAGCATTGACACTTACAGGAACTGCAAGTTTCTCAATTATGCTCAGGCATGTGGAAATAAAGCAACTGCATGAGAATTCAAGAAGTCTATGAGGATCTAGTGATGTCAGGAGGAGAAGTTGAACTGGGCTAGTTAGCTTTTCGTTTTAAAATCTTTATGATTATAATTACCAGAACCAACAGTTTCACTGGGAATTTTAAATAAGCATTTCCCTTCTGAAATGCTTTCATTTTATTCAACTTAATTATTTTTTCACTATGCTTCCCAAAAGAAGAGAGGGATTATTTTCAGACAAATACGGTACTCTAACTTAATCTCCTGCTTAAGGTAAATCTACAATGATTTAAACAGTTCACTTTATATCACAATCTAAAGATGAACAAGCAGGTTGCTGAATATGTATTTAAACATGGGAACTGCCTGAGAAGGGATATTCAATCATGCTGCAACTACCCAGGTTTTATTACCTAAAGTCATAACACGGGTGAGTCTGTAAATCCAACGTTGTTTCATCACATATTGTAAGTTATCAGAGAACAACCAGCACTTTTTTTTGTGAAATGAAAAAATAAATGTGTACTGAATCTCTTTGTGGAACATGTAATGCATATTTCTATGTGAAATTATCACACTTAAGCTTTTGTGCTGCTCTGATTATTCTAATAGGTACTGCACTCATAAAGTATTCCTCTTCACGAAGAAAGTTAATAACTTTCAAATGAGTTTTATCTGACTGATAACTTAACAAGCCCACCACATATGGAGCTGGGGTTCTGTTGTACTCTAGATAAGTTTTCATAAAAAAATTAATTTTTCAGGATATTGTAAATAAATATACTAGTATAATTTTAATAATACTCAATACTAAGAATTTTAATAATACTTTACATTTATTTTTATTTGTGAGGTAACTTTTTTATTTATTTTAAATTCTAACAAACTCGTAAAAGTAAATCCTATTGTTATTATAAATCCATTTTCTTTAACTTACTGAAGCAAACCTTTCAAAAATGACTGTTAAGTGACCAATACTATAATAATCCCCTATTGTTATAATTAAAAACCTCAAAACAATGTGTCATTATTTTTGAATTTTGTAGTGATTGGAGAGTTTTGTATCATTCTCTTCAAACTTCAAAGTAATAGTTAATCCTCTTGTGTTATTAGAACATCTGAAATAGTAAAAGTAATAGTTAAATATATCATCTGCAGATAAAGAAATTGCCAGTGTTTGAGGAGTTGAAAAATAAATTTCTGAAGACTTTATAGTGATTTTTCCAAGTTGATGTTGAAAGATGCAATTAAAGATTACTACAAGAACATAATTTGATTGCATCAGAATTGTCTGTTTCAATCGCATGAAGCAATGCAGATGGGAGAAGACATTTTCCAAAACTCAATAGACGTGCTGGCCTAAAAGGAATTTGTGTCTCAAGGTGAATTAATTCATTGGTAAAAATGTTAGTAATACTCTTATTTTTAATATTTGTTAAGTAAAATTGTTAATTTTAGTAAAAATCCTTTTACAAAAAACACTATCCTCAAGGAGGACAGAACCCCATAATGCATAGTGGGTATGCTTGCTACCAATGATACTTTTGCGACGTAGGAAACGAAATGAAAACTTTTAGATCTTGTACATTAGATAGTATGTCTCTTTTCTTGGAAGTGGTTGGCTATTATGTTTATATACGAGTATAAATTTTATATATATATATATATATATATATATATATATATATATATANCAACAAATCTGACCCCCCCCTTAATTTGAACCATATGACTCTTCTTTTTTCTTAATAAATATTGAATGATCTAAAATTTTAATTCTACAAAAACTATACTGAATATCCGATAATTATACTGAATAAGCTATGCTAACTCCATTTCTGCCGTATCAAGGGAAGAATTGGGGTTAATCGGTTAAACATTCAGTGAATTGAACGATGTAAGTCAGACCATTAATTAATTTCTCATCAATACTAATCAATTTGTTAATTCCTTAAAAATGATATTTTTCTTGCATGAATTACTTTTGGTATTCTTTTATTACATCACTGCCATGTATCTGAAAATATAAAGGAATAGTGACTTTCGTTCTTGTTCACAAACACTTACGTGCATTACGCCGATATTCCATTTCTTGAATAGTCATTGGATTGAGACCAGGGCCGTGTCTTGCAAGGTTAAAAATCTCGTCGGTGCCTCCTTTGAAAGACCAGTGTCACTGAGGATGGATGGCTCGAAGCCATATGAAGGCATTTCCATGCGGATGTAGTCATCGCCATAGCCGGTCTGGGCAGAAGCATCAAAAGCAACTGCATGGGGCGGCAAACTTCAGGGGTCTGCGTTATCGACAAAGTGTCCTCCGGGTCGTGGAGGATTTTCTTTGGTCGGGAGTGTCATTAATACCTTTGTTTTAATTATTTCGAATTTTTACTGCACAAATATCTACAATTTATTTTGGAGTAGTAAATTTATTAAATAATATTTTTTATAAATGTTAAATCCGTCACTGCCCTTGGGCTCGTGATCGGAATTGATGGGATGGTCCCTTGCTTGTCTCTGGAGAGTAACTTAGCTTATTGCCCCCTACATGGTCATACGCAGTTTGCAAAGTTTTTTCTGAAAATAAAGTTTATTTATTTTATTTAGATTCATTATCAAAATAATACTTATCATTGTAAACCGTGAATCTGAAGTCTCCTTCTGAGATTGATTTCTGTAAGGAAACCGCGTGGAGTGATATTAACGAATCACTAAACGTCCATCTCACAATCAGAAGAATGACAGAGGCAATTGTATCTTTTTTCTATATTATACTAATGTAAAGCGTGCGAAAGAATTGAAATTTTGCTTTGATACATCTCGTAAGGCGCAGTGCACACTATTACCGAAAAAACAAATTATCAGGTCCGGGAAGGGATGTTTTGGAGGTATCCTTTTCAAGCCACACGCAAAAGTGTTTTTATGCTGTTTGAAATGGGGGTTATATTGAATAAGAAACTGAGCTCTCAGTGACGTCACTTTTAAAGTAATAAAATTAAACATAATGTTCAAATTTACATATTTATTGTATTTTTAAAGACCTTCTGAGGATGAGATTCGGGGTGAACCGCCCCCATTTACGCCGTCCATGTACGCTACTGGTGCACACTTATGTATTTTTTAAAGTTCCAAGTCTACAATTTTAACTGAAAAATACCAGACTAATAAAAGGGTTTGGTGAAGGACGAGAAATGAAGCTGTAGGTTCGATTTCTTCAAGTATAACAAAGTATGAGCATATTAGTAAGATTTTGAGTTTAAGAGCCGATCGCTGGAGCGTTTACCCTGAAACAAAACATTATTACATGTTAAGATTTTAACGAAAATTAAATTGTAAATGTAGAATGCGTTTAAAATTTTGTATTTTTAAAGATGAATATAGTTCTACGAATAATGCGCGCATAACGTTCTCTTACGACCAAAAATATTACCACTGGGATTCAAATTTCAGTTTCAAAGCTGTTTTTCACAATGTTCTTCAGTTTTATACATATATTAATTTCATATGATTCGGCACATCTGAAAATGTAATATTACATGAGAAGTAGAGACTAGAACGTGTATGGTAACCAGTGTTCGAATTTTTTAAAATATAGGGGGGGGTACTTTTGAGGCTTCTTTTTTATAAATATGCAAAGAAAATGTTTTATTCAGGGAATTAAAATTACCTCATGGTTTTTGTAATTTTGATTTAATTCTGATATATGTATCTATACAAAAATGAATGTTTGTCCTTTATTCGTTCCTCTACCATTCATCGGATTGTGATGAGACTTTGGCAAGTAGTCGTGCACACGCCCGGGAAGGTACGAATTTCTGACACAGTACATCTATTTCGGGGCGACCCATGGTGTAGGGCACAGTGCGCTCCCCTGCTTCCTCTGGCAACAATGCTGCCCACATTGGTTGATGCAAGTAGAATTCGCCGTGGTGGGCGAAGTTGATTCGCGATCGGTTATTTCAGGGTACTCCCCCTGCTTTCATTCCACCACAACATTCACTCGCTTCTAAATCCCGATTTGAGAGGATGAAATAGAGTGACATGAGATTTTTTACGATTTCGCCAAAAATGTCACGAATTAATTGAGATATCAATATATAATTACGTACTATTTTGTCTACACCAAATTTTAACAAAGGATAAACCGCATCACAAAAACAAAAACACCCGTGTAAAAGATGTGTACGTACTCGTGGGTCGGCTAGTACACTACATATATTGACCCGTTAAAAAATTGTCTAACATTTGATTTATTTTGCATGCGATACAGATTTTTAGAATGCCTTATTATAACGTTAGAGACATTTCAAAAGAATTGATTCAATATGGCTAATTGTAACATTGCTTCCGGAATAAATACAGGAGATAATTAAAGTAAATTAATGTAAAAAATAACTCACCAAACTGATTTGTAGAATCACATACAAAATGAATGCTTAATTTTATCAATTTTGCCAATCATGAGAGGTGGAATTATTCCCCATTTGGAAAAAAAACATGAGATGTAGGAGTGAAGGGAAAAAGTCAGAAAGAAAACCTCCTGTTTTCCAAGTCCCCTTTTAATTCGAACCCTGGTGGTAGCTAAAATATTGTGTATCGAGTAGTTCCCGTTAACCTTCTACGTGACCTTTAATGCATCACTTGACCCCAAAATGCTGGTTGATCTTCATCCATTCTATACTGCTCTAGGTTTTCGGGAGGTCTCCTTTTACAAATATGATTCTTAAAACAAATTTCTGAAATGTTTTGGTTGCAATGACATGGAGTGTCTAGAACTTGAAACTTTTCAAAGCGATAGGTTCAACTACCAATTTACTTCGAAGTCGATTGTGATTTATTTGCGTTTTGTTGAGTAGATTGTAAATAAGTTTGAATGGATTGAATATCAAGTTTTGCGTATAACTAGACTTCCAGACAAACCAGGGTACTTTAACTGTTTTACGAAGTATTCTCCTTTAAAATATTTGGATTTTATTTTCGTTGGTTTTTGTAGATGCTTGTATTTTATATTGGTCTTGCATCTACTATTATGTAGAGTCATGGAAATCTGAAAGAGATATAAGTGTGATGAGTATTTCAGTAAGGGACTTGTTTGATTGCTACTGCTTGTCTGTGTTGAATATTCTGTTGTGACTAAGAGTATCACGTGAGACAAGAGGAAAGTTTGACAATGTAAGTGTGCTAAGTAAACAAAAATAGTAAACAGTTTGGCAAAGTAAGTTAAAGAAACGGAGTCTTTTTTTCCTTTGATGAATTAAATGCAAACGAGAAACTTCTGCCCAAAATTTCCTGCTGCTTTGTTACTATGCTGTCGTTTGAAACTACCAATGTAACATGTTCACTTGTACGTAATCAAAATTGAAAATGTAGCATACCAATTTTTATAGTTTTGGAGATTCAAATACTTTCTAGTGAGTGAATTGTCTTAACTTTTATGTGCGAAGGATATAACGATTATATTGACAGTTGATACAAGTTTCCGAAGCAAGGAGTTTTGATTGTCAGGAGGTTTCATTAGTCAGCGGTGCCGGTCTCAAAGTCCTACTTTTTCAAGCTGAGATGGCAAACCTCGTCATAGCGTCGGAGCTGCGTCAAATGCTTGGCAAAACGACTAATGTAGCAACTTGAATCAAGGGACCGATTTACTTTCGTTATCTACATGATGATTACATTCATTTTAAATGTTTTTTATGAACCGATTAACCTGATTCTTACATTCGCGGGTGAGCTGAAAGGTGGTCGACTCCTAACAACTTTAGACTATGATTATACGAATATAAAATGGCTCGATCCACTGAGTACTAGTGAGTTTCTCATCGAACATGGCAATTGTAATGTGGAGGGTATTATTCGATAGGAAACTGGTGTATGCCAATGTGGGGAAGCTAATGAAAGCAGATTCTACATAGTAAAATTGTGCCTTGTATGGCATGGCGAAGGTCTGATTCCTACGTAATCAGGGAGTTCAAAGAAAAAGGAAATTTACAAACTTATTGAAAATAAGACGAATTTTTTTAACGTAACTATTGAAAATTAATATATTAATTGAAAGTTGAACAAGAAAACGAATAAAATACCCCAGGATAAGAAGAATTAGGAGTTCTTTAATGTCTGATGAAGGCAATGCTATAATTAAACTTGATTTCCCGTAGAAGAGAAATAAGTGTCATATTTAGCTTTATGCCACCCCAAGATCTGTCGCCTCTCAAAAATATAAATGCGAACGAAAATGTCTAGAATATGCGCTTGAGGCATCATTTCTAAAGTAAAAAGAGTTCATTTCTTATCTAAAATGATAAAATAATTCAATCGGAAGCATTTGTAAGTATTTTCTTTTACATCTATTTAACATAACTCCTCTTTTTATCGTTTCGCTTAAAATAATATAATAAAAACTAAAATAATATTATAAATGTGTATTATTTTTTAATAAACAATCAACTTTTTATGAGGTGAACAATTTTAAATTCTGTAGAATACTGGGACATTACTTTTTATTGAATTAAATTTTCTACACAGGAGTAAAGTTTTTAAACAGTTTTTTCATCCACATTCAAACATCGCTCGTGCACTTTCAGACGTTTCAGTTGCGGCAACACAAGCTAAATCCGTAACGGTATGCTAAAAGAATTTATTTGATTTCATTTGAACAAGTGACCATTGTAATCAAAAATATTTCTTTGAGAAGAGAAATATTCAACAAGAAAGGTATACTGCTCTATAATAGTTAAGAAACAGTTAAAGAAAGGAAAATATAAAAAGATGTGACTCACGACATTTTGAAATTAATTAGCATTTTAAATTAAATCATAAAAGAAATAGAACATAGCCAAAATGTAAGCTTA
Source organism: Laupala kohalensis (assembly GCA_002313205.1). Taxonomy (NCBI): domain Eukaryota; kingdom Metazoa; phylum Arthropoda; class Insecta; order Orthoptera; family Trigonidiidae; genus Laupala; species Laupala kohalensis. Next base: position 341,738 of record NNCF01129513.1, read on the forward strand.
AGCTAAGTTCAATAATTTTCTTGGTAATGGTTCCTCATTTTTGGCTGGCAATTGGTTGGACAATACAGTGTACTTCATCATTTTTAATTATGAATGTGTGCCGGGTGAAACGACTGTCTAGAGCCAAAAGATGTTTCATATGAAATCAATTCCTAGGTATATCTATAAAAAGGTGTGACGTATCCGAAAAAATTGCAAACCAAAGATTGATATAGATATTTATCGTCGATTTTAACAAAATTGAATTTCCAGATTCCCGAAGGATTGAATCGGATGTACATATTGACGTCATAATTTGAACACAATATTTTTTCGATGATTTATGAGGAGCGCAACGATCAAAGAAAATGCACATGCATTTGTTGGAGAACTCAGAGGAAAACTCCCATTACGTAGAAAATCAATTCGAATCCTATTTTCTTCTTCATGGCCTCACTGTATGCTGCAATACGCGTGTATTTATTACTGGAAGACTCCGAATCCCACCGGGATATGATGTCCCTCGATACAGACCAAATCAGAGTTCCAGAGCACAGATTGCAATGCTAGTTACATAGGGCGGACAAAAAGAGGACTAAAATCAAAAGTTCGAGGGCACCAATGGAATTTCAATGCATCAGAACCCATGTTATAACAATCACTGCATTTGATGGTTGGGATAATATCAGGATATTAGACGATGGTGAAAGTAGTTACTGTAAAAGTAGTTACTGTACACGTCCCAAATAATAATTAAAAACCACAATGGGGAGTTTCAAGTTACGTGGAGACAGAGTTGCTGTAGGGTATTTATCAATATTATGATAATTTTGTGTTCTTTTGTTTTTTGCTTTGATTTTTTAAGTTGTTACATACTTTAATTTACGACAAGAATAGGATACTGCACTATTTATTTAATCACCAGAAAAAGGTCAAAATCCTGTTAGAAACGTAGTGAGTGAAGTAAATTTCTTTGTCTACTTAAAGGTTGTAAAAGTCTATAATTTTATAATACAATAATGATATACACTCTTCTAAGCTGTGAACGTGAACCAAGGGACGTCGCACCCATCCTCTTCACCATCAGCAGGAAAGTAAACGCAATAGAACGAAAAACCTTTCAAATGATTTGAAAGAGTAATTTTTAGTTTCTTAACAATCATTTTCAACCATTCACTAGATTGCGCCACCACGATATCTCAGAGATTAGGAAGCTGCCTCGAATTCGAAAAGTTAGTGGTTCAATTGAATATTTTCTGCAGTAAAATACTAGAATCGTGCCGATTGCACGCTCGAGCAAATTCCTAGTAGGGATACCAAGTATATGTTCGTTCTCTGCGTCCGGTTTTTGTATTCTCTGCTGACCGGACGATTGGCCCGCGTCGCTTAACCCTTTAGCGCCCACCGATAATATGTGGTATCAGTTTGCAGCCATTTAGTTTTTGAGATATTGCGGGAGTGTTGAACAGTTGGCATTCTCCGTAGAGATATATCTCATAATCTATTGAGCATTAACATCATAAGCATCTTGTGATGTATTAACTCACACAATTATCTTTAGTATTTATACACAAAAAGCATTAACTAATATGTGCTACCGTTTATTATGTTACTTTTAGATAAATAAATAATTTAAGAATTTCGACCTTTTGATTTTGTGCTTTATCAGAACACAACATTTGAGACGTCGTCAGGAACCTCGAGTCGTAACGTGTTCTTGTAAAGCACAAAGTAAAAGGTATTCGTCCATCAAAAGGTTGTATGTCTTAAATTATTTATTTAGTTTGATTATATAATGAACGTTAATGGTAGAATTATTTTCAGATATATTGATGAAAGTGATTTCACCATTTCAATTGGATCATCGTATTCTTGTGCTTTCGGAAGAACATCCGTCTGACAGGCATATGGTGAGAATGGTTTATCTGAAAATTGTATTGATTTGACTGGTCTAATCAACACTACCTTGAAGGTCATATGTCGACTGAAACTCAGAAGAGCGGAGAAGACTCACGTCATAATACATAGATCTCTATCAACTAATTCGGACTATATCTGTCTCAGAGACGGATGATTCGTCTGAAGGATTAATGATAGTTTATCCTGAGGTAGGTTAAACATGACATTGGATCAGCTACTCAAAGTAATGGAAAAAATGTGCTTGGTGAATTGTATACGGTCTTGAGGAGCCGATGCGGGTGGTGCAGAGGATAACACTCCGTCCACAGCAGGAGGTCTCGGGTTCGAATCGCGGTCCGTCGCAATTTTCACCTGGCCGTTGACGATGCAAACACTCCTCCACGAGTAGGTACTCGGACGTTGTGAGTTACATGAATAAGATGTTAAACTTTGCTCACCCGTAAGGTTTTGTTGTTTCATCCTAATGTCCTTTCCATCTTTTCTTTGGATGCGACACCCGAACTTAGAGTATCTCGTCCAAAGTTTTATGCGAGTGAGTATATGACATATCGAAATAAAAAAACAAACTAGATGAATGGATCCGAAATTTTAAGGATCTTTTCTTAAGAATTCTTGTCAAGTGCTTTAAGTGCAGTGCCAAGTACGGTTAATCACAATCGAACATGAGGGAGTTCAAAAAATAAAAATTTGTTTGTTGTATAAATCGCGCAACTTAACTCCCGCTCTCGCTCGGCAGCGATTGGCCAACCTGCAAACTGGTTGCGTCTGCTAATGGGGTGGGATGGTCTCACTTGCCACAAAAACGGCTTCACCGTTCCTTCGACGTACATTGTTGCCCTTCGTCGTCCTTCAGTGGTCGGTGGGGAATTAGAGAAGGTGTGCGCCGGATGAGTAGACCCTTCGCTTTAAATAACAAATGTTTTCAAAATAGCGTCAATTTCTGAATGACTAATGTTTCCCCCTCTTTCACCTCTGCGCCACGCCTTTCGACTCGGCAGCTACAGCGGGAGTATGTTGCGCGGGTTATACAGTAGATGTGATCTAAACAAAAGTTATAGTGATGAAATTAAGCTTATTAATTGTGTCCACGAGAAATCATTAGTGGTCCGTGAATGTCACAATTAAGTTTACCATGATCCATCGGTAGTTTCCAAATAGCTTCGGCAGACATTGAAATTTTGAGGCAAAATATAAAACAAGAGACAAAATAACAAAACTATTTCTTTACACTTTCGACTTTCGAAGGTTTACAAGAAGAAATCTCTTGTTTGTTAATTTGAATTACGTAGCGTGCGATAAATTGAAGTTCTGCTCTACTGCGCTACGGTTCAAGGACCCTTCCCCACTCCATGATTCAAGGTAACATCATACAAACGGAAATTGGAAACTTGACTCACTGTTAGTTTGGTTCTCCCGTGGGGTGTGGGATTTTCCGACACTGCTCCAGTTCTACTCAGCGTGCTGTAGAATGAGTACTGGGACTATTCTGGGGTCAAACCGGTCGGAGCGACATACTGACTACTTGTCTTTGTGCTGAGGTATATTGAGTGCGGAGCTCTACCTTCCGGGAACCCCAGAGGCACAATCGAGAGTGAGTCGTGAGTCAGTTTCGACTTACTGTTGGTTTACTTTGAAAAAACTTCTTGAGACTCCAATTAGTATTTTAATAAGTTTTAGACCATTTTTTAAGCGACCGTAACATGAATAATAAAGATTTTTTGTTAATGGTTCAAACGAACTCGATTGTCAAATACGTAGTTCAAGCTGCTTGATCTCGTGGGTGTGATTAACGGATATAATCTTATTTGTAACCTTTGTCTAGCCACTAACGTTAAGACTTTTAATGCCGTTCCCTTCCTGTTCCCCCGTTGTAAAAAAGAATCTTGTCAGGTCTATCCTGTGTTCACATGTATATTTCAACACATCTTGAGTAACGTGCAAGATCGTTTACTCTTTTATTGCACGACTTTCTCCAAAAATTCGTATCAAATTCAGTCTCCACTTTCATTTTCAGTCATAAATACCTTAAAAACATTGGTAAAATATTTCAGGAACACAAACACGAATTCGTCATATTTGTGTTTGTCCTTCACTTGATCAATATTGCTACTTTCAACTGTGCTTGTTGTTGAGTGTTTAAGTTCCAAAATATGAAATAGAGAACTGCCCTCGAGTCTCAAAATATTTCTTAATTTTTTTTCGAATTTTTTCCCTGTTCATCATGCGAGCTCGATGTGACTACATCGTAACGTCTTGTTCCTTTTAAGAAAGAGACGTTTCCACTCAAAATAAGGACACACGTCGGAGATAAATTCCTTCAAATTCAACCACATCTTTATAAAACTATCACGCAATTCACTGACATTCTGTCATACGGCTCACAAACACTACAAATCACTCTTGACCTTCATCTGTCCAGTTCTTTTCTCATACATTCAAACGTTATGGAAAATAGTCAAACGCGTATCACTCAAATATACAGTTTGTATTGTTCCTTTTAGTCATTTTGTTCCTTTTAGGGTCATGGAATTAACCCCTCACGCCACATATTTCTATTTCGAATCTTGTAAGGCACAGGATATGTACTGAGTGAAATATAAAGCAAAATGGAAGTCATTCCATACATACAAGGGAACAGTATCTATAAAATTAAAGCATTTACGATGCTTAAATCTTTGATGTATAATGGAGAGGAGCTGGGGAGGCGGACATCCGCATCGACGTTGAGAGTTCATAGTGATGGTAGTCTCCATTGCCGCTAGATGATACTCAATACTCCCGTTGCTGGCGGGAATATCTCTTCAGTATTGAAATATGGGTCTGAAGAAAAGTCTATTTTCTGCTGATTTCATCTGATAATTATCTCAGAAATCTTTCTTTCCAAGTATTCACATAATTTTCCAAGTGTTTAGCTTTACAATTGTGTGGTACTTTCTGCATAATATGAGATGATTGGGAATGGCTAATTCTTTAGGTCCTTATTAAATGGGTCTAATACCGCTCAGCGATAGGGCAAACGTACCACGGTGAACTGTTTCCCCATGATACAGACTTTTCCTACTCCTCTATGTATGTTTTCTCTTTTTCTTCTATAGGGTTGGACATGTATCATACCATGTATTACCTATAGATATTTTTATGTATTGTATTGTGGAGAAACATACGTACCTTTTCAACGACCGTTTTAACCTCCGTATCGTTTTTCTCAACGAATTTAAACTTCCTTAAGTCAAACTTCCTCAATGGACACCCTCGTCAAAGAATTGCCCAAACTCTCCATATTCTTCAGGTTCTGACTCCCATTATTCGCTTTTGTATGAAGATTATGAATAATACATAGACTATGATTTAACCGTGATAAGAGTTTGATGCTCTTTCCTTCTATTTCTGTGCCAATAAAACTAATTGTGGCTGCATTTTTATGACAGACATCGTCAATTGATTTTAACAGAATTATTGTTAGAAGCTTAAAAATTGAGTGCTGGGTTGTGTGTATTAAACAGCATCATTGTGGCATTTCAAAGCATAATATAAAGATAAAAAGAGTAATTTCAGATGCGAGGAGAAAGTTTTTTCTCGTACAAGTGGCAGCAGATGATAAAATATTTGAAATAAAAAACTGGTAAATTTAATTAATTATTTTTTCTTTGCCTATTATCGATTTGATCCGTCTTGCAATTCTTTCTTTATGTCTTCTGTTTTCCAAAGCAATTTTCTTCAATCCGTAAAATTTCTTTTCTTACTACCTCTGACCGTCCAGAAATTTCTACTTGGGAACCGTCGCAGTTCTTGTGCGAAAGACTTTTAACTTGGGAGCGCTGAAAACAAAATTGCTGCGAAATTACACCTACATTGACGTAATCACCTCTTCCAAAACAGTTTCATGCGGAAATTTCCATGGAGCCTCCATCGGAGAGTGATTCCTGAAGAACCTGTTCCTCATGGTCAGTACCCCGAGGCGCCAACAGCTGACTGGACGTTTCTTTCTCATTCCGAACCTTTTCCTTTCATTCGACATCTGCTTTTCCGTTTCTTTCTTTTCCTAGATTTCAATCCATTATAGCCATTATTATTGACTTTCAATCCGTGTCACTTTTTCTAGGAACATGTTCTGCTTAGATATAAATAAATAAATAAATAAATTTATTGTTGAAAAAGTAGTTACAAACTTCATATGACCTCGTGGAGGATAATAAACTAATTTACTCTCCGGAAGAAAGCAAGGGACCGTCCCATCAATTCCGATCAAGGGCCCCGAGACAGAGGCAGATTTAACTTTTCAGCAACCTCCTAACAATAGTATTATAATATTAACATAATACCAACAAATTTATATTTAATAAAACAAAAAAAAGTTATTTCAGAAGTACGTATTATTATCAAACTGCAGATTATTCGGTAAGTATTGTTTATAAATCGTAACTATTAAATAAAACTAAATTCAAGATTTATTATTTCAATAGGTGCCGCCCCTTAGCATCTATTATGCTTGTGAAGTAAACTGAAGTGTATGGGAACTACTAGACCGAATAGGCCATGGTTATACTTGAAATGAAATCTTTATTAATCTACATTGAAATTCATACACCTCATGTGATACATATCATAGGGATCAATAAATTCTAGTCCCGAGGACATCGCCTGTTTGGGACGATCACAATAAAAAAAAATACACTGAAAGCTTAATGAGTAGAAAGCCGTGGTCGACAGTTTCATTTAACACAAGTCAAAACACTTCAGATGCAAAACTTTTAACCAACACATAATTTACTAACAAAATTAAACGCTACAGAAAAGAACTCTTCAAGTTTATCCATTTTAGTGAAGAAAGATACCATTAATTATTTATATCATTGAATAATAGAAGGTATCAATATCGACTATCCCAACTGTAAATTTTCTATGTAATTTTTAAATATTTTTTTTATTATTTATCTCTAATGTTATTTGGTAAGACGTTAAAAAATTTCGGGGCATGATTTAATTATTTCAGCAATTGACGATGTACCATTAAAAGTAACGTCGTATTTGTGATTATTGATTTCAATTAACTTATACAATATACTAATTGTTAATAGCGTTTATTTATTGTTGGAAATTGTTCTGTGTAATACGAGGTGGTATAGTGAAACTTCCATACAACGGACGCTTAAGGGATCTTACAATTTATTCGCTATTTCGTAATGTGTCCGCTTTTGGGAAGTTAGGGTCAACGTAGAATAAAATGACGGCTAAAGAAAATGTGTCCGCTATTGAGAAGTGTCCGTTAATGGAAGTTTCACTGTATTCAGGTGTACAGTAATCCCTTATAGGGTTCTTGAGGGTTAGAATCCCGAGAAATCTCGCGAATGTTCAATCTACAGTATTTCTCGGTGTATTCAAAGAATAATAACAAAGATTTCTGCATGTATATGCTTATACAGTGATTGAAAATTCTTGTTAAAATTTATTTTCAATTTCAAAACAACGTTTGGAAATTGTGCCATTCAAGCTTGTGTTGAGCTCTTCACTTTTTCTTCAAAATTTCTTTCCATGAATGTGTACATTGGTGAAGAACAAATTATTCGAAAGTTTTTGGCAGAAGAAAAGGACTATTTTGAGGTTCAATTTTAGCAAGAATATGAAAGATTAGCTCTTACGTAAATGTAAATGTCTTATTAAGAAAGTAATACGGTACTCTGGTACATTTTCCTTTAATTCCATGCATGTAACCAAAATGTAAACATGCGAAGTATCGTTTCTGAGACCTATTATTAAAATCTTTAAATGAGACTGGGAAGATGATGCCTAATAATAAAAAAATTCCTCCCTTAAATTTTGTAAAGTCACATAATTTATATAAAAATAATTCATAAAATAAGAATAAGAACAGTTAAAATAATATTTATGTTTCCACTGGAAGAAAATATCTATAACAAAACAAATTTAAACTAAATCAAATGAATGATTATAATATTCCAGATGTGTTGATTTTTGGAAATAAATACGAAACCGCCTCTCTGTTTTTATGAATAATTTCCCGTTACAGTAACGCTTGTAGATAAATATTGTGATTCCTCTATCATTCGTAAGGAATTTTAACGAGTGTTTTACCTTCCGTCAATAAACGTCATTTATCGAATAAAAGAAAACAAAAAAAACTGTTGTTTTGAGGATTTACGTGGCGTGTAGCCTCCATTTGAAAGGTGATATTTCTCTTCACTTCTTTCTTTTAAACTTGTCGTTTTCCTTCTCATGTCTCTGTATTTTCCTTGAGTATTTTCTAATTCCATTTAACAATGATATTTTAATTATACTATTTGCATCCATTATATAATCAAGACAAATGACCTTTTGATGGACGAATACCATCGACGACGACTGAAACCTAGAGCCAAACGTTGCGTTCTATAGATAAATGATATTCCTCCATCAAAAGGTCGTAAATCTAAAATAAATGCTATTTTAATTTTACTAAAAACAGCCAAAGTATTTTGCATCATAATTAATGTTCATTGATCTTAATATGGCTGCAAACACTACGGATTTTATTTGACGTATTTCTCCATTTTCTCATCTAGTTTGCACGGACATAATATACTATAATACTATAATAATTTTACATCAAGGTTATTTATATGGAAATGTTAAAAGTCCTTGAGCAATAATTATATGTAATGATTAATGTATATTACACTCTTCAAATATCTATATGATAATTGAATAATAAGATAAATGTTGTAATTTTGATATATTGGTATAAATTTTGTAATATTATTAATTATCTAATAAGATAAATAAATTTCCCTTCTTTCAACGAAATATTCGTCTTTTGTGATTCCTTTTTAACTTCTATTGGGAAAGTAAATTTGACTAGTATTTTTGCGTGGTACTATAAATTGATGACCATCTTTTTTATTCTTTCTGGTTTGTTGGCCGTGGCGCTGAAGGCATTATTTCACAAATAGATGTAAATATGGGAAGTTTCATTCCTCACGCGCGTTATATAATATCCTGACACGTATGGAAATATATATTCTCATGTCTTCGAAGATGGTTTTATAAAACGTTACTGTGTGTCACATAAATTAATCGCAATGTAATATTTATATATTGTTGTGCGACGAAGTTCTTGTGTATCCCTTGGAGGAAGAGGAGGCGGATTTATATTTATTCAGGAAAAGCACTCTGGGTATACATAATTCATCTTACGAATTGAAGCGCACGGGAAAACAGACGACAAAAAATTGAGAGTATTAATATAAGGCAACGAAAGTACCACTGAATAGGTATTTGAGGGTGTTTAGAATTTGACCAATACTTGTTTCATTACGTTAAGAAAAGAAAAATCTTAGAAAACTTCATATTAAGCACGTAATTGATTCATTTCTACTGAAAGTATTTTTATCCTAAGTCAAACCTGATTGTGAATCAAAACAACTAGTTGAAGGAGGAATTTTTTATGACATCTTAAGATTTTTGCCTCACACGTCTGTTACGTAAACTGTGTTATTAACTCTTAAATGGGTGTAGAATGTTTTGATAGAATTTTGCATGGATCGTAAATAATCTATAATGACACATCTTACCTTCACGTGTATTGGCGTCATCGAACAAAAAATGAAGCTGTTAAACCTTGTTCAAGGTTATTTAATTCTTCATGTGGTCCGTACGTTCTCTTAATTGTCAATGCTTGTTGCTTGTTTTATGGGTAGTACCTGTTCCATGCAGTAGTTCTTATTTTAAGATAGGTCATATATTTAACAGCATTTATGTACAGCTCAAACACTTAAGTACAGATAAAACACAATTTAATAATATTTACGAAAACACACAAGCCACAAAAATATTAAAAACAAATTATACAAAAAAAATTCTTAATGCATAATGAGAGCAAATAATTAATGTTATGTACATATCACAATACAATAAATATAATGTAACAATAAAACATCATACTTAACGTACAACATAAAGTCGCAGACCGCGATTTTAGTACTAGTTACGAACATCTAATTTATAGTTAAACTGTTTTACTATAATGGATAAAGGAAATAATAATGACATTATTCCATGGAAAGTATAATATTTGACAGAATCGTGTACTAGAAAATACGAGAACACACAAGAAGAATAAGAATCAATATTACTCGTAGCTGACACGGAACCCTGACATCCCAAACCGAATACCTTCCAATTCTTTACTCCTCACTGCACTCCTCTCTTGTCGTCTTTAATATACTTTACAACATCATCATTCTTCTAATCACTTCACTTTAGAAATGTACCCTCTCACTCCCACAATCTGAACAGAGCTCTGCTCATCTCATACCCCGTCATACGTGGTCGTGTCTTCATTTTCACATGAATTTTTTCCTCACGATACTGAAATCCCCATAAAGATCTTGTTGATTAGCGTGAGCGAAGGTACGCCCAGGGAAAATGTAACTCAAGAAAGAAAAACAAGATAGGGAATGCTCTGTGTTTTTTGGTTTATTGACAAGCAGTAGATGTAACTTAGTTTATTATCCTCAACGTGGTAACATTCAGTTTTTAACTGCTCTTTTGACAAAATAATATTAATTTATTTGTATTATTATTGTCAGTCTAACTGGCTTAATGTTGGTACAGGGCTTGTACACAATGTAGCTCACGATATTACTTCGCCACCTTCCGTTATGTTAGCAGTACTTTCTGTTCTGTGTATCTCGCGTTATGTTGGCAGTATTTTCTCATTTCTTTAAACTTAAATTTATGGCTAATATTGGACGTCAATTCACTAGCTCTATTCTGTTCTTTCTCCATCGAGCGTGTAGAACGAATATTATCTTGTGTCTTTATTTGTTGTGTTATTAACTTTTATTTTTATGTCAAATAGTAGCTTTTGTGGCTACCATTAATATTGAATCGGATATCACTTACAATCGTAGAAGTGGCAATTCGTGTGAAGCAGCCATATTGCACCATTTTTCGTAAAGTTGCATGGCAATGAGTTATGGCGATGGTAATTTTAGCTGCCAATAGTTCTGTGATCCGTCAGGAGGTAACTAAAGTATCACTTCACTACTCACAGCAGAGTAAAATGATGTCTGTTTTCTGCTGATTTGGTGAAATAACTATTACATTTTCAGAGTGTCTCAGAATCTTGTCTTTATTAGCTCAAAATGTAATATAATCAGGCAGAGTATTACTATAGAGTTTCCTATTTATTTTAATCTCTTCACTGACAACCCTGTCCAATACAACGTCTTCACAGAATGCTGGCTGTATTTACGTCATTTATTATCATACTTATTTCATTTTTAGCGCCTCTTCGCCGTTTCTTTCCGAGAGCGTTGTTTAGTATCTATCATCCTTGAAAGTGCTATTATATATCTTATATATACGAGTTCTAGCCAATTCATTCACTTATATTTCAATGTGTGTGCATCTTCATCAGCTATGAAGTTCGCTTTGTCATGTATTCCAATAAATTTCTTTCCCTCGCCATCCTCCAGAAACCGCGAGCACAGTTTTTGAGTATGTCCATTTACCTTTTTGTCTAAGTTCTGCTTTTGCATCATGGTGAGGCCGGTTTAACTGGCAACTGTGGAGTAGGACAAGAATTCTCATAGCGATAGAGCAAGTGTCCATGTGCAAACCTTTGCCCCACGATACTGACTGTTTCATCCAAACCTGTATTTACTCGCTAATTTTTTAATAAATAAATGTATTTTGTTTTTCAAATGTTTGTTTAATATGCTTTTAGGTTATGTATTTCGTTAATAAGCTTTTTTAGTTAACATTAAATTAGTGGAAGTTGGGTATGCCTATCACCTAATGTTTTAAATGAACACACGTTCATCTAATAAACGTCGAAATAAGGTATTGTACGTCGTGTTATACATGTAGTCGGCACGCCGCTCTACTAACTCTCTTTCCGTGTGGCCCACAATTGAAAATGTTTGGAAACCCTTGGCCTATCCTGTTGACTTGTCCACAGCAATCTCGTAGATGCGATCAAACCAGATAAAACCGGATGCCAGACAGGTTGGAGGAACTGAATTCCTAAAATAGACTGAGAATCGATGTTGGAAAATCCAGATAACCGGTTAACTCTTTAACGTAATTTGCTATTTAGACTAACGTTAGTGATCTACCTCAATACAAAAACCGTCTAAAAACTAATTACGTTTAGACTAATTACGTTGTTTTGTTATTTTCGAATAATTAATGTACTCTGTATATATATTTTTAGAAAATCGCACTTTCTTTAAAATGTAACAAACATCTTAAGGATTAATGCATTCGAATTTCATTAGCAGTCGAATTTTTTACCTTTCAAACATTTGTTTCATAAACAAATAAGTCTACTTTAAGGTTTTGTATAACTTAATAATAGGAAACATGTTTTGAAATAAAGTAAATATAATTAAGTAAACTATGAAGAAAAAAATATCGATGACTTTCTACAAAATTAATAAGAGGTGTTTTGGTTCTAAACTCATAGGATAATATTCCTTTGAATCAACTAAAAGAATATGATTATATCTCCATATGATGACACTTATTTACAATTACCGTACATTCATCTTGCAATAACTCATAAGTGGAAGGACAGCCGATACTAAGATTGCATGAAAGCTAGGCGGCGACGTTGTCCTTGGAACGAAATAATAAAGCAAAAAGTGACGAATGGGATAAAAATCTACCCCTTCGATGTAATCATTGGGTTAAAGTGAGCTTTTCTCATGTGAATGCGATGAATAACTAACATGATACCCATTAACATAACATGGACTTGTAACATAGAAGACCTGGTGAATTGAATTGAAAAAGACTATATTTGTTATTTACAATATGGTTACAATATAGCATAGTTCCCCAATTGATTTATAAATTTCATCTTATGAGATTTGCCCATCTAGTTCTGAGATAATAACTCTGTGTATTGAACTTGTTCTATTTGATTCAATGAATTTTTTAGAATATCGACGAGAAATGTCTTCCCCACTCTCCCGCCTCTATAACATTATGTATTCTTTGATTTTGTTGGAGCATATGAATAATTGACCTCGAGTCTTTGAGATTTTTATTGTTTAAGATACCACGAATTCGGTTAGCTTCTGCTTCCTGCCAAGTTTTTCTCGCACTTAGAATAGTATTTTTATAACATTTTCTCGCTATAATTTTGACGAAGTTCAGTATCTTTAAGCAATTGAAACGTTTTTAGCGCCTGTCTGGCTCAGAATTTAGCCTCTCTGCACTCTGCTGAAAACCAATTATATTATATACTATAATATACTATAATAACTCCTTTATTATATCGTAATTTTCCTATATATGAAATTTCCCTTCCTACTCCCCTGAGAGTATTTTCTATGTAACTCGCAGCGCTATTTATATCTCCTAATTGTAATATTTTTCGAACACCACAAAAAATATTTAAGATCGATGAAAGTGTTTAATGAAAGAAAGAAAATAACAAAACAACTTCCAAACAAAATTTTAGTGTTACGGATATCGTTCATCTTATTACAACCATTATGTGCTACATATACCTATATGGAGATGGAGCAATGTGATAAACGTGAAATATAGGAGTTGGGGGTACTTTTTTGTGGGGTTTTACAGCTCGTTGACATCGAGGTCATTAGTGCTCTAAAATTCAGTAGAGGTAGGGAGAATGCAGTTACGCACTAAGGAGAGCCAACATGACACTCCCCGCGTGTGGGACTCGCCGAATGACTCAACCATACCCACTAAAAACCCTCCTGAATCACAACATATCAAAACATATATCATTTCATTAAAACATTACGACGAGGAATATGAAAGATACCCTAGCCATCGCAACCTACTAGCGTCGGGATCGAAACGAACAAGAGGTGACCAAGGAAGGAGAAAGGAAGGAGCCTCGTACAAGTAAGTGGAAGTAATGCCAGACTCAGCTCGGAGCCCCGTGTTTTCCAAACATGTACTTACTAGATGTAAGTGCCCTGGGGAGTTAGGGGTACTATTTTAATTAATATGTTAAGAGGGACGCAAGACGAAAAAGGTTGGACACCACAGATCTAACTGAATAAATTGAATCCAATTGATTTTGTCAATATCTCATCTTCAAAGATGTCTTTATAATATAACTAAGACGAGTAGTCATTATATACAACATAATAAAATAACTTATTCGGTTATATTTGCCGTTATTTCATTGCAGGTTCAGGAATACTGACACTCTGATGGTCATATAATATATTATTATGGTACATATTGGTTCGTGAAATTTCTGGATGTCAGGTGTTAAACAATGAAGGAAAGTGGAGTTATTAACGCAATTTGAACATATTCTTCCTATTTCTGATGATACCCGCACATGAAAGAAGGGGTGCGTTAATGTAGATGCGAAGATAGTGGCAGTGAAGTGAAGTGATAACGTGAGGTAGAAAGGGAGGGAAGGGAAATGTGAAGTGCACTAAAGTGTTAAATCAAATGTTAGGGTCATCCGTCGTAAAATGTGCAATAAATAATAATTTTTTAAACTTGTTTCAGCGTCACATGTTTTTATATTTAATATTTTAATATTATATTAATCATATAGTTTAATAATTTATTTAACAATTTGTAATTTCAGTTCTCTCTAATATGTATTTTTGTATATTTAATTGTATTTCCTAATATTCTGTCACCGGATAAGATCTGCCCATTTATAGTTAACTAAATATTATTATAAAAACAAGAAAATAATTTAAGCGTACATAAATGTTTCAACGTTCAGGACCTCCCTCAGTTGTCTCAATTACAACCTACTTCCGCTATACCTTTCCGAAGCGCGACCTACACCCATCTTACCTTGATCGCTGTTGCCCCACGTTTGAAATACGCAATTACAACACTTCCATGGTTCTGCTGAATACCCAAGTTTGTTCACTGTCAAAGGGAGTTAGTTAGTTGCATTGACATCTTCCTAGCATTAAATTTGAATTGAATTTCATTAGTCAATATGGTTTCTGCTCTTCCGCCACATTTATAATGAAGTTAATCAAATAATATCAATATTAGCTTGAATATACTATACAATATTACATAGAACCTACTTTTCAATATGCGAATCATGCCTAAATTATAAGAACATTTTAATGTATGTCAAATACAATATAAAGTGGAACATGATACTCTGAAGTAACATAAAAGAAAGCAAAATTGTAAATACAAGATTTTAGTGATGACTATTCGTATAATGTTTAATCTTAAAATATTATCATTAGGGCTCGGATTGATATGCACTAAAATTCGGAAAATATGCACTAAAAGTTCAAAAAAT